>OY748293.1:17368023-17866730 GCA_963556515.1 Nudaria mundana
GTCACTATAGGTAACTTGTATTCAACTATTTATATAATCCATAAGGAACTTTACCGAAACCAAAAGCAGCATTATATCTGCACAAGATGTCAATGAATTCCGAACAAACACAGGCACTTTTAGCTTACATGGAGGGGTTAACGGGAATAATGCTAGTTATCCCGTTTTTCTGATTGCCAGTATTCTATAAAAAGTCAACGAATTAAACGCAAAAATTATGATGATTCCAGCAGTGCGAGCACGGCTTGTCGACACATTGTCGGTCCATCTGTTGCTGCTGTCCAAAATGACCAAAAGTAGCGACATTTTCTGCGATATCATTGGTGTAAACAGGTGGACCGACAAAATGTCGACACGCCATGCTCGCACTGAAGGAGAAGCGTTCTGCCAAGTCTGCCAACTTACCAAAACACCACTACCTCACATCTCAAAAGTTACTTAATTTTCAATTTGATTTATAGTGTTTGGATGCTGTACTAAATATGTTTAGAAAGTAACGCGTAAACAGTTGGACTGGTATTCCAGTAATTTGCTGCTGTGAGACTTACTAGGCTAGACTTACCAGAATACTTTACTCTGCAGCATCAGCAGTAAAAGAAGAAGCTGACGCTCTAGCAGTACGCTACGGGGTCTCCTCCGAGTACATCGACGCTCACGACGAGTTTGCCTTAAGGGCGCTCACGTCGAAGGCCAAAGTAGTAGTGTCCCTTCTACCGTACGACCTGCACGGGGCTGTGGCGAGGGCTTGTGTCAGTACTGGAGCTCATATGGTCACTGCTTCCTATGTGAGACCTGAAGTACAAGAATTAGATCAAGCGTAAGTTTAGTATTGGGTTTATTTTATGGTACTATAAGCAGGATGTTGTGGGGTTCGTTGGGGGAGGCCTATGTCCAGCAGTGGGCCTCAATCGGCTTAAATGATGATGATGATTATGAAGTTACTCGGTTACACTTGGTGTAGGTATACTGACTAGTTTGGAGACGTTTGGCTACTCTTTATTAAAAAGTTGGCGCGTTGAATGTGAAGTGGTTGTTGGGAGGTATATTGAAACTCTTGTGGTAACAGTATGTGAATGACTGTTGTTTATAATCGAAATGTATTCGCATTTATATGATACCAGCATAATATCCCCGACGACACAAACAGGTTTAGGTGGGCGTGGTTCTAAACAATAGAACGAGTATATACTTATGTTATAGGTACTTATAATTTTTTGCTTAATAGTAATTGGCTAGTTAAATTATAAGGTGTGGCGTATGCGCAACTACATATTGGTAGAATATTATCGAAGGTTCTGGGAACCGCCTTCTCGTATTATCTGGACGTTTCTTACATATGATGTCAGAGATTCGTTAAGTACGCGCCACAAATGTAACACGTTGTGTTAGTTTACTTATGAAGGATAATAATATCTACGTGTTTACGGTACCTTTTTGTAAGGTACTTAGTTCAAAAAAGTCTAATTCTTGGCGAAAAATTTTAGTCTTCTATTTTATTCTGGTTTTTATTGAACGAAGCGAGCCGAAGGCGAGCGGAGCTCTCAACGGGTGACTTAAATTATTTTTCAAACGATTTATGTTAAATTGTTTCTCGGCGAATACTCGGCCGATTTCGGATTTTCTTGCACTCATCAATAGCTTACAGAATTACCCAGGTTATTACGATGCCAGAATTTTGAATTTAAACTCGCTTCGCTCAAATATATGCTGCAGCGTAACGGTACGTTTCGCGACTGCGGCGACCTAGTTTATTGGGACATAGCTGCTGACACAATATTACTACATAATAGGAAATACACACAAGTGATGTCATAGTTTTGACTTTAAATGAATACAAAATTTATTAATATTTACACGATATTTGCAATTATTTTCGATGATGATTTTTTAAGAACTTCTGAGATACGCATTTTTTTAAATGTTTGTTGCCTCATATCTTCTGATTGGGTAAACCGATATTGTTTTTTGTTTTAAATTGAAAGCTACTACTTCCCAAGTGGTCCCATTTTAATTTGGTCCCATTCCGACAACTATTTGGTCCCATTTCGGTAGTTTGAAGTCAGTTGCTGTGTCAATTTTTGACGTGTAATTTTTTAATTATTTTAGTGCAAAGGACGCCGGCTTAACGTTACTAAATGAAGTTGGTTTAGATCCTGGCATCGACCACCTGTTTGCTTTGGAGTGTATCCACGATATACAGAACCATGGAGGGAGGATCGATTCATTTGTATCGTATTGTGGAGGTAGGTAAACATTTACATGGGAAATGCGCCCTAAAAAAATACATTAGGTATCTATTCGGTTAAGATCATTAGAACTACATGTCAATATGTATAAGACTAGATAGCCTGTATGCTTAAACCAAATAGAGAACACTCGAATATCTGCGGATCACATTAATATTCTTTGAAACCCGGGGATCGAACCCAATGAAAACGAAACAACAAGAAAGTACGTAGTTCTAAATTCAAGTAAAATTTTACGTTATGTATGTATCTTATGTATCTTGACTGCTTCTGGCGTGGTCGGTAGTGCATCCACTTTCGACGCCAGAGTCTCTGGTTCAATTCCCGGTCGGGACAAACTTTGATGACACATACGTTTGTGCCGAAGTCTAGGTGTTTCCTGTATAACATGTTTGTATTTACAAAAAAAAAGTATATTAGTATTTATATCCATTTATCTAGTACTTATACCACAAGTTCTGCTTAGTTTGAGACTAGATGGCGTTGTATGAGTTTTCTAACATATTTATTTTATTATTTATTTATTAATCATATATGGACATGGATCTTATAATATTCGGTTGCGTTCGGAAAATGAAGACTTCGGAAGGACATTAAAATAGAAGCACTGTGGGTACCTTATACTACCATACTTTTATACGCCACTAGAACGATTCTGATGTTCCTATTCATTGTAGGTTTACCAGCACCAGAATTTAGTGACAATGCACTCAGATATAAATTTTCATGGAGTCCTCGTGGGGTACTGCTTAATACAATATCTGGCGCGAAATATTTGAGTAAAGGACAGGTGAGATATACCTACATATTCACGAGAGGGTAATGTGGTAAGAAAGGTGCAAAGTATGAATGTAGAAGCTTTAGCTTTAGAGGCTTTAGAAGCGAAGAAAAGATGGACGGAACGCTTGATAACTGAAACTTTATTGCAAAAAAATACTTACTTAAATGTAACCTCATATCAATGTAACACACACATATATCCCGCCTATATCCCCGAAGGGGTAGGCAGAGGTGCATTACACACTCACAATTGGCCAGTATTTTTAGTCCCACGTAATAGGTGGCAAGCCTATTGCTGTCACCGGGTACACATATAATGGGTTATGTCCAAAATGGCCGAAGGAATTTCATAAAAAGTAGCAGATATAAAGTAATTTTGAAAAAAAAAATTAAACTCGTTGCCTTGCGATGAAATGTTGATGAAAGGCAACAAAATCTTACGTGCCAGACGCTGTGGCACAGCCAATTAAAGTCCTTAAATGTAACCTATGCCCGATCTGGCTGACTTTCTGTTGCATCATAGCAGCCGAACAGATGGACCATTTAATGCGGGTTTCTTGTTCTTAGCTATAGGTAGCTACATTTTTAAGATCATCAGCTCGTCCTTGGTGATAAAGGGATCTCACTAAAATCTACATGTTCGATTGGTCCGTTTGGTTTATGGGGTTACTTGAATGGTAGGTATTTTAGAAGTTTTTATTTTTCTTATCGTTTTTAAAAATCATTGACCCCGTCTTTTAATTGTTATTAAATGATAGATTCCGTGTTGCAAACCAGCTTCTGTCTTTTCTATAGATGGATGACCAAGAATTGACTTCGTGTATACTTTTCAGATAGTAGAAGTGTTGAGCGGTGGAGAACTGATGTCGGTGGCTCGTGAGTTGACGTTCCTTCCAGGGTTCGCATTCGAAGGGATCCCAAACAGAGACAGTACTAAGTATGCCACTCTGTACGGTATTGAAGATGCTCACACTATGTTCAGAGGAACTATTAGATATAAAGGTAATTCTACATTCCGCATTGCTGAGTCTGGAATCTCGTATGTCAACAATAAGTTTGCTTTCACTGTTCTTAAATTTTGAAATAGAAGTTATAAAGGGAAAGGCCGTGGGTTCGAGTCCTACAGATGACATTTTCAGTTCTCGTATGTCAAGTCCAAAAACTAAATTTATTTTTCTCAAACTATTCTCAGGTTTCGCAGAAACAATGATAGCGATGCAACTATTCGGTCTTGTAGACCCCAACCCTCATACAGCCTTGCATCCTGATGGACCTAAAATAACTTGGGTAAGTCGGAATATAATTTTTTTTAACTATTCTGTTGTACGTTTAGCTAGACAAAAGCATAATTTATAAGTTAGGAGGCTTTGAATGGTGTTCGGGCGTCTCCGCTAGACATCGGCCGTCGTCGGAAACCGTTCGGCTCACCGCAGTGCTTACGAAGACACAATTCATATGATCACGACGCAAGGCACACGCTCGTTTGATACCTCCTTACTGCATATTAACGCCATATTGTTTTACTTGATTCAAGAATATTATATACCAGTTTATATAGTCCACTGCATTTCATTTAACTACAAGCTGAGCATCGGCATCGTAGGAACAGATGGGATGGGATATGTTACCCCATCCCATTCAAAGCAGTGGCAGTGGGACGGTTCTTGCATAGAGTCATATTAGATACAGCTATTTCTCTTGCAACTGTTAAATACGTAAAATTGGTGTTACGGTCTTGCAATACAGCTGTCGAAAGACCGTTAATCTCGCCTATGTGAATGTAACGTACATTGTACCTACCTAATAGAGTGTAATTGACTGTTCCATTTTTATTGTCCTGATAGACCCTGTTCAGCGCCAACTCTATAATAATAGTCCTACTCCCTGATTGCATCGCTTTGCTATTAAATACACTACTGGTAGTTTAACGTTTCTTACTCTTTTTAAGAAGAACTACTATTGGTACTTTTTCAGCGTCAATTTGCCTGTGACTTACTCGGGCTATTGGATTCTAGCATATTCTTTGAAAATCTTCGAACAAAGCTCTCGGAGCGGGTCGGTATCTCTGGAGCACAGGCTATTGAGTCTCTGGGCTTGCTCTCAGATGTAGAGATAGTCAAGTGTGGCTCACCTCTGGATACTATTAGTAACTACCTCAGCAAGAGATTAGCATTAGGTATGATATTTAATTATTTCTTAATTTCCTAGAAGAGGTGGGTGTATAAAATTAACCGGCGTCATCAACAACCAACTGGAAATTTTCATTGAAAGGTAGATAACATTACTTCATTGGATGATGACGCTTACTCCCTGAACCCGGCAGTATTCATCTAATCCTGAGAATCATTTATCTAATATACTTATTTTTCATAACTTATTTAATGCTGGCAATCATGTACTGTCACTGATAGTGCATTGGTTTTGTCAGTTTTGTATAATTTCTACCAACAACAACAATGGTCTTCACCAGTAACACCAGTGCATTCTAGATAATGCTAGATGAATGTAGCTTTTTTCTTTAAATGTCCGTCTTAACGTCCATTGCCGGGCATAAGGATAACCCCAGGGTGCTGCAGATATGCATGTAGTTCATATTAATTGATAATTTTCATTTCGATATCATCATTCATCATTTTGAAGCTATCCTCTCGATCTCAATCTATTTGACCTAGGCTATAGTAGGGCCTAGGGACTAATGTTTCCAACAAAACTTTATCTTGTAGTATACAGTTATGAATTTCGATCTCAGGTAAAGATGACATAGATATAGTAGTCCTCCGACACGAGTTAGGAGTGACTTGGAGTGACGGCAAGAGGGAGAGGCGCGAGGTGACCATGACTGTGAGGGGAGATCCCGCCACGCACACCGCCATGGCCTGGACTGTCGGGCTACCTACTGCCATCTCTGCGAAAATGGTGCTAGATGGTAAGGTTACAATGAGGCGTCATGGTTACTTGGTTGAGCAATCCTCTTGGAAAGGAAAAAGCTACTGGTTCAACTCCGGACCAAGACTATATATCGTTTTTGGGATATCGCTTCGTGAGTTCCTTGAGAACGGAATCTTGAAGATTTCAAAGCATGTTAAAATAACGCTAATAGTTATCTTGTTCTCAATCTCAATAAAGAACCTATAATCTGCCAAAATATCTAAACTGTGTATCTTTGAGCCAAACTTCTTTAAAATTCCTTCATTTGTTTGGTCATGCAAACTTTAAAAAGAGACAAGAGTTTAGTTTTGCTGTATTATTTCAGGTGAGATTCAAGAGCGCGGCGTCGTGCTACCCTTCTCCCCAGTGGTCTACAAGTCCTTATTGACCAGGCTCAGGCATGATGGTATTAAGGCCAAAGAAACCACCACCGTATTAAACTGATCCTTAGAATTATTCTGATAACGATAGAGACTCAATCACAAAAACCACAACCATTTTTGTTTTGCAATTGCAATTATTTGGGATGGGAAATTGTGATGACTGGACTGATAAACCGAACTCTGCGCGGAATGGAAAAAATAATTGTAGACTGATACTTTAATCTTCAGCAGACCTTTGATTAATATTCAAAGCAGCAGACGTACATTTTAATCAATTGACATAATTATGACATAACACAACCAACCAATGATATTGCACGAAATTTCGACCATGCGATCTAATAAACAAGTTTTGAAAGTTTCTGTAATAATATTGGTTGACGCATTGCAAAGGTAATCATCATCTAGCCAAGCCAGTCTTAGGAAGGGTGACCATTTCTTCAGACATTGAGACCCCTCCGTGGCTCGGAGAGCACGTTAAGCCGTCGGTCCCGGTTGTCATACAAACATATATGGCAGTCGTTACGGGTAGTTTGGAACCCTAACACAAGACCGGTCTAACTACAGAACTTTGATATCGCCCATGGGTTGTGGAGGTCAGATGGCAGTCGCTTCGGAAATCGAAGTTCAGCCGCATCGCAGTTAGGCTGGAAAGCCAAAACTGAGTTGGGAAAAGACTGAGGATGCTGACAGATGATTATTGGTTGATGCTGCTATGATCTTATAAGGTGGTAGGTATGCGGAATAATATTCAGCTTGAGTCCCTTTTCCCTTCCATAATTATTGTTCTACGATAGATTGCCACCTTGTATCTAACACTACTGTCTACTAGTTTACTTCCAATTATTAGTAATTTTATTTACATAAATTATTAATTGCTAGTATTGTGTTCAATGAATAGGACGGTTTCAATAAACTACAGTTTGTAAATAGTTGTATAAGAATTATTAGTTTAATAATTAGGTAGGTATATCGCAAAAATAAGATTTTTTTTAAATTGAACTGAACTATTCTGTATATAACGATTGTATTGTATTTTAATTTACATTAGCTAATAAAATCAAAATAATGTTTATTGATATTTTTTATTTCAATATTATTATAATAAATTTTTGCCATCATTTACAATACAAACCTTAAACTTTTCGAGTCGCGTAAAGAATTCAGAGGCCTTTATAAGTTAAAAAAAAGTATTTTATAAACGTTTTTGATTTCAGCAAGGCAACTGCTGGAAATGAAAATATTGTTATCCAGTAATGTCATCTGGAAAAAAAAGGTGTGACATGATTGTCATTCTTATATCATTTTTTTGCTAACCTAAAATGTTTTATCAAATGACTTGATTTTGCTATTTTGAGTTATTTTTTACGGTTATTTTTATAAATTTATTGAGCTAAATCTCGATTGTGTCGTGACGCGTCCATTTTGCACATACGATTTTTTTAATGTGTGATAATTTAAAATGATGACTTTGCGTTAAAGTCATACTGAAATGGAAAACGACCCGAACAGCACAGTAAGTACTGATGAGAAGGCGTAGGCTATGCGGATAGACTAATGTCTGCCAAGGTATGTCCTTATATCATCTGAAAGAGATAAGTACCACATCTCATACTTACAGTTTACGTAAATTCATAACAAACTGTCGGATTTGACCTAACAAATATTGGACGAGAGTGGGATTAAGTGAAATAAGCTTAGGTTAGCAGGACTGCAGAACTCTGGTGCTCTGTTTCAAGTATTCTTTTTGACTGAACTGAAATGCGTGTATCTTATATAATTGGCTCTTGATTTGAGAAACGTACAAGACCTCAAGGACAGCAAGAAATCGAACCAATAGAAACTTGAGAATTTATATTTCAGACCAAAGGGGAATTTAAAGCTCGCGTTCTTAACTTTTTCAAGGCATCTTTATGAAATATTTATTCTGCATTCAACTTAACTCTTTTAGTAGATGTCTGAGCGAAGTACTATACCTCTATTTATATATCAAACAGTTGCTCATTCGAAATACCCGTTTCCAGTCAGGCTTTGGTTTGAGAGACATTCGTAAGTTGCTCATTTTTAGTATCGCTTCTACGTATGCGTATACTTCAACGGGGTCTTTTTGTGTGTGTCGTTGTGCCTTGCTACGGCAGATATACCCTCATGCCTTCACAAGCTTAGCGAATCGTAGCCACTCGTGGCGAATTGTAGCGAAGCCTGCTTAACCATCATGATGTAGTACTATTATATAGAGCCATGGTGCTTTTCATTAGATTTTTTGGCCATCGGGGCCATCGCAAGGCTCTATTTGTTAATTTGGAGATATTCAAAGATTGGCTTTCAGAATCATGAAGAATACGATTGTGGTTGCAAGCGTTGGCCATATTTATATGGAAGGTTTGCTGTAGGAATCTGTTCACTGATATTGTAAGCTGCAAGGTCCTTGCAGAAAAGCGTATGATGGCATATGATAAATATCTACCGTAAATATTTTAATAAGCTGAATTCGATTCACTTCACCAATTTATTGCTAGGAAGCTAAGTTGAAACTCTCTATTCTCCTGTCTAATGAGTGTCCCTCCATACTATGACAGTATTGACAATGTCCTTTAATGATATACCTAGAGAAACATCTTTCGTACTGTCGTAGCATTAGTCAAAGCTCTTCAATCAGTGCTACGCGACAGAGACCGGTCTACAGTGCTGTGCTACGAGTAGCTACGCATTGTAATTATAATAAGTCCTTCTTGCGTCTTCCTCATCCAAGTGCTTAAAATACTTTTGGTTATCTTATGTTTAAGTGCTAATGTTAAGAATTTTCCACAAAAGCTAGGTACTTGGCCTTTAACAAAGTAGAGCTTGTGCTTAGAGAAGTCAGTAATATACAAAGTAAAATAGCATTACGCAGATCACTAACGCCTACGCCACTGAATCAGGCTATACTTACCTTATATATTTTGCTTTTTAACGGGCGTTAAAGTACGTTTATTTTATTGTCAGCGGTTTCAAACAGGGTATACCACCGTGGTTTCAGGCTGTCTGTTTCAGCGATAGCTGTCCTCTGCCTTCGAGTCCGTGGTAAAGAAGTAACTAACTCCTCATCACGGACTCGAAGAGTTTACGTAGCTCGTATTCATTACCGTTAAAACGTACAAAATAGATAATAAAACATGAAACTACTACTTGCAAATGTCGTCTCGTACGTCTATACTACTATTATAAAGAGGAAAGATTTGAATGTTTGTAATGAATAAACTCAAAAACTACTGTGCCGATTTAAAAAATTCTTTCACCATTGGAAAGCTACATTCATCCTGAGTAACATAGGCTACTTTTTATCCCGGAAATGTCGGTGATCAGCTAGTTTCTAATAAATAATTCGCTTCGGCCGCCCTCGTAACTATAGGTTCGTAACCAGTTGAGAACGAGGAAAAAATGATCCGTGTTCGAAACCAGTTTCGAGAGAAGAAGGATTTTTCCTTACTCGAAACCACGGTTTCGATCAAAGAATTTTATTATTTGTGTGTGTCGATTGATAATCAATTACCAAATCACCACGGAAGCTGTAGTAGGAGGTAAGTAGGTAGGTACTTACAGTTATAATTGGGGTGTAGAATTTATTATTTGTGATATTGATAATTTATAAAAAAGAAAACATTTTATAGAAGAATGTAATATTATATTTGAAATTAATTATTTAGTTAAAATGAATAGTTTAAAATAAAAATGAAAATGGGGATATTATTTCCAAACAATGTCCTACTGTAATTTTGTTCTCTTTTAATTCCATTATTGAATGATCAATTTCTTCATCTATTTCAATGTAGTTCACCGCTTTTTTGGTGCGCTTCTTGAAAACATCCGTAACTTTGGTCTCTTTAGACAATTGTTCTAATAAATTGGCAACGATGCATTGATTGCATGGGTGATTACTTCGATTAATACAAATAACGTTTAATTTTTTCATAAAAAAACGGCAATTTCATAGGTAAATACCTAATATTTATTTTTTCATTGATTCATTTATTGATTTATTCATTGATTCCTCAATATTAATTGTTTTTATTCGTAACCACTGGGTTTCGAGTAAGGAAAAAACCTTCGTCTCTCGAAACTGGTTTCGAACACGGGTCATTTTTTCCTCGTTCTCAACTGGTTACGAACCTGTAGTTACGAGGGCGGCCGAAGCGAAATAATCAGTGCAATATAGACTATGTCAGGGTTTGGGAAAATTATCTTAGATTCTCTGAGAACCAAGCACATACAACTCTACCCGCATCGTTACCGTCACGAATGTACCTTTGATGCTGGTAATGTAGTAGTGTGAATGTATCGAGATAATTGGTATTGGTTTAGACGGCGGGTCGCGAGACGGGTCGGTGCATGTCGGTGGCGGCGATGCAGGCGCTGCACCGGCTGCGCGAGTGCCGCCTGCTCTGCGACGCGATAGTGCGCGCGGACGACGGCGCCGCCTTCCCCGTGCACCGCGCCATACTCTCTGCCTGCAGCCCATACTTCCTGTATATACTCTTTACATCTATGTGTATTTTCATGTATGGTGCTGATCAACATCTCCAGGGATCTTTATCCAAACCTGCACGCGGTACACCTGCTGACTGACAGACGAGGCTCTGGCAAGAGTACTCAAAATGCCTGGTAACAGCAATAGACTTCCCTCTTGTTGTGTGGTCCTCACTACACCAACATCGAATCGTGAAATGTGGCGTTTTCGGGACTAAAGATCTGATTGTGTGTGTGTGTGTGTGTGTGTGTGTGTGTGTGTGTGTGTGTGTGTGTGTGTGTGTGTGTGTGTGTGTGTGTGAGTAATTAAGCATATCATCAAACCAAAGAAGGTGTTTTGCTAGAGGTCGCCACATTCATATGGGTAGAGCCCCGGGCATTATTTCATGCTGGAATAACACTATTTAGTAACAGTAGGAAAACTTGGTAAATAGATAGATTATGCCAATAAGGTCATATTTCCACACATCGGTGATATGACGTCATTGGCACCCACAATATGTTTGGATGGCTTTTCTTCTACATACTGAAACCTTGGCCTCCTCTACAGGGCACTATTTACAACAACACTGCACTCAAAAGAACAAAGTGACGTGTTGATATCAGGCGTACGCTCCGAGATCCTGTTACTCTTGATAGAGTACGCGTATTTGAGGCGTATTGACGTAACCGATACCAACGTGCACGAGTTGCTCATGACCGCTGACTACCTGGCCTTCCTCGGCGTGCTGCAGCTCTGTTGTGACCATCTCAGAGTCTCGTTGAACCCTAAAAACTGTCTCGGAATCATGATGTTTGCTAGGTTAGTCTATACTAATATTATAAACAGGAAAGATTTGATTGTTTGTATGAATCGAATATGCTTCGTAACTACTGAACCTATTAACAAAATTCTTTTACTAATATGTAGCTACATTATCCTTGAGTGACATAGCTACTTTCTATCCCGGTAATCTAACCTAGCTAAAGCTAGTTTTCTATAAAGTTTTATATTTTCAAATACTTTTTCTCTATCACGCTACTTACCTTTTAGCATCCTACAGCTTGTGTTCTTTGTGTTGTTATTGTGCAAAGCTCGCAATACTTCCAAGAATATGAAAACCACATAACATTTAGATCGTAATTATGATCTTAAACTTTTAAATATTTCTTACAGGAGCAATTCTTATGGACATTCTAGATTTAGGGGGACTCCCCTTACTACATCCATACATAACTATGTACCTAGTAATTAAGTACTTTTCACAATCTTGTTTTTGAACATGTTTTACCTTATCTACTAATCAAGTTTTCATTTTCGTTTCAGACGTGTATTCTGCTATAAACTTGAGGCCGACTCAAGAAGATATCTGTTGCGTTATTTCGTCACCGTGGCCACTCAGAGCGACGAATTCCTTCACCTGCCTCTTGAAGAACTCAACTCCATCATACTTGAGGACGAACTGAATGTTAAGAGCGAAGAGGTAGTCTGGGAGGCTGTGCTGCGTTGGGTGAACTACGATCCGGATAGCCGCTGGCAGCATACTGTAAAGCTGATGGGCAGCATACGGCTTGGACTACTTGATACCCAAGTAAATTCATTTCCCTCCACTTCATACGTTCCTGATGCTATTTTCCTGCAGCCCAATAAGTAGACAGTTTAATTTAGGTCGATCAACTTAAAACATGGCCGTCCTATCAGTATACCACATTTCTTCAGCTCTTTTGCTGTTAGATATTTTCATTAACGACGCCTTTCCCCCTTTACAGTTTTTCTTGGAAAATGTGAAAGATCATCCGTACGTAACAGGCAACGAAGGTTCAAGACCAATCATAATAGAAACTCTGAAGTTCCTTTACGACCTGGAGATGATTGCGCAGAGAGATGGTGAAGTTGCAACACCGGAGATTGCTCGCCCTCGAGTGCCTCATGAAGTAAATTTTTTTGCATTAATTTAGTACCGTACAGTATCAGCACTTCCCTTGTATTTCATGATATATTCTTAAAAGACTCATGATTATGATGGAATAAAATTCCTTAACATAATGCTTGATATTTTAAGGTACTGTTTGCAATTGGCGGTTGGAGCGGAGGTTCACCGACAGCGTTTATTGAGACCTATGACACAAGAGCTGATCGCTGGATCAAGGTAACTCTTACATAAAAACCAGTTTATTAGGTCATATTAGGTACTTACTTCAGGTAGAGGGGCTCGTGGTCTAGTACTAGTAGTATAACCGACAACCGTCTTAGGATGGATGACCATTTCTTAAGATTGGATAGAAACAGGCGTTACTTGGCGAAAATCCATGACAAAACAATGGTAAGTAAAAATTTTTTTAAGAAAAAACTTTTTAGCATTAATTTTTCGCAGAATCAAAAGGACAACAAAACGTCGACAATTGTTTCGCCTCTAAACGAGGCATTATCAAGACTGTCTCAGAGAGAACAGCAAAATTCGTGGTTGGAACGTGTTTGCTTATAAGTAAACGCGTGCAAATTTCATTATCGCGATGTAGGATTCTTTACAATAACCAATGTGGGTAGAAACCTCAGATCATGCTAACTAAGTTCCAAAAATAGGTATTCACCAATACTTGACCTTATCTGTTTGATTTAATTACTGTCTCTTGATAAGTTGCATAGAAAACCCAAATAACACACACAAACCAACAACAGTTAATGTGTCTGTCTGTTCGCAAACAGATTAAGTAGGGGAGATGTGTGAAAATCTATTTGTTCGTTGAGTAAGGTGTCCGCATCTCTTCTAACTATTTCTAGCCTTTCCCAAACACTTAACTTGAACCCTTTCTCACATAACCGTAAAACTTTAAAAGTGTTACTATTGTTCAAGGAATGACCAGTGTCAAGAAGATGCTTCGCGAAGAGGGACCTTTCAGGACAACCATTGCGGGACGCCGCTCTATGTTCCTTATATCTGATATCGAAGGACCTGCCAGTCTGTCCCGTGGGTCCCGTCTCGTTGAGTATAGCTAAGATCTGAGAGAAAGGCTAGAAATAGTTAGAAGAGATGCGGACACCTTACTCAACGAACAAATAGATTTTCACACATCTCCCCTACTTAATCTGTTTGCGAACAGACAGACACATTAACTGTTGTTGGTTTGTTTGTGTTATTTGGGTTTTCTATGCAACTTATCAAGAGACAGTAATTAAATCAAACAGATAAGGTCAAGTATTGGTGAATACCTATTTTTGGAACTTAGTTAGCATGATCTGAGGTTTCTACCCACATTGGTTATTGTAAAGAATCCTACATCGCGATAATGAAATTTGCACGCGTTTACTTATAAGCAAACATGTTCCAACCACGAATTTTGCTGTTCTCTCTGAGACAGTCTTGATAATGCCTCGTTTAGAGGCGAAACAATTGTCGACGTTTTGTTGTCCTTTTGATTCTGCGAAAAATTAATGCTATTAATTAATGCTAAAAAGTTTTTTTTTTTTCTTAAAAAAAAAAAAAATTTTTTTTTTTTTTACTTACCATTGTATTTCTTAAGATGCTGAAGCCCCCGTGCCTCGGAGAGCACGTTAAGCCGTCGGTCCCGGTTTTCATACGAACATCTATGGCAGTCGTTAGGGGTAGTTGGAGCCCTTAAAAATCCGCCCGATCTAACTACAAAACTTCGATATCGCCCATGAGTTGTGAAGGTCAGATGGCAGTCGCTTCACGGAAAATATCGAAGTTCAGCCGAATCGCAGTTAGACTGGAAAGCCTTTTCCCAACTAAGTTGGGAAAAGGCTCGGTAAATGATGATTAGGTACTTACTTCAATTTGTCTCTTAGTAATTCTTCTTCTTTTTGTGTCGATGAGCAACACATTTTCCTTTGTTCTTATATCGTATTGGCCACGTGCTCCCACAAATCGCATTTGGTCTAACCTCGTAAAGGTCTTCTACAATGGACAACCCGGGCACGATATTATCAGGCTTATGGCCATTGGTTTGGCAAGCCACATTCACACTGATTCTTACTAGAGTTCCTGTATTACCACCTGATACTTATAAAATAATGACTTTCGCGATATTATTTAATATATGTAAACTAACTTATGTTTCTGGCCCCTCAGGTTGAAGAAGTAGATCCAGCCGGCCCCCGCGCATACCACGGCACTGCTGTTCTAGGATACTGCATCTATGTTATCGGAGGCTTCGACGGAATGGACTATTTCAATTCTTGCCGTTGTTTCGATGCTGTTTCTAAGGCTTGGCGTGAGGTACGGTGTCAATTACCGCTCTATAGGAAACCGAGCTATTTTGTATACGTAGACAACGTTGTAGTGACGTCAATTGACCGAAGTGTAATGGCTCTATGCAGGGAACCAAAGCTTAACTACCTGCACACTACATAAACTAACAGATACACACGAGATGTAAAAGGGTCTCACCAAGATCTAAGGGCCTTAAGTCAACCTCACCTTCAAATGTATGTATATTAATAATCGAATATACACCTGCCGATCAACGAAAGAGGCTCTGACAAACATAAAAGTTCCCGATAAGCGGCAATAGGCTAGCCACCTATTACATAGGACTTATCATGCCTCTGCCACACACGAAATAATACATAAAAAACCACGACAGCAAGAAAGCAACGTAGACATAAAAGACGATAAAAAATAACTGGTCATACTTTGTTCACTTTAAAAACTAGGTAGCGCCAATGAACGCCCGTCGCTGCTACGTGTCCGTAGCGGTCCTCGGCGAGACCGTCTACGCAATGGGCGGCTACGACGGTCACCATCGACAGAACACGGCGGAACGGTTCAACCATCGCACCAACCAGTGGTCGCTCGTAGCTCCCATGAACGCGCAGAGGTCAGACGCGAGCGCCGCCGCACTCGACAGTAAGCTAATGGCAAGATTGTTAACTGCTACCCACCATCCTGAAACTCATTGAAATTTCATCCAAATCGGTCCAGCTGTTTAGGCGGAGAAAACTTTTGTAATCCAACTCGGCCTGATTTTGGCCTAATTTGAATGATTTAACAGACCGATTTGAAGACTTGCAGAAAATACGTAGATACTTACAGAATAATTATATGTATGTTACTAGTGGTCGCCCTATGGTCGAACAGTAGACCGCCGAACATAATTTTTTTTTTTTTAGATTTTCCCCCCATCCCCTCCCCAATAAAAAAACTCACACTAAAAATATTGTTTCTAGTAAAGGAATACATGTGTCAAGTTTCGTCGAGATTGGATAATGAATGGGGCCGCTAGCCCGGAAAAACATTAAAACGTCATTTGACCTTATTTATCCCATAAATTGTATTAAATTAAGAAAGACTTGTGCCAAGTTTCTTAAAGATCGGATACAAACTGTGGCTGTTTTATCTTTAATTTATTTTATTTTTATTTTTATTGGTAGCCCGGAACACATACAGACAGACAGACTTCGTTCGCTGCTTCACTCGCTTGGTCAATTATGCCACTGTAAAATTGTAAAAACCGTTAGATTATAATCAATCTCGCATGTTTGATACCTACAATAATTATTAATACTTAGTGGCAATTGGAAAAGAGTGGACATGAGTTCTTATAGCCAGTTCTTTTCTCAAGGGCTCTTCCTCCTCTTAAAACATATAGCAATTAACACTTTTCGATAGGCAAGTTATCATATAGGCATGTTTGTTAATGAATTATTATTGATAAAAAAATGTCTCCCTGACCAGAGGGGTGAAACTCGATGTTTGATGTCTCACCTACTATAACGGAACCTATTTACAATTTTATGGTGTACATGCCATGCGTGGTTCTCGTACATTCTATGAAATGCGAAAGAAGTATGCCAAAATCACGTCAACCGGCATTAATTTTTTTCAGTTCAGAACTGTGATATTTTTTCTTGATTTTCTTTCGTGATCGATTATAATTTACAACACTCAAAGTAGATTTCTTTATTAGCTACTTTGCAGTCCGGGCTCCCACGGCTATTATAGTGTGACACGTCAGTGGGGACGCGGAAAGTGGCGGAAATACTTTCCGCGCTTGATGATAATAACCTTTGTAACAGCTTAAATATAATAGCGAAAATAAAAACAATGAAAAATAGCTGGGCGTGTATATATGAAACTTATCTATTTCAAAACTTGATAGCAATAATCTATAAAACTTTTAGTTCAGGTAGAAGTGAAAACCCAAATAAAAATATTAAGTAATTTCTCCCAGTGTTCGGTATAAATAATAAGTATGGAAAATACTTTACAAAATTAAAAGTTTAATCGTTTTTAGACAAGATATACATAACCGGTGGTTTCAACGGCCAGGAGTGCATGAACAGCGTGGAGGTGTACGACCCGGACACGAACCAGTGGACCAACCTTGCGCCGATGCGCTCGCGTCGCTCCGGCGTCTCGTGCATCGCTTACCACAACAAGGTATTTAGGTATTTATTTGTTATTTTTTTCTTATTCAATAATAAATATAAATATAATTTTTTGGACATTCTCACACAACGTCATCCAGCCAGTAAGGTAATTATAAGTTTGTGCTATGGGATCTAGACGATTGATAAACATACCTTTATATTTCTAAATACATACATTAATATACATAGAAAACACCCAAATTTCGAACATTTGTGGATCATACAAATATTTGATTCGACCCGGAACCGAACCTGGTACCTCAGAGACGGCAGTCGCATACTCCTACCACTGCGCCACCGAGGCAGTATTAGACAAGTCTGCAAAATGCCCATAATTCCGCCATTCAAGTAAGCCTATTGTCCTTACCCCTTCCGTACCTCAGTAGGTGCAGTAGGTACCTGCAGTAAAGATTAGAGATTATAATAATAATAGTACAGATAGAGAAAGATAGGAAATAAACCTAAACCACAAAGTATAAAAACTATTGATATAAACGTGTGACATCTAATGATTTTATTGTGTGTCGCCTTATCTCCAAAACATGCGAGTCGGTGAGACGGTGGCTTCAATCCGGATTGACTTGGATCCCCACACATTCCCAACATAAGTACTTACCTACTTTTAAGTAATGAGCGCAACTAACTCGTATTCTTTACTAGTGCTTGTTAATTTTAAAGAACAAAAATATTTTTAAGATGGTCTAAAGATAATGAATAGATGACCTAACTATGTTTTGCTATAAACCATAATCAATCAACTCATTATTATTATTATTACCTTACATTGATAAATGAACCTTGTCTTATAATAAGTTTTACGACTTTGTTGATGTTATGTAGAACTAAAGTTACATATTGTTACCGATAATATTTCACTAAAGCATTTAACCTCTGAAATTGTAAACATATATTTTCTTATAGTTCGTGAGGCCTAAGCTGAACTTTGCATTTGTGTGAGTAATCACAAAATGTAGAAATACTCTGTGTGTAGCTATGTGTACAACACATGTGTGTGTATACGTTTACGTACGTGCACTCACACAAATGCAAACCTCAGCTTACGCCTCGCGAACTATACCACTGACGAGCTAATTCTCACGGGTCTACCTCCTTAAGGTGGGTCTGCATTTACGCAAAGTAACATGAAAGGAGCGTTTCTCATTGTTTTTTTTTTTGTTCGCTTATTAGGCACGGTTCGCGCGAGCACGAGATCATCACCATGGGTATTCTTAGGGCCCCCGTGCACTAGGCAGCATGGCAATACAACGCGCTTGTTTGCACGGCAGCCGGCTGGCTGCGCGCAGCCAGAACGTGTGTAGGCGAATGTATGTGGCTGCGGTCAGTCTCCGCGCACTAGTTATAGCAGCCAGGACTTTCATCAGGACTTATACAAGTTCGCATAGGAGTATCAATGCCCTTGATTGAATTTCGTATTTTTTCCAAAAGGTTATCAAACAATTGCACTGATATCCTCGTGTAGTTAAAAAACCGGTCTGGGAATTCGCGAACATCGTTGAAATAGGTTTGGAATAAGCCTTTTGACTGTCTTTCTAGAAAAAGAGGATGAATCCAGTGTATTTTCTTTGTTTTGCGTTTTTTACGAGATAGGTAAGCAATAATTATAAGTTCTTCCACGTCCATATGGCTCGGATAACTGGCTGCGCAAATATTCTGGCTGCCGCAGCCTGGCTGCGCAGCCAGGCTGCCTAGTGCGCGGGGGCCCTTAAAATTGCATGTAATATTGTATGTTACATTGCGTAAATGTGTACCCACCTTTATAACAAGTAGTGTATCCCAAAACACTGATAGTAGCTCTCGATTTGACCCTTCAACCAGTAAGAACCGGATATATTTAGTTTTCTTTATCTAGAGCCCCACCCAAGTAGAATGACAGTTGTTTGAGACTATGTTGCGTCAAGTACCTACGTGCGCAATTTATGAGGGCTCGGTAATACATAAAATGGTACTTAAATATACTTAATATTATGATGATAATTTGAACGAAACTTGTTTGGAAATTAAAGAATTTATTTGACTATTGGATAGCCTTGATCGAGAAGGGCTAGGTATAGACTATACGCTATGACAAATAAGGGCAAAAAACTATGCTGATTCAGTTTTTTTTTGCAAAAACAACCTCTTTAATTGCGTACAATTCTGAAACAAACAACACTTTGAAAATAAGATTCACTGAATCTTGATTACAAAGTTCTATTAGGACAACAGTGTGTCTAGTACCAGTTCCGTAATTCCTTACGTAATTTGGTCGAAATTTGTTTCCTTTCCTCCATACATTTCACACAGTTCCCTGACGTTACCGCTAGGGGCGCTGGTGTAATATGTATGGGACGACGAAAACGTATTTCGAGCAAATTAACGTAAGGAACTGATACTAGACATTCAGGAAGAAACTGCTTTAGCCATTGCTTCTCATCTTTAAATATTAAAATAGGTAAAGTGTGTTTAGATATCTCAGAAAACAGCTGGAACCTATTAGGTGTCTTTTTATTACGATAATCACGAACGAGAAGACTTCCCTACACGAGCAGAGTCCCGGGCGTATATGGGAGTTTATCATTTTAACTCTTGAATCTTGATACTTTAAGAGCGGGTTGTTCGACTTCTTCAATTGAAATAGTTAAAACCTCATCTCCTAACCATCTTTCTGGTGATTCATGAGACAATACACTTTTTAAACGCGTTATCTGCCAGGTGTTTCACAAATCAGTTTGGCCGATTACGTACTTATTCAACCAAGACATGATCTCAATTTCTTACGTTGTCCAGATCTACGTGATTGGTGGTTTCAACGGTATATCGAGAATGTGCAGCGGCGAGGTGTACGACCCGGCTACGAACACGTGGTCCCCAGTGCCCGACATGTACAACCCCCGAAGCAACTTCGCCATAGAGGTCATCGACGATATGATATTCGCCATCGGTGGCTTCAATGGTGTCACCACTATCTACCACGTTGAGTGCTACGATGAGAGGACGAATGAGTGGTAAGTTTAAGGTTTTTTTTTCTAAGTTTGAATCATTTTCATGTCAAGTCCTCCACGAAAACGTGTGCAGGGCAATTTTTTGGATGTTCAGCTACAACTTCTACTAATTAAATAGGGCAGGTAAAGTTTCGAACGGAAGCTTGTTATGATATATTTTTTGACCTGTTCAAACATACGCCGTTGATATTACAACGCTCCGGTCTCAATTTATCACGCACAAGTTATAATATACATAAAATTTTTAGACAAATCCATAAAATTGACAATGCAATATTTAATACATTTCACAATATTATCCAACAAAATTAAATTATTTCATGTAGAGCTAGTAGAAATAATATCCGACTCCCGTTCCGTTCCAAAACGGCAAAAAACGTCATGTTTGTACTCGTAATACGGAAACTTTAAGCCCTTTAAATAATAGGTATTTACCTATGAAATTGCCGTTTGGACTTTGGTCGACAATGACGAATTAAAGGTGATTGTGGAAGCCGATGATACACAATCTACGGCTGAATTAGCAGCAGCTTTCAACGTTAGCGTCAAAACAATATTGGTCCATTTGCGTCTAATTGGCAAGATAAAAAAGCTTGACAAATGGGTGCCCCAGGAACTCAATGATCGCTAGCGTGAAGTACGCGTCGAGACATGCCTTGCATTGCTCAACAGACACACAAATGAAGGAATTTTAAAATTTGTTGCCTCCCGTCCAGCTGATTTCTTTAAAAAGGGCATCAATAAACTGCCGCTGCGTTGGCAAAGATGCATTGATTGCATGGGTGATTACTTCAATTAATACAAATAAAAAATACATGAAAAAAAATTCGTTTAATTTTTTTCACACAACACTGCAATTTCATAGGTAAAGACCTAATATTTATTACTAGCTATCTCAGCGAACTTTATTTATATATATGTATAGATATTCTGTTTTTAGTACTTGTTGTTATAATAGGGTTCCCACTTTACAGAACCCAAAAAATGGTCTTCAAAACGCTGTTTAAAGACCTACGAGTATCTATCCGCTATGGGGTAGACGTAAGAAAAAAATATCAACCTGGCGGCGTAGTAATGCACATATTTTTTCATGCAAAGTTTCATATTTCTAACTGTTTGGACGGAAAACTGAGGACGGAGAACTGACGAAACCGTAAAGGTTCAGAGGTAGGAACTAAGGAACCCTACTTTTTTTTTTTTTTTTTTTTTTTAATTCCGCGACCTAAGGCCGCGGCCGCTCTAACGTCCGTTGCCGGGCGTCTCTGGTTACTAGCAGAGGGTATGTCCAGTGGCGCCCGGCGGACCACCTCTGTGGTCTCTGCGGGTGTTTGGTCGGGACGAGAATCCCGCGTCATTGGGGTCGGGTTTTATCCTGCGTCAGTGAGTGAATCTGGTTGCGTGCTATGGGGCAAAGGCTCCGCAGCACGCAACCCTTCTAGCCTGCTTCTGTAAGGACGGTGGGTGGCGATCCCGCCGTCCTCAGGCCCCGATCATGGAGGACGATAGTCTTGGGCGTAGTCGCGTAGTCTGGGGCGGCCTGGCCGCCGACTACGGAACTCGGCGGGGAGGGTACGCTCCCTCTCCCTCCCGGCCGCCTCCTTCGCGAGCATGACTTGCTCGCAAGGAACCCTACTAAGGATGAAAACAATATTACCGCGATTGTAAACTAGTAGTACAGTCAATAACTTCTCTATTTTATCGTTGGGCATGCTCTGCAGGGTGTTGTCAAGTAGGTTTACATTGCCTATTGTTAATGGGATATATATTTGTAGATGCATTTAACCTTTTATATAGCAGTGGGGTCTGGAACAAGTAAAATCTGCTCGTGACTTCGTACTTTGCCGCAAAAGCTCGAGTGCATCTTTCCGCATTTTATTAACAAATAGATGGCTGACTGATTCAAATTCAAGCTACAAATGTTTTAATATAAGTAGTCTTAATAGCTTTTTTCAGGTAACAATTTAAGACTGATCAATCATCAAATTCTGATTGTGGTGTAAGTGATATAAGTTATAACAAAGGGCGTACATGTTTTTGGACTAAGATTTGTGTGTTGAATTACTAAATCTTATTTTACTGATGTACTAGCGACCTGATAGGTGATCATCGGTAACCCTAACCTGCGAACTTCGTACCGCAGATTCATACTACAGGAGATGCTTTCAAAAATACTCTGAAGTCTGAACTGATTTAGTAAAACCTCAAAAAAAAGACTATTTCGGGCTAATAATGGACCTGACAGTATACCGGGTGTTTTTCTTAACGGACAGCCGTAAAAAATGGTGGAGTCTTTCAAGTAGGTACCTTGGTCATGTCGTGACTTCAAAGCTGAAGGATGATGCCGATATCGAACGACAACGGAGGGCACTGTGTTTTGTGGGCAATATGCTTATAAGGAAGTTCTCTAAGTCCTCAGTACAAAAGTCGCACGACAGTATACGAGATGCCTATAATAACATCTTTAGGCAATTAAATGGCATGTTTCTAGAGACACGGGTTAACTCTTTTAATGCCATCCAAAGGTCTCGATTGGCTGGATTCACGACCAGGGTTGACAGGTGTCAGAATTCTATTGTAATGTAGTATTCGTTAATGTTTACAGATACGTATAAGACGCGATGGAACATCAACGAGTAGAAGTGTAATTGTACTAAGGTCAAAACTTTACATTCGTCAAAATGTACAATGGTCAAATAGTTCAGCAATGGGTAGTCATGGAGTACATACAAACGTGCCAAAACTCCAAAGGGGCGAAACGTATGTTAGAAATAATGTACATGCGACAAAATGTGCAATCGGTTAGTTTATATGTATGAAGATTTTGTTCTAAGTATTGGTTCTTGATGTAAGAACTCCTTGAAATACCACTTGGCAGCTTAGAATACTCATCGATAAATGATAAAATGTAATTACTGACATTTGTTGTTATTCCTTTCACAATTTAGTTAGGTAAATCAATGGTAAATCTATTAAGCGTATTTTATTGAAATGGAAAGTAAAATACCAATTTATAGCAAAACTCAAAAAGGAAAACCAACAGCCCTGTACGGTTTGCATCGATTCACTTGGAGGCACAAAAATAAAAATGGTACGTCGTTGTGGCAATGTGTGAATCGTGAGTCTTGTGCAGCGTCTCTTACTGTAAAGTAAAGATGAACTTGTGGTATTACGAGAAGGGCATCATACTTGTCTACCGTCTACATTCAATAATAAAAATCATTTAGCTTTTCAAAAATGTAAAAACCAAGTTTGTTTAAGCTATGCCCCAATAAAAGAAATATTCGAAGAACTTTTTGAAAATTAAGAAATGGATACAGATGATTCCGACTGCTCAGACATAAACCCAACTGTTAGTATGAAAAAAAAGATCATTACAAAGAGCAAGTAAATAAATTCTTAGAGGTCAAGACCATGAAGTTTAAAACTGTAGAAGAAGTTGTATTGCCCAAATTATTAAAAGAAAATTAGCCATCTTCCCACAGCAAATAAAATTTTGGTATTTGGCACTAAATGGGGGCTGATAGTATTAAATGAATGTGCAAGTGACCACATGCTATTTGGGGACGGTACGTTCAATCATTATTCATTATTTTTTTTCATTATTTATTTTATTCATTATTTATTCATTACTTAAGCATATTTTACATGGTGGCAGTTATTTACGATTCACTTAGATTAAGTGAATCGTAAATAACTGTACGAATATAAAAAGAAACTACTCGTACAAATACTTATGAACGACTATTAACTTTTCTACGAGATGGACTAAAAATTACCATTGAAACTTATAAGTGTGATTTGGAACGAGCTCAACATAAGGCTATGAATAGAGTGTTTCTGGAGTGCAAAAATACGGCATGCTTTTTCCACTATAATCGTGCGATTTGGAAAAAGGAAAAGATTTGGAGTTGGATAGCATTAAAGGTGGGATAAATTTTTTGAAAATGGCTTCTTATTTACCATTGTTGCCAGAACATTTGATATCTAACTGGGTGGACGGAAATTCTTGACACCATTGAATATTCCGAGGTAGTGCAGAAGTTTAAAAAATATTATATTAAGCAGTGGTTATCAGAATCACTTCTTGCTGAGGTCAGTGCCTGTGACCAGCGACATCGGACTAACAACAGTCTTGAGGCATGGCATGGTCGCTTAAGAAAGAGGATAATGATAATATAGTGCAAAATGGCACTGGGACAAAGTCTAACACATAAAAAAAGAAGATTCCAGGAATTTCTAGCCTCTGTGGCGTGGTGGTAGTGTATTTGAATGCTACGTCAGAGGACGCGGGTTGGATTCCCGCTCAGTGCAAATATTTGTGTGCATGAAATATTTGGCAATAGTGTATTCTGCCATATATGTTCGTTTCGGCCGTCAGACAAATTGACCATTACACTAAAGGTTGATTGTACATTTTGACATGGTCGTATTATGTCATATAATCATTCAGGCCCCCATAACATTATGACCACACTATAGTGTACATTTTGACGAATGTAAAGTTTTGACGTAGGTAAGTACAATTACACTTCTACTCGTTGATGTTCCGACGCGGTATAAGATATGGATAAAAGCATGGGCGTATTATAAGAGAGGCATAGACCAACGCGGTCGTCGTATACGCTGTCGCCGTATACGACGGGACAAGGCATTATGCATTTTCCCGATACATAAAAGTCTAGCATGTTTGGTGCGGGGGGGTCATCGACACGCACACATTCTCAGACGCTCAAACCCAATCGGGTGCCACTACGAAACTCACACATGACAATAAGAATAACACATTAGCATTTTCACAAACACATACATATACATTTTATATCATAACACTATAATGACACTACCAAAAGTTACCGCCCACTATTGATGTAACAGTGTCGATACATTTTATCGATAAATTTGACAAAATCGACTATTAAAATCAGGTTTCAAAAATGATATCAAGGTGGATGTTGTTTATAAAAGTGTGACTTTATTTGCTATTTGTAACTTAGGGTAGGTATTATATCAAACCTATACATCATATAAATCTAAACAACTAAATAAAATCGAAGAGTCTGTATACAGGGTATATCTATAGCTGTATACAGTGGACTATGTAAACAGTTTATTTTTAAATCATAATGCTTAATGTCATAATTCAGTTTTCTATTTTTACTACAATCGATTGAAGATCTGTTCTTAGTAACCATGTGGTTACTAAGAACAGATCTTTGTATGTCTTATAGTTTCAGACTTTTCCATGCTGCCCATATAAATATTACACTCTGTATGTATAATAAATACCTACCCCATAAAAATAAATATTTGAATGAACTTTCGTCACTTTCGTTAACACTAGTGATATAGTAGCATCAACTCGATGGAGAATAAAATGAGGGCAAGGGCACTACGAGTACAACACCGATTTTATAAAAATAAGATAGTAAAGTAATGAAATAACTAACTCAACTAAGTCTAAGTAACACTATAGTCTCCAAGTACCCGTACCTTACAATTGAATGAAAACGGTCTATATTATACAACAGTTAGAATATGGCTGGGCCAAGTTTATACTATCTAACGGCTCGCTTTTGTAAAACGAAAATGGGACATTTAAATAATATTCAAACCAGTAATTTATATTGCACCTCTTTGCATTTTCAAGGTATTTTATCGAAACCTAACTTGGTACATCACTCCGATACAGACACTATAACTGTGTATTTGTTGCCATGGCAACACCCATGTCAGTCGTTTGACATGTTTGACTGATTTGCGAATTGTATGAAACGACCGACTTCGTGTTGATAGAAAAATCCGAAATAATGACGACTTTGATTATTATAAACAAGGAAATTTGTATTAATATTTGATTAAAAATACTTACCTACGGAAGGTAATACCATCTTTTTGTAAACTAGATGTGCCTGACCTTTTTTTGCAACAAAAAACTGAGCAGGTTGGCATTTTTGGGGATGACAATAGCCGCGCAACTAGATCTAGTCTAGTAAGTTGTCAAGACGCCAATTTGTTTTATTTCTAAATTATGACCTATAGGTCATAATCATGTGAGCGAGGGGAACGCCTGCTAAGGCGGCGGTGTGTAAGAGAGGACATGCCATAAGCAACTGTGCACAGTGCAATCTTTAAGTGAGCACTGACGTCATAAAATTTGCGCGTGATTTCAAAAAGTGGGCGTGGCTTATCAGTGTACTATCAGCTTTCGTACATGTACCTATATTCTGTGACAGTTCAGTAATTTTTGTGGAAATCAAAGGATAAAAGAAGATAAAAATGAAGTGTTGTGTTCTATCATGTAAAAAATATTTAGATAGACGTTCTGATGCTAAGAATCGCATCACATTTCATGCGTAAGTAATTTTAATTGTATTTTTTTAGAATTGTTCCAGAGAAATCTCTCACTTTTGACCTTTTTGACATCTTCAAATATATTACTACTCGAAGATAGATGGCGGCGTTTTGTTTCACGAACACGTAATTTAAATAGCTACTTATGTTTTAGTATTAACATTTTATACTAATTAAATATACAGGAATTCGTTCAACGTTAACTCGTAAGTGATCTTTAATTGCTAAAATATTTCTCTGTATTTTTTATAGAGCCGTCCGCGTCTAAGTCGCCATCTATTGACAACTGGCAACAATAAACATAAAACTTCAAAAATACAGGGCCACAATTAGAATCTGATAATTTTACAAGACAAGTTTCCTACGACTGTTTCATAATGGGCTGTACAATTGAATATTATTATTCAAAGTATAGCTAAATATTAAATTTAATTCAAGAACTGGGTCAGGCACATACTTGTAATAAGGTACCTCCACGTCAGCAAAGTTATAGACTAACATAACTTAACATCACGCTAAAAATGATAGGAGCGGAGCAGCAACGAAATATGTACGTATGTAAAACGAGAAAATAGTATATTTTAGGACCATCCATTTTTAGTTCAGCGACCAAAAGCCGCAGCCTCTCATACGTCCATTGCGGAGCGCTTAAGGGAAAAGTGTTATGACGGTGGGTGGCTATCCCGCCGTCCTCAGGCCCCAATCATGGAGGTATCGTTGGCCCTGGGCGTAAATAAGTCTGCGGCGCCCTGGCCGTTGACTACGGAACTCAGTGGGGAGGGTACGTTTCCTTACTTTCTCGGCCGCCTCCTTCGCGAGCATGACCTGCTCGCCGAAGGACACGGCCGCGTTCCACCCACTCCTGCTGTAGACCATGGCTTGAGGCATGGACTCTAGCGAGAGGGTATCCACGCCCAGACCCATTATAAGGTCCCGGCGCTAACTCGCCCACGGTCAGAACTCCACCAACGTGTGGAGTCCAGTGTCTTCGTCGGAGGCCTCGCAGTGTTGACACTAGGGTGGTACCTCACGATGGATGCGAAACAGATACTTAATGAAGCCAAGGTTATCAACGGTATATTTAAAATAGACACGTTGTTGGCCCCGTTATACTTTAGACGTGGATATAACCCCTACGGCAAATTTCGACAGTTCAGTTTGAGATAGGTATATTTGCAATTCAAAAAATATAAAACTCCTTTGTACCAAAAATCTGACTACGTACGTCCCTGTTAGGAGTGTGAGATAGTTAAAACTACGTAGTAAACTGACATTTTAATGAATTAAGTAGTTTTGCTATTGACCGCGAGATGGAAAATAGAGAAGTGGGCGGGACTAAGGTTCCTTATACCCTCCTCACCACTCCTTCACACCCGCGAAGAGTCACACTTTGTCTTATAGGAAAATTGTATTACACCATCTCTACTCTTATAATATCTCTATGGATAAAAGTTGCCACATGAAAACTGTAAACTGACTGATTGATTAACATAAAGTATTATAAAATGAAATTAGTACGGAATGTTGCTATATTCATGCATTATGCTATATTCATTGAAAAACTTACAATAGGTAATTTTTACAATAATTAAAATTTTAATTATCATAAAAATCGCAGTGGTGTAAAATCGCGCTGGTTGTAGCGGTGCGGGTTTTAGTTGACTGTATTTGCGGGGGAATTATAACAATCTAAAAATTGAGATTAAAAAGAAAAGGAATTAGGGTTTAGGACTCACCTTCAGCTGTTTCAAAGGGGCGCTCGTATTTTCTGCGTTACTTACTCCTTCAGGGTTGGCCAGCTCCTGTTTCCTGTTCCTTCACTAATTATTTAATCTCAAATCTTGAGGCAAGATGCGGGAGATTGTTTTAATGCGGTGAATAAAAAATGCGTAAAATTACGTAAAAATACGTTGCAGTTGTATGACTCGACGAAATTCAAAATTGCAAGTGAGTGACGTGATTTGCATCTGTCAACTCTTTTGTTCCTCTGAGAGCGGTAAATATATCCATCTCGCTCGCTTCTATAGGCTTCAGGTGAGTTGGGGTGAGATGAGGGATATGAGGATCAGGCGGGACGATTATAAGGACGATTACACACGTTACGTGTAAAAAGGCTAAGAACACATTGGCGCAAACAAGTGGAATGAAGGAAAACTTAGCAAAACTTATAAAATTCGACGCCGTTTTTATAACGTTCGCAACCGTATCATGAAAATTAAATTTAGAAATAAATAAATATGTTAGGACAATTCTTGACTGCCTCGGTGGCGCAGTGGTATGAGTCGCTGAGGTCCCAGGTTCGATTCCGGGTCGAATCAAATTATTTGTGTGATCCACAAATGTTTGTTTCGGAGTTTGGGTGTTTTTTATGTATAATATGTATTTAGAAATATATAAGTATGTTTATTATTTATCCCATAACACAAGCTTATATTAGCTTAATTTGGGCTAGATGACATTGTGTAAGAATGTCCAAAACATATTTTGAGTTTGGTTTTGTAGTGTTCGCGCCAAAGAGTCAAACTAACAAGTTCAAACAACCATTCGTTCATACATACCTCCACGTTTTAGTAAAATTATGGAAAAAACATACATAATAGAATTGTACCCAACAGGTATGAAGCGACGGACATGAACATCTACAGGTCAGCTTTATCGGCGTGCGTGATCATGGGCCTCCCTAACGTATACGACTACATACACAAGCATCGCGAACGTCTCATGGAGGAGAAGCGCCAGAAGATCCTGTTGTCGGAGACGGCGCGACACGGACAGCATCGCACAGCACTGCCTGACGTCAGTGTAAGTTATATTCAACTAACACTACAGCATCGCACAGCACTGCCTGACGTCAGTGTAAGTTATATTCAACTAACACTACAGCATCGCACAGCACTGCCTGACGTCAGTGTAAGTTATATTCAACTAACACTACAGCATCGCACAGCACTGCCTGACGTCAGTGTAAGTTATATTCAACTAACACTACAGCATCACACAGAGTGCTGTGTCTGTGTAACGTCAGTATAAGTTAAATTCAACTAACACTTTCGTCACATTTTCACAAAGTTTATTTAATAGGTAAATTCGACAACATCGAATTTTTGTTTCATATCATATTCATAATTTCTACATCGCGCTATTAAGGTAATAATTTCTTTCTTAATATTTTAAGAATAGTTTAAGCAAACTCATTGCTTTAAATATAAAAATGTGTTAATTTGTTGACGTTATCAAAGTTTGTTGGGGTCTTCTTTTCGCGTCGATGGACAACACTTTGTTTTTATTAAATCGCCTTGGCCCAGTGCTCTGCGATCCGAATCGGCCTGGCGTAGGTCCCCTTAGGTACTACACTCTATGCTACCCGGACACGACAACATGTGGCTCATGGTTTGTGGTGACAATAGACACATTCACACTGGCTCTCACTAGAGTCAATGTATCCCCACCTAAACATATTATCTTTCGATCTGCCAGCCTGGGTACGCAACCTATTTAACACCTTTCAAGTTGGCCAGAGGAGTCTGTGTCCGGGGGGTAGTTTCTCTGCCGGTTGAGGTTATTGGAGGGAGCCTTATCTATATATCCGTGGCCCAAATTATACTAACCTGCATGCAATTGTTGTCAAAGATTCGAGGTTCTGGAAAATCGGGGTCGTGGTTTTAATTTTATGTGAGCATGTGTATGGATATATATCTATGGTAATGGGTTGAATTATGCCGATCATCTAAAGTTGACGCATGCCATGGTCTTAAGGCTGACCTACGGTACGGGCGGGCGGCGGGACGGCGTCGTTTTCTCCTCAGGGCATTTTCAAACTGGTGGTCACCCTACGAAAATACCGTGAGGCAGATTCAGTTCTAACGTTAACTACACACCGACTGTATGCTAACTTAACGGTTAATTCTATTGCAGTCCTACTAACTTTAAGCTGCATTTTTCTAGCCGGAGTGCAGTTGAAATGCCGTCTGTCTGTCTGGAGACTTATCTGCGGGCTGTCCGTGGGTTTTTTGTAAGAGATCAAGACAGTGTAAGTAAGGAGAGAATATTTCCGTGTCGCAGAGTAACCGGCCGTGGTTGATGCAGGTGCACCTGTTGGAGGACAACGACGACATGCTGGAGCAGCTCGGCCTCATGGACAACCAGGTGAACAACAACGACGCCCCACCGCCGCCGCCGCCCCCGCCGCCGCTGCCGCCGCAGCCTATGGAGCAAGATTAACTGCTTCACAAAGTCTTAGGTACGTGGTTCATTATGTTTAACCCCCGGCAGAAAACAAGAGTTTCTTTTTTATAAAAGCCGCCATAAGTCTATACCCGGAAGCTCCTGGTAGTCCTGGTACGTCCTCGGAAGGATAACCTTAGGGCGCCGCCGGCGGAAGGGAGGGGTGTTATAAGTTTGACCTGAGTAACTGCTGTATGTCTGTGACATCATAGTAGCTGATGAACAAATTATTATGATGCGCATCTTATAAACCTGGGTTTCTTCAAGTTGATAAATATGATAAATGATCAATATTGTTGGATATGCTCACACAGCGTCATCTAGCCCAAACTAAGCTAATTTGTGCTATGGGATCTAGACAACTGATAAACATACTTATATATTTCTAAATACATACATAGAAAACACCCAAACTCCGAAACAAACATTTGTGGATCACATAAATATTGGATTCGACCCGGGAATCGAACCCGAGACTCCGGAGTCGAAAGCCGATGCACGACCGACCACGCCACTGAAGCTCCACTTAACACCAAGTAAGTGCAATAGGCTTGCCTCTTATTACGTGGGGTCGACATAACTATTGTTTGTTTGATCTAAAGCAACCTAGGTTACCTTACCGGCCGATCAACTTACAAATCGAGAAAGTTTAAAAATTATGAAGTATTATTTCCTAATTGCAGGTCCATTCTCATGATCTTTACTCGAAGTACATCCAGACAGTTTAAGTACCTAATCATTAAGAAATTGAAATATAAAGTTCTTAGGAAAAAGTATAGTGAAGTTAATTATTATGTAAAATTATTATGTAACCGTGTTTATTTTTAAAATATTTACATTTATATATACCTATAGCAATTTTGGCACATTTATAATGTTGTGATATTTTCATAATGTGAATCATACCTGTATTTTTGGAATATATTTTTTGAAAATTGTATGAAAGTTTTCAGACAAGTATATAATGATACTTAATAAGAAATATATGCTTTGTTTTATTTAACTATGTTCTTCGACTTTCTCTCATTAAACAATCAATGATGAAATATTTTGTGTGATTATAATAATTTATTTCAGCACCTAGCCTCGTCGAAATACGGGTTAAGAAACATCTATCTGTATAGGTATACAGTATACATATTCATAGACCTGCACTTTGAACAGGAAAGTTTCACTAGATTCTAGTGACCCCAGTTCAAAGTAAGTACAGGTGTTCATTATTATTATTCAACGTATACGTATGTACAAAGAAGGCAAATATTTTTATTTGGTTAAATAGCTACAATCGTAACAAAATAATAAACATTATTGAGTATTTTTAACAAATCAGCGCAGATCGTGTAGGTAGGTACTCGTACTTATTTCCCAATTTCTCTACAATCAGCAATATTTAGGTAGAACAATACTATCTAATGGGACAATAAGATCGATTAGATGTCTTGATGGCTCATCGGTTAGGCAAGGTACTCATGATACTCTTAGACTTACGGCCCTCCTTTAGCTTGGCAGCCCAGGGACTCCATTTCATAAAGACCTAGGTATGTAGGTTCATTATTTTATAACCTGCTACTAACGAGACTGGTCCAGTCTGAGGATGACAGTAATTGGTCATTTCTCGGTTTTTTTTAATCTGGCATGTTTTTAAATTTAAGCGGTTTATCTTTATACTACCTATGCTTGCACTTAATTTTCTCCCATTTCAAATAAGTACTTATTTTAACTCCCATTTCCAACATAATATCTTGTAGGTATAACAAATAGGGCCACTGTATTTATTAAAATACTAGCTGTTGCCTACAGCTCCGCCTGCGTGTTATAGTTTTCTTGATCACCAGTTACTGATTTATTATGTATAGCTGTTGCCCGCAGCTCCGCCTGCGTGTTCCTTTAGATCGAACTTTTTTATTTATGAACCGATTATGTTAAGTTATATTAAATGTTAAGTTGAGAAAAACAACAACGCATTACTGAAAACCGCATCCAAATCGGCTAAGCCATTTCTGAGATTACAAGTACAAGTATATTACTTCAATTGAACTGTATCGTCTTGTGTTTGTATCTGATAAAGGTTGCATTCACCACTTCTATTCATTATTAAATTTTCCTTTCGTGCGATGGGTCATTATGAATGTCCCTTATCATTTCATACAGCGCGCCTTTATCCCTCGGTCATCGCTTGCTGTGGAATTTTATACAGAGTGTTACGTAAGGGTTATATCAACCCGAAGACACCACCATCAGCTGATCGCCCAGAACACCTTTTGATATGTTTCGACCGCGAAACAAGAAAAATAAAGTTCATCATAAAAAAAGTTATACCGGGTGTTACGTAAGGTTTATATCAACCCGAAGCCAGCACCATCAGCTGGTCGACCAGAACCCGTTTCGATATGTAATGTACAGAAGAAAAAAAAAGTTCATAAAAAAAAAACATTATTACCGAATAAAATACACACTTGTTAAACAACACTAGAACTAAAATTAGCTGCTTCGGTCATCGACATCAAAATAGGTACAAATAATGCGCGCCTGTGAAAAGCCTTCCGTCTCACTCCTGGTAGGAACATGTTGTCTCTGTTTCGCATCAAGCGATGCCGCACGAAGCGCTCGGTCGGCGTCGTGCGGCGTTTGAAGTTTCCTAGAATTTTATTTAAAATAATTTAGCAAGGTCACAGGTCAGTTCAGTTGCATTCTTTTGCTTTGTGCAGTGAGGTAGATAAATAGTTGTTTAGTGTGTTAATTTGTGAGTTGTGTCAAGTTGTGTGTGATAGTGATTGTGTTGTGTAGTAATGGCTCTGAGTAACGAAGAGTATTACGAGATGATGCTTTGTGTAGGAGCATCAGAAGGCAAATTGAGCGCTGCCCGGGAGTTGTACCTACCGTGAGTTTTGATACCTAAAAATACTGTGTACGCAGTCGAGTCGAAGCCGCATTTTGCACTGTTACACAAGAAATTAACCTTTCCTGTAAACAGGTAAGATTTTTCTAAAATTGGGGACAGAGATTTTACTATCACTTGCATGTGGTGCACCTGTCGAACCACGGACGAGGATCTGGGGAAACATAACTATGTGTTGGCAAAATTTTATTTACATAGACAAAAATAAACCTTTAAGGACGCCCACACCGCTGCGACGCCCGCGCCACCGCTAAGGGCATTGTACATACGTACCACGCGCTCATTGTCTAGTTGTAGCTACGTCATGCCGTAGCGTTGGGACACGTTTGTTTTGATTTGAAATATCTTTTTAAATTTTTTGATGAACTTTTTTTTTCTTGTTTGGCGGTCACCATATATTGAAACGGGTTATGGTCGACCAGCTGATGATGCTGGCTTCGGATTGATATAACCCTTTCGTAACACCCTGTATGCGTTATTGCAAATCAAAACCGACGTGTCCCAACACTAGTGCTTGACGTACTTACTAACAGACAATGGTGGGGGGGCGGGAGGCGGCGTGGCTCACCGACTGACACGCGACCTTGATGCGAAACAGAGACAAAATGTTCCAACCAGGAGAGAGATAGAAGGTTTTTTTACAGACGCGCTTTATTTGTACTACTTACTTTGATGTCGATGACCTTATCTGCTGATTTTAGCTAGTATTGTTCAAATAAGAGTGTTTTATTCGGTAATTTTTTCTGTATGATTTTTTTTCTTGTTTGGCGGTCGACACATATCGAAACGTGTTCTGGTCGACCAGCTGATGGGGGTGTCTTCGGGTTGATATAACCCTTACGTAACACCCTGTATATTATATAATTCATCATCATCCACCGAGCCTTTTCCCAACGCTGTTGGGGGGGTTTCCAGTCTGACTGTGATTAGGTTGAACTTTGATATTTTCCGTGAAGCGACTGTCATCTGACCTCCACAACTCATGGGCGATATCGAAGTTCTGTAGTTAGATCGGTCGGATTTTTGATTTAGGGCTCCTACTACCCCTAACGAGTGCCATAAATGTTTAAATGACAACCGGGACCGACGGCTTAACGTGCTCTCCGAGGCACGGAGGGGTCTCAATGTCTTAAGAAATGGTCACCCATCCTAAGACCGGCCTAACTCGATGTTGCTAAACGTTTGCAATGTGTTAATATTGCCGGTTACCACTAGACCACGAGCCCCTCCTATCCTATATAAGATCCTATATAATTATATATTATATAATTATTCATATAGGATAAACAGTGCATTTCGGTTTAGTATGGTGAAAGTGGTGATATGACGGAAGACTGATTTAGAAATAAGAATAGTAGAAGAATCTTGTGTTTTCAAGTTTTCCAAAGTAAAGCCTACTATCAAAAGCGGACTTCACGGAGAGGTTGGAATGAACTGAACACTGAACCTCGTGATTGCTCGGTAGCGTTGTGGATTATTTATACTGTCAATTGACGGCACTTGTTATTAACGTCCAACAAGCTATACTTAGTCTACACGCAATTCTGGTCCGCTCCTATTAACTCTGTCGTGATTATTACGATTATTTAGCTTATGTTACTCGCTAAAAATGTAGCTTTATATTAGGTACCGAAAGAAATTTTAAAATCGGTTCAGTAGTTTCTGAGGTTGTGTGTACGTTGTCCCGTACAAACTTTGACCCCTTTTTTCACCCCTTTAAGAGCAGAATTTTGGAAATACGCCATACAAAAAATACGCCTTCCAAGTTTTAGGTTTCTACGATCAGCGGTTTTTTTCGGCAAAATTCTAATATTTTAGAAATCAGTCTTCATGTACGTTCAAGTATCGCTCAACTAAAGCAATTGGACATTGTGCTCATAGCTCTTTTGGGACATGCAAGAAACAAGCGAATGTAGTTTATAACGACGTAAAATTTATATGTAGGTACTTAGATAAATTATAATTGTCAATTTCATCAAGCATGTTTGTTTGCATCAATCAAAGTCCTTATCAATTGCTGAGTGTTGTGTTGACTGATTGACCCTTTTCACTTTAAACAACTCAATCATACATGAACTCGTGATATACAACATACCTAATGATAAGAAAATTAAGATACGAGTACTTAATTTAAAAAAAACTACATTATAGATAATACAAATAGGCAACATTTATCCTTTAACCTGATTAATAAAAATGACTTGTTCTAAAAGTAAACACTTTATACTTAAAACGTTTCCAATCCTTGACTAGGCCTCAAATTGTCGATCACTGTTCTCCTGACAAACGGCTTCACTGATTGCTGCTGGTGCAAACTTATTTAAATTTGCTTCAGCAGCCATACGCTGCCACACACGCTCTGTCCACGCCACTGCTGTGAAACACGCACCGTTACTGATAAAGGCTCTCAAAGCTACCGCAGTAATACCACGTCCCATGCACTTCCATCCATCTGTTCGCACAGACTGCACGAAACAATCCCACGCGCCTGAGTACCGTCCTACTATATCACCCTGTAACCTTGATTTCACCACATCGATAGGGTACAATAATAACCACGAAAGTGCTCCAGCTGCACCTCCCGCAATAAAAACTTTCATTACACTTAACTCTCCACGTGTCATTGCTTCATATGAACCGAAATATATCGCGAACGCTGGGCAATCTCGAGCTATTGTCACACCTTGTCCACGAAACAGTGCTTTAAAGCCTCCAGTCTGATAAATGTATCGTGCTCCAGATAATGCTCCAGTCGGCATACCATCCCCGGCTCTAGCAAGCTGCTGCCGCGTCTTGACTAATTCAACAGGAGCACACGCGAAACTTTGAAGCATGCCTGCAGCGGCACCAGCCGTTGCGTGTGTAAATATTGAATCTGGATTTGGTAAAGCCCGTCTTGTATTCCCGTATACTCCAAATACGATGGCATTCACTGCTGCTATTCCACCCAAAGGCGCCCCGACACCTTTATACGCAGTCGCTAATGTTCCACCTTTCAATAGAGACCTCGCACACTGCAGTGCACTCCCTCTACCCGACTGCACGTGAACTTTCAAAGTATCTAAAGGATGACCAGCTATAATCCCTGCACAACCTGAAAAACAAAGGAGTTAATTTATTTAACAGCTCACGCTATCGCTTTGATTACGGAAGATATGAAAATAAATATATCCTTACCTCCTATACATCCTGCTACAAAATCCAACGCCATTTTTCTCAGCGAAAATAATTCTTTAGCTAGGGTGCTCCTAAAACATAAAAATATTTTCTTAAATTGCAAACATGTAGGTAAGTAGGTACCTTGAAAGAGGAAGCTATATTGTTGAAATCTCCAAATTGATACCTATCACCATGTGTATGCCAGCCAGCAAATCTATCTCGATATGGTTAAGACCATTATTATAGTAGTTTGCCATTGGCAAGGAGATTGGCTGAAGAAAAGGGTTACACGGTTGACATTCCCAATCGGGGACGTACAGAGAATATCACAGTACAAGAGACTACAATACACTATCTTAAGTTGAAGTTATTTATAATAAAAACATTTAATCAGTTATTTACATTAACTTGGCAAAAACCGATATGAATTGACCTTAGTTCATGAAAACTCTTAGAGCACTTACCTCAAATGTTCAGATCAGGTAATCGTAGTGAGAATTAACGTTGCCGCCACTTGAAGTGACTCCAATGAACATATTGGTAGGATAGAGACCGTGGTCGAATCGTCCGACGGTGGTCTGGTCTGGAGGAAGTATGGCTTGGATATGCGCTCGCGCATTGCTCCCAACGAACCGCCGAACTATAGCACTTCTTCTACGTGTTGTCGTCGTTGTCAGGTCACCGGTTTATCGATATCTGTGCACTGTACTAACATAATTACACCAACATTAATTTTACTGTTTATTTGCAATTTTTCCATTCTGTTGACGTACTGTATGAATGCTTTTATTCAAATCAATGTTTACTCGATAGCAGTCTTAGGAAAAATTTGTTGATGTTGTATAGGTACTTACTTATGGAAGAAAGATTCGGTCTTCAGGTCTCTAGTCATCAGTAACGTTGGAAAGGTATTTTGAATGTGTTCTTGAGGTAGGTACTTATTTGGCCTAATAACTTGTTTTCTTTTGCAGTCATGGTGCCTGGTGGTGACGGTATCCGATGGTATAAAATATGATTAATTTGAGTGTTCAGTCGTTTAGACCTTTACCGAATTGAGTTCTGCCGACGCGTCCTATCCCATAGGCAAACGACTGTGATACCAGTGTCGCAGGTTCGATTCCCGTTTCTTGACAAATATCCGTTGAAGTTAAGTTTGTCATGTTACTATCGGACGCCAAAAGTTGGCCACAACTGTTTAATTTACCAATGATTTAATTTTCTTGTCATAAGAACCTACTTAGTACCTACCTAGGTAATTAGAAAAGCTAAAATATGATTAAACAATGGAGTATATGATGTTGGATTTTTTATATATAATTGCACTAATTTCGCTAAATAGAAGACATTATAAACGTCGACATATGTTTCACCTAAAATCTGTGGTGACAAGTGGACTTAGAAACAGAATGCGAGTGTGTGTGCGAAACAGAGGTGAACATATTGAACACGAAAGATAAAATAAAATACATTTGTTGTACATACCTATTTGAATTGTTTTATTTTATTTTGTAACCTAATTGATCAATTTTACGGTAATTTTTGCTACTACTTTTAAGAGTTTTATCAAAGATTATTCCAAGACTTCCAATAGCAGCCTAGCTTGTTATGCCTTGTTGAATAGCTAATGAAACGTAGATATTTTTAAGCGTATCTGCAGCCTAGCCTGTCATAGATTTTTTTTACTATCGCTGGTTGAAGTTTGATTTGTAACGATTTTTATTGATGCTATAACTATCAATCTTCTATCTAAGACCCATTTAGTTGAGGTAACTCTAATTTTATTTTTCATAATGATGAAGAAAGTAATCTGCTACACAAAAATCGTATAAAAATAAAAATTAGAACAAAAATAAACGAAAAAGATAGGCCAATAGACAACAAATCGGCATTTTTTCAAAAAAATCTTCAAAGCCTTATTTATACCTTGAAAAGGGTTAGGGTGGGAGGCAGGGGTCCAAGGTGAAATTTGTCAGAAATGGTGGGAACTACCACCGCTGAACGGGGTTCGCACGACTTACCAGGTAACCCTGTATATCCTTTTTAGTCCCCTCTTAACTTTTTATTTCTTAGCGGTGAACGCACAAACTTGTGTTTTGAAGGGGTTAAATCGGACATTTTTATTCTAGGGGAATTACTTAAGCCATGTCTTTAAGTAATAAAAGGTTGATAATATTTGTACATTAGCTGAAAAATAAAGTTTTAATTTTTCATTTCAACTTAAAAATTACTCATTATTGTAATTGATCAATTTTACGGTAATTTTTGCTACTACTTTTAAGAGTTTTATCAAAGATTATTCCAAGACTTCCAATAGCAGCCTAGCTTGTTATACCTTGTTGAATAGCTAATGAAACGTAGATATTTTTAAGCGTATCTGCAGCCTAGGTGTCATAGATTTTTTTGCTATCGCTGGTTGAAGTTTGATTTGTAACGATTTTTTATTGATGCTATAACTATCAATCTTCTATCTAAGACCCATTTAGTTGAGGTAACTCTAATTTTATTTTTCATAATGATGAAGAAACTAATCTGATACACAAAAATCGTATAAAAAGAAAAAAGTATTGTTTGATAACTGGTTATGAAACAGTGAAAAAAAATCCATATTCATAACCAGTTATGAAATCTTGGTTATAATAACAATTAAAGCAACACCAATACCTACCTATCGTAAATGTGTATTTAATTTAAAAAACCTATTGTGTTTTATAAAGATTAAGTGGACTACAGACGCACCTGCGGCAGGGGCAATGTAGGCTGTAACCGTGTAAAAGTGGGGATGACCCGTCATGAACCTTATTGTGATGTGTGTAGTCAGCCAATTAACAAAATCCCGGAGGTACCTACCTTCCTATGCATAGTAATAATGTATTTTGTGTAGTTACGTCAACAAAGGTACATCGACCACCAACACAGTGGTTAAGCAACATCTAGCCAGGCCGGTCTTAGGATGGGTGATCATTTGTAACAAGTAGGTACCTATGACAGTAGTTACAGCTATTTGGAGCCCTAAAACAAAAATCCGACCGATCTAACTACAGAACTTCGATATCGCCCATTGTTGTGGAGGTCAGATGGCAGTCGCTTCACGAAATATAAAGAACCTCAGCCGAATCGCAGTTAGACTGGAAAGCCGGTCCCAACTGTGCTGGGAAAAGACTAGGTGCATGAAAATTAGTTTGTATCTGTTAGCAGTGTTTCAACCTTATCCGTATCCGGTCCACAGAGCAACGAATGTTGGACCTGCGTGGTACCGTCTGGTACCGTGCAGCTCTATGATCCAGTCCGATTGTAAGTAGTATAGAAGACATTTCCCTGTTACGGACTAATCTAATATAGACTGTCATAAGGCGGAGTGGTCAAAAGACATTAGCATGTGCCATTATTGGGCGAGCCAAAAAAATATGGACGTCTGAACAGACGTCCATATTTTTTAATTTAATTGACACTGACAGACAGAACTGTCTGTCTGTCAGTGTCAATTGATTATAATGAAACGAAGAAAATATTTTGATTGTTGACGGACTTGAAATCCATTCCATTGGATAGATTACAAAACTAAAAAATAAAAATATAGTAATGTACCTAATTGTAGTAACATGTGTAGATAATATTTAATAAAGAAACTATACTTATACATATACTTTGTGCCACTGTAAACAATTTGTGCGACCGGTCATTAGCTAAAATGGACACTGAAGTCACAGAGAATAATAATAAAAATAATGAAACGCCAGAGGAGAAATACATTGAAATAGAGATACCCCACCAGTTGTTTGAGTTTCTAAGCTCAGAGAACTATGATATACAAAACATCTGCCGCATATGCTTATCCGTAAATAGTGAGATGTTATTTCCACTGGTGTCTTCCACGGAAGAAAGTCTTTTAGCCAATATGTACATGGCGGTCACCAATACATGGGTAGGTTCTTAATATAAAGATACTTGCTTAACTTCTTTAGAAAAAATTGAATTTGGGACTCCTAAAATTTGTGCTTATTCCTTCTAGCCTAGTCCAGAAGATGAGTTACCTTCAAGCATATGTGAACAATGTCAATCACTATTGGCACTGTATTATGAATTTAAAGTAAAGTGTGAAAGGTCAGAGTTAATGCTAAAGTCAATCCCAAAAAGAGGTTTTATTCTTAAAGAGGAACTATCTGAAAACATGTAAGTAAAATTTTTTTAATTAATTAAACTAAAAATAAACTTATAAGGTCAGAGATGAGCATCCTGTACCCGAAGGGTAGTACTGGTACACTTCGGGTCACAAAAAGTTGCTCTTACACATATTCTAATCATGCAGTATAATATGCTAAAAGAATTATCTAAATCACATGTGCCATTATCAAGATATGGGTGTGTTAATGGACGGACAGACATCAAGGAATGATGGTCTCCCTTTCGTAGACAGCAAGTGTAACCCCAAAAGAGGACATATTATATGCTCACTTTTCTCCACTATTAGTCAAAAGTGAGAGGTGAATAGTATACTGTTCTCTTGGAAAGCTAGACTGGAATAACAATCGAAGAGACTGGTTTTCGAGTTGTGAAACAGGCAAAAATAGCTTCAAATGGTATGGTACCTGTAAATTTTTTTTAAAGCTTTTTATTTCCATTCCCTTATTCTAATATTTAAAAATGGTACTTAAACATCTATTTATGAAATGGACCCCTTTTGGGTGTAAGCCTCCAAATCTTTCCATTTTTGTCTTTTTTTTCCAATGGCGCACCAGTTTTTTCCAGCCGTGTGCGCTATTTCATCGGCCCATCTTTTTTTGATCTTCCAACTTTCCTTTTTCCTAATGGCCCCGACCACTCTGTCACTTGAGAGGTCCACCGCCCGAGTGTGCGCCGTGCGACGTGGCCTGCCCATTGCCACTTTAAGGGGGCAATGGGTAGATACTGCTGCACTTTACCAATTACTTTTTCTTTGAACTTTGCTGAACAGTGAACACGCTGCTAGATAGTCTATCAATATTTTTATTTTTTTTCCAGGTGTGAAGTACCAGGAGACAAAGACACAGATGAACCAAAAGAAGAAACAAATATAGTCGAAGGTAAATTATAAAAATCATAATTAAGTTATAAAACAATACAAATGAAACTAACTAAATATGTACCTATATTACAAACCTATTCTAAATATACCTACTAAGGTTACATCTAAATTCTAACATGCGTCAAAGAATTCCTCCGCCTCGTATTTTTTAATAGTCCACAAGCACTCGGACCCAGTGTCTCTACCCCAAACGGCTCAAATATGTAGTCTGCTGCTAAATTGGAGTATTTAAGGCTTTCGCTGATGCAGCAGCAACGCCGGCACACCCCGCTGTACTAGGAAGGTGAGAAAGCGCCAATGTGTCAACGCACGGGGTCCCACACTAAAGGCCTTCCCATCTTCCATAAGATAACTATAACATAACATAACTAACCATAAGATAACACACTCGTATGATTGATGGAATGATTTTAATTACTGGCGATTGGAAAAGAGGTCTTACAGGCTCTACCTCTTTTTTACAATACTATGGTGACATATACTGGGTGGGGCAAAAATACTACATAACATAGCATCACGCCTTTTTCCCCGAAGGGGTAGGCAGAGGTGTGCAAACACACCCACATCTCGCCAGCTATGTTGGTCCCATGTAATAGGGGGCGAGCCTATTGCCATTTACCGGGCACAAGTTCCAGACTCTGGGATCTGGGTAAAATTCTAAAGAGAAAAAAAATTCTAAAATTATACATTATCCACCAGACCCGGGGAATCGAACCTGAGACCTCGAGCGTGGCAGTCCGTACATAATACCATTGTCCCACCGAGGAGCAAAAATACTAGCACTATAGAAATTCTGTAGCTGAACCAACTAGTCTTTTGCTCATATAACCTACCCATTCAGAGAAATAGATGTGATTATAATAAATTCTATTCCAGATGTCGAATATTTAGAAAGTCTCAGAGATAATGATATCAATGACAAAGAACAACTATTAATAGTAAGGAAATCTACAAAAAGGTAATTGTCTTTCTTTATAATATAAATATACATATATATGTAAGTACTCGTAGTTTCCTAAATAAGGTTGGTGCAGCACGGTAAACAATTTTAATTTCTAACATTGTATGACTTTCATTTAGTGTATTTGTAACCTAAATAAATACATATTTTTAAGTTTTTTATAAAGCGATATTTGCTAATCAAATTTTGCAAATATGTACCATTCATGATATATCTGCTTAAGGGCCGGCGCTCACTGCCGGCATGGCACGGCAGATTGTGCTGCGGCATCCCGCGGCGTTCCCTGTCATGCCGTGGCATGGTAGGTTGTGCTTCAGCATGCCTGCATCCATCTCTTGCCACGCTCAATCAGTGTGAGAGACAAAAAATGCGCGCGCGCTAGTGCGTCTTCACCCTCCCTTGCCCCCGCGCATCGACCGGACTGCGCCCCATTAACCGAAATGACCGCTGCACAAGTTACAACCTTATTTCAACTAGCTTAGCAATCATAATTCCTCGACACAAAGTGACCCATACGTCTCGCGAGATGCAATGGCGTGCCGCAACATCCCGCGGCATGCTGGGGCGCGTCGCGTCATGCCACAGCATCCCGCGGCACGTCGCGGCATCGTGGCATCGAAATAAAGTAACATGAACTCTAAACCCATTGAGATAAGATTCAAAATAACTTGATTAGTAATAAAATCCTTTGCCATGCCATGTCGTGCCGTGCCGGCAGTGAGCGCCGCCCGGCCCTAAGTAATCTCCAACGGTCCGTGCTTTAGGTATTTTAAATAAGGTTTCCCAACGTCTAGACATTTATGTTTGTTCATTGGCGGAGTTTGAGAGAGACACTGGATTGCCTTAGGTACGAGTATAATACGGACTTATAGTTTATTGTTCTTTGTGGCTACATTGAAACATTGCTGTATTAGGTCTATAACCTGAGGGTCTAGTACCAGTTCCTTACGTGAATTTGCTCGAAATACGTTTTCGTATTCCTCCAGACATTTCACACAGTTCTCTGACGTTACCGCTAGGGGCTCTCGCGCTAGTGTGAAATGTATGGAGAATACGAAAACGTATTTCGAGCAAATTAACGTAAGCAACTGGTACTAGACAATCTGTAATGAGAATGTGTGAATAATTAAATGATTTATTTGTTACAGACGAAGTTTAAAAAAAAATAAAGGTGAGTTACAAAAGTGTACGTTATTTAAATCATTATTTCATATTGTAGTCCGAGACGCCCAGGACTTTAATTGGTTGTGCCATAGCGGCTGCACGTAAGATTTTGTTGCCTTTAATCAACATTTCATCTCAAGGTAATGTTGCAATTTTTTTTTCAAAATTACAATATAACTGCTACTTTTTATTAAATTCTTCTTCATTCATTTTGGACTTAACCGGTTATAAATGTGCCCGGTGACGGCAATAGGCTTGCCCCCTATTACGAGCAACTAAAAATACTGGTGGCAAATGGTGTGATATGTGTGTGTGTATTTCATATTATAAAGTGTGTCCCTTCGTCCATACTCACCATGGAATCCTGATATTTCATGAATGCCAAAAAATTGTGCTGAAATAGTGCTAATTAGTGCCCAAAGGAAAAAAATAGTGCTCTTATGCTTAAGAAATTACAGCCATAGTTCGATGAGTATGCTGGACGAAGGTTTCGCCCAGCATACTCACTTCCGTTTGTGGAATCTGTGTACGCTTCAACCATAATTCATACTTAAAAAAATTGTGCCCAAATAGTGCCAAATGGTGCCCAAAAAGAAAAAACGGTGTTCTAATAACTCCGGAGTTATAGGCTTCGTTAAGTGAGTATGCTCACTTCACTACGCAAATACCGAACGAGCTATAGGTACAATTTACGGCTTAAAAAATTGTGCTTGAAATAGTGCCCAATATCAGTCCAATTTTCGCTTGACTTTTGACCTAGAAAACCATTAAATTTAATTGTAAACTTCTACATACTAACGTTAAATGAGGTACAGTCGTTCACACATGTTTTAAGATAAACATATTAAAAATTCTTATTGTGGGCGGTTATGTGATTGGGAATAATTGTGGTATTTTCTCACATATCAAAAACTGTCGATTAAATGCTAATTTAATTTATTTTAATTTTTATTAATTATTTTTTTGGTTTTTTTTTATAAATAAATGAAATTGTAAGCGTAAATGAAATCTACTCGTATTACTTCATTGCTACAAGCAATGAAGTAATACGAGTAAGAGAGGGTAAAATATTTCCCAAAAAAATGTCTGGGCACTAATAGTCTATTGCAGCTAATAAAATTAATAAAATAGGTACCTACCTATTTTATTAATTTTAGATCTATTTGAGATCTTGAAAATTTGTAAAAAGGAAATACGTAGGTCACACTATAAGTTCTGCGTAACTTAAAAAACATACATAGCATCATGCCTTTTCCCCGAAGGGGTAGGCAGAGGTGTGCAAACACACCCACATCTCGCCAGCTGTTAGGTCCCATGTAATAGGGGGCGAGCCTATTGCCATTTACCGGGCACAAGTTCCAGACTCTGGGATAATTATCTGGGTAAAATTCTAAGAATTATACATTATCCACCAGACCCGGGAATCGAACCCGAGACCTCGAGCGTGGCAGTCCGTACATAGTACCATTGTGCCACCGAGGTAGTCCTTAAAAGAACAACATGTTAAAACCATACCCCACATCCCGACTAATTCACCTTACAAAAAAAACAAAATCCAAATCGGATCATCCTTTCGGTAGCTACGATGCTACAGACACACACATGTTCCAATGTGCAGACGATACTTGCATAGTGTCCGCCGGGACTAGTGTTATCGAGGCCCAAAATCGTCTTCAATGGGACTTTGAGAGACTTAACATGGTCACATGATGCTGGGCTGGTTTTGAATGCACAAAAGACTAAGGTTATGTATATTAGCTCCAGCCAAAACAGAAAATCTTTTACTCCCAATCTTATAGCACACTGTCACGAATGTTTACATACGAATAATCTAAAAAATTCAAATACGCCCTGTAGCTGTGACCTTATTAAACACGTCGAAAATCAAATGTACCTCGGTTTAACGATGGATAACCGCCTTAACTGGAAAGATCATATTAACCTAGTGTGTAATAAACTAAGAGCAATTATAGCAAAATTTTCTATAATTAAATATAAAGTTCCTTATCAAACCCTCCTCATACTCTATAAATCGCTAGCAGAATCCATAATTTCATATGGATTATCAAGCTACGGAAGGACTCGGACTTGAGGGGCTCGTAGTTTAGTGGTAACCGACAATATTAACACATTGCCAAGGTTAAGCAACATCGACTCAGGCCGGTCTTAGGATGGGTGACCATTTCTTAAGACACTGAGACCCTCCGTGCCTCGGAGAGCACGTTAAGCCGTCGGTCCCGGTTGTCATCATCTATATGGCAGTCGTTAGGAGTAGTTGGAGCCCTAAATCGAAAATCCGACCGGTCTAACTACAGAACTTCGATATCGCCCATGGGTTGTGAAGGTCAGATGGCAGTCGCTTCACAGTAAATATCAGTTCAGCCGAATCCTAGTTAGACTGGAAAGCCGACCCCAAGCTACGGAAGGACATTTAAAAGCCACATTGACCAAATAGACGTACTTCAATTAAGAATCCTAAAAGAAATTGTTCCTGAAAATATAAAAAAGAATTACACAAATGACTATCATCAACTCTTCCAGTTCTGCAACATAATACCGATACATGAGAAAGTGAAATTGAACATACTTAACGAAGAGTATTTCAATGAGAATTTTAAAAACCCTAAGTCATCGGGGGACTCTAATCGTGTAACCCGTTGTGTCCCTAATAAGAAACTTTCACTACCTCGCTATACGAACCTGTACGGGAATAATATTTAATATTTAATAGAGTAGTATGTGCCCCATTTAATAAACCAACTTCCTGTCCCTCAAAGATAGAATCACCAACAAAAATTTAAAACGAAATTTCAAAAAATATTTTCTTGCAAATTAAAATAAATAATTACTAAATGTGACTTTTTAGTGATAGAGCATCCTGTATAGTCACAGCTATGCGCTGTACTATGGTACCTACATCTATGTGTGGCTGTTGCTCGAAGTGGCAGCGACGGTTGCGTCCAGTGTGGTGTCGACTCACTAGTCACCGATATGGGCCAACTTTATATTTTTCTACCTCCCATGATAATATTCATTAGGTGCTTAACGTAAAAAATTGTGCTTAGAATACCTACATTAGAATTAATAAGATTGACGACCCGAATGCACAGTAAAACTCGAAGGAGTTTTTGTTGCATCGTATTATTGCAATTCATATGTATGTGTTTTTCTTGTAAGATTTATATAAATAAATAAATAAACATAAACACAGACACGTCAAATTTCCGTCGCTTTTGCGTCGGGGGTTAAAACATTTTTATACAAAATGTAAGTTATTAGAAAGTTTTGAACTCGACTGTACTAAATCTAATGTTATGTAAAAGTTTACAATTAAATTTAATGGTGTTCTAGGTCAAAAGTCAAGCGAAAATTGAACTGATATTGGGCACTATTTCAAGCACAATTTTTTAAGCCGTAAATTGTACCTATAGCTCGTTCGGTATTCGCGTAGTGAAGTGAGTATGCTGGGCGTAGAACCTACGCCCAGCATACTCACTTAACGAAGCCAACTCCGGAGTTATTAGAGCACCGTTTTTTCTCTTTGGGCACCATTTGGTATGCTGGGCGAAACCTTCGTCCAGCATACTCATCGAACTATTGCTGTAATTTCTTAAGTATAAGAGCACTATTTTTTTCCTTTGGGCACTAATTAGCACTATTTCAGCACTATTTTTTGGCATTCATGAAATATCAGGATTCCATGTTGAGTATGCTGGACGAAGGGACACTATAAAGTCGCCCGTTCCGTATGTATGCGTAGATCTTTAAAACTACGCCACGAATTTTTATGCGATTTTCACCAATGGATAAAATGGTTCTTGAGGAATGTTTTTGTGTATATAGTAAAGCGGGCGAAGCCGCGGGCGTCGTCTAGTATAAAATAAATTAAAAGATGGAGAGCTTCCGGATGACTAAAAACTAGTCTGTCCATGTTGAACCATAATGTTAAACAGTTGTCCACTTGATTTCTAATCTATACTACTATTATAAAGAGGAAAGATTTGTATTTTTGTATGTTTGTAATGAATAAACTCAAAAACTACTGCGCCGATTTCAAAAATTCTTTCACCATTGGAAAGCTACATTCACCCTGACTAACATACTACCGGGAACGAGTAAATTGAATCACGCGGGCGGAGCTGCGGCGATCAGCTACTCTTATATAGTTGGGATTATGTACTTAGTCACGATATATTTTTTATTTTAAACTTGTTCAATTTATAAACGCACTCGATATCAGGTAGATAGATCTGTTATTATATCCCTGAATTACTAAGAATTTAACAGACAAACAGTACATATGCTCCAAGTATTATTACTCCCCACAGAACAGCATCAACTGTAATTTCGGCGAGTCTTTGAAAGATTTGAGCTCTTTTAAGACTCTTGAAAGTCATTTCGGCTGTTACAGGCACATCAATATACTTGTAAGGTGTTTATGTATATGTTTGTACAGGATCTCACAATAATGCATTCTCTGTCAAAAAATGGTTGGAAAAGAAAGCAAAATCATATGTATGTGTCCATTGCTCTAAGGTAAGCCATGCATCTATCATCCCTCCATACTTCCATACAGATAAATAAAATTGAAGTGTATGTGTGTAATTTCAAATTACCAGCTTTTTACTCAATACATACAATAGTATAGTCCGGTCAATTTAGACCAAAAAATGAGAGTGAAGGTGCATAAAGTCCCAGCAAGCTGAAAATCAGTGAAATTGTTCAGAACATAATTATAAATAAAATTTAAAAGTTCCCCATCATTCCCGTGTATGGAAAAAAAATTATTTGAGGTCAAAGGTCAAAAAAATTAGTTTTTCGCATCTCGCGGTCAATAGCAAAACTACTTACTTCATTAAATGTCAGTTTACTACGTAGTTTTAACTATCTCACACTCGTAACAGGGACGTACTCAGATTTTTGGTATAAAGGAGTTTTATATTTTTTGAATTGTAAATATACCTATCTCAAACTGAACTGTCGAAATTTGCCGTAGGGGTTATATCCAGGTCTAAAGTATAACGGGTAGATTGACGGCCAACAACGTGTCTATTTTAAATAGACTGTTGATAACCTTGGCTTCATTAAGTATCTGTTTCGCATCCATCTTGAGGTAACACGTTGGTGGAGTTCTGACCGTGGGCGAGATAGCACCGGGACCTCATAGTGGGTCTGGGCGTGGATACCCTCTCGCTAGAGTCCATGCCTCAAGCCATGGTCTACAGCAGGAGTAGGTGGAACGCGGCCGTGTCCTTCTGCGAGCAGGTCATGCTCGCGAAGGAGGCGGCTGAGAGAGTGAGGAAACGTACCCTCCCCACTGCGTTCCGTAGTCAACGGCCAGGGTGCCGCAGACTTATTTACGCCCAGGACCAACGATATTTCCATGATCGGGGCCTGAGGACGGCGGGATAGCCACCCACCGTCATAACACTTAAACGCTCGGCAATGGACGTATGAGAGGCTGCGGCTTTTGGTCGCGGAATTAAAAATGGATGGTCTCAAAATATACTAGTTTCTCGTTTTTGTATATATTTCGTTGCTGCTCCGCTCCTATCATTTTTAGCGTGATGTTATATAGGCTATAACTTTGCTGACGTGGAGGTACCTTATTAAAAGTATGTGCCTGGCCCAGTTCTTGAATTAAATTTAATATTTAGCTATACTTTGAATAATAATATTCAATTGTACAGCCTATTATGAAACAGTCGTAGGAAACTAGTCTTGTAAAATTATCCGTTACTAATTGCGGCCCTGTATTTTTGAAGTTTTATGATATTGTTGCCAGTTGTCAATAGATGGCGACTTAGACGCGGACGGCTCTTTAAAAACTACAGAGAAATATTTTTGCAATTAAAAATCACTTACGACTTAACGTTGAACGAATTCGTATGTTTAGTATGTTAGTAAAATATAAGTAGCTATTTAAATTACGTGTTCGTGAAACAAAACGCCGCCATCTATCTTCGAGTAGTAATATATTTGAAGATGTCAAAAAGGTCAAAAGTGAGATATTTTTCTAGAACAATTCTAAAAAAAATACAATTAAAATTACTTACGCATGAAATGTGATGCTATTCTTAGCATCAGAACAATGATTTTAAATACAATGGATTTCGGATCATCGCTCAAAAGTGTCCGAACTAAAAGAGAAACAAAACGCTAAAAGAGAAACAATCGCGCGCCAGTCTTGATTTTGACAACTGAACGACAACACGTTGCACAATGCCGTACTGTATTGTAAAAACGTGTAAAAACTACGAAAAAAAAGCAAATTGAAGACGGTGTATCATATTTTCAGTAAATAAGCTTTTGTTTTATTATTTGCAATTTATTATTTCACTTAAAATACAGTATTTCGTCGATAATAAATTAAAAGACAAAAGTAAATATTGCAATCCAGTCCAATACCGAAGTACCTATCTGTCTCTTTCGAACTCATCCCAAGCTCAGTAAAAAGAAAGAGACCATTTCATTTTCACTGAATAATGTACTAACAAAATGACCATTCAGATTTATTCGGATTACCGATAGCGATAAAACTATTTGGAACAAAGATTATAGTGGAGACGCCTTGGCTCTTTATGATTTTTTTTTCGTTATATGAACCAACATCTATTTCAGTTTTCCTCGGGATCCAGTACACCGTGCACAATGGAAAAATATTATTGCCCTAGCACGGCGAGAAGAATATTTTGATCCAAAAAATAACAATCTTGTTTGTTCGGCTCATTTTATGGACATAACAAAAAGAGGTCCGATCTTTATGAAACTTGTACAAGAATCCCTTGATTGAATGGAGGAGATAAGCCCAAAAATGTTTTTAATTTTCACAGGGTATCATTGTTTTGTCATAAATATAATTACACATGTCATTTTATTTCGTGTATGTACTGTTATTTTCTTTTTATTTGGATTCTCGGTAATGTATTCCCACGGGAATCGGGGCCGAGATAACTATATCTCGCGGGCGGAGTCACGGTGATCAGCTAGTAGCCAATAATTTCGTATCCCAAAAATTAACCATAAGATAAAAATAAATTAATGATGCGCAGTTTTAGCAACTAATTCAGTCACTTGAAACACGGCTATCTTGTAGTAGACGTAGCGACATAGCGTTATGAAAATAGTAATGAAAGCGGAAGAACTTTGACACCCGCAAGAAGTTTGGCATTTATAATATTATAATTAGTTAAATTCATTAATTCCCTTTTTGTTATTCATACACTACAGTTACTTATTATGAAACTGACTCGAAAAAAAAAATCTTTGTCAGTCGTTAATTAGTTTTTCAGCTTATTTCGTCTAACATAAACAAGTAATTACAATTTATAAGATTATGGAATTTATTGTAGTCTTACATTAATTATTACGCCTACGTAGGTACATATCATGGAATCCTTAAAATACTTTAACAAAATAAACCTACTCCATTGTTTCTATGTTCACGTAGTTCAAGTATAAGCTGCATAAGGTGAATTAGTCAGGCGGACAGATAGAAGCTACGTAATGCGATAAATTAGTGCAAACAAAAGTGAACACTATTCCGTTGAATCAAGGTTTAAATTTTAATATGAAATTTGTTTATATCTATGTATGCCTATGTATAATGTATAGGTCGACTCGGGACATTATTTTCTTGCGATTTGTTCTAGATCCTATGTCCGTTGTATTATAAGGTCTTTGCATCAGAACGTCTATCTGAATATTTTTTAGATGATAGAACACAACACTTCATTTTTATCTTCTTTTATCCTTTTATTTCCAAAAAAATTACTGAACTGTCACAGAATATAGGTACATGTACGAAAGCTGATAGTACACTGATAAACCACGCCCACTTTTTGAAATCAAGCGCAATTTTTATGACGTCAGTGCTCACTTAAATATTGCACTGTGCACAGTTGCTTCATCTCTCCTCTTCGTCCTCTCTTATAATACGTCCATGATTTTTATAGATAATTTTAAGATCTACAATTTTTGTCTAGGGTACTCATATGATAAAACTCACCGTTTTGCTGAAAATTGCGAAATAGTCATTTTTTGGACTTTTGACCTCGAATAAAATTTTTTCCTCACACGGGAATGATGGGGAACTTTTAAATTTTATTTATAATTATGTTCTGAACAATTTTACTGATTTTCAGCTTGCTGGGACTTTATGCACCTTCGAATGTCTAAATTGACCGGACTAAATAAGTATACACGATACTGACATACAAATTGCAATTTTTTTAAATTTTGTCTGTCTGTCGGTACGTCAGTATGTCTGTTTGTTTCGATAATCTCTGGAACGGCTGAACCGATTTTAACGGGACTTTCACTGGCAGATAGCTGATGTAATATAGGCTACTTTGATGCCGGGAATGTGTTACCGCGGGAATTAGGAAACATAATACTATTTCACGCGGGCGAAGCATCGGACGTCCGGTAGTTTTGTAAAAAATATACAGATATTATGTTCATTTCTCTAACTAAAACTCGAGACTGGTTGCACTGATTTGATGAAAATTGTAACTCTTATTTTTTGTGAGAGAAATTCATTTAAAAAAAATTGTAATGTGATACCATACACCAGACGATTAGATACTGCGGCTACAAATGTAAACATATTGTCACAATTATTTTTAGGCAACATAACTGTTAATTACTTAGTAATTAATCTACTACTAGGTACTGGCGAAAAGTAGGCAATAGCCGCAAAATAAATACCTACTATGGCATAGATGACCGTCAAATCAGATAACCTCCGATTTGATTTAACAGTCATCTAATCTATTGTATTTCGCCCTTGTCTTTCTGTAAAGCCTCTTTGGGCGCCAAAGAAGCCACGCAGGTGGCCATGGTTCGTTGGGCGCCACTGGAAATACCTTCTGGTACGTAGGTACCAGAGATGCCCGCAGCAATGGACTTAGGAGCGACCGCGGTCCAGCGGAATTTAAAAAAGAAAAAAGCTTCTGGGCAGATACAAAAACATATTTTTGCGATTACAGGTATTTTCGAAAACACACTCATTGCAAATACACGCAAATAAAGTGCACGGTATAAAATTCGAGAAACGTCCACATCCATGCAAACATTGTAAGGAGTCGTTTGATTCTGAACACGATTTGACTGTACACTCAGCTTTACATACCAAAGGGACCTCTTGGAAATGCAACCAATGTTTAAAACCGTTCAATAGTAAGTTGATTTTGTATTTTCAATCGACGTGTATTGAAAAATTCCTGTAGGACGGTTCTTACATCACTCTGAAATGTAAAAAAATAAATTGAAATTTGATTAAATGTCTTTGGCACAGCCTTGTAGTCTTACAGCATTCCTTCTAAGGTAATTTATATTGTAAGATAACGAGTCGATCACAATTTCACAACCAACAATGAGCACCTACATGAATGTTATTTCTGCATCGAAGGTCAACTGGTTCTGCATCAAGGTCGACTGGAAGAAAATGCCTAATGGCATTTAATCCACCATTGTACACCGTTGTGCATAAAGAATTAAATAAATAAATAAAAAATATTATCTTTTTAAATGTAGTTTTGCTTAGGTTAACTTAATAAGATATTGTACTATAACTACCCACTAATGCAAATAGTTGTGTATATTTTGAAAACATTTAAACTCAGACATGCAAATACTTATTCGGATCACACGAATTTTGCCTCGAGCGGGAATCCGGCGTCGAAAACGAGCTGTTTACGGTTATAGTGACGTCACGGCACAGACCAAAATGGCTGACACCCGCGATCATTAGCCATTTTCCTCGGAAGATTTAAAAAACGAGAGCACCGATTTTAATGTAGTTTATAGTGTGTTCGAGTGAATTCGACAATGGTTTAATATACAATTGGACGCGCTAGGTGGCGCTACTGTCGCGGCGCACTTCATACCATCACAGCAGAGCCGTCTAATGAGTCCCAATTTAAAATTTAAACTATACCCGAACCCACCTGAGTCCTGAATTAATATACATATAATAAAATTGTAAGTGATTGATGTCTGTACATCGAAGATATAATAGAGAAACTGCTGTATGAACGCAAAAGAACCCAAAACAATGGTTTTTAGAATTTTTGTCTGTTTGTCTGAATGTTTGAACGCGTTAATCTCAGAAACGGCTTAACCGATTTCAATGGGGTTTTCAGTAATGCGTTAGGGTTTATTTAACTTAACATTTAAGGTTTGTTTTATTTCAACCGTTTCATAAATAAAAAAGTAATGTCGATCTACAGTAACACGCAGACGGAGCTGCGGGCAACAGCTATACATAATTAATCAGTAACTGGTGATCAAGAAAACTATAATATGCAGGTGGAGCTGCAGGCAACAGCTAGTACTTAAATTTACATAATATAAATTTGATCAACTGAATTCGTTCTAAAGTCCTAAACTGTCTAAATTAGAGGTGACGTTTAGTTTTCCCGTAACCTACAGACAAGACAGCGCTCCGTCGCCACGTGCAACGCCACATGCAGTCGAAGCCGCACGTGTGCGCCACGTGTCACAAGAGCTTCACGGAGCGGTACGCGCTGCGGCGACACGTGCGCGTCCACACAGGGGAACGGGTGGAAAAGAAATACAACTGTCATATATGTGATAATAGGTCAGTATTTAATTAAAACCATTATTAATTATTAAGATATTAGTGGGTAGACCATTTCTTAAGACATTGAGACCCCTCCGTGCCTCGGAGAGCACGTTAAGCCTTCGGTCCCGGTTGTCATACAAACATCTATGGCAATCGTTAGGGGTAGTTGGAGCCCTAAATCAAAAATCCCACCGGTCTAACTACAGAACTTTGATATCGCCCATGGGTTGTGAAGGTCAGATGGCAGTCGCTTCACGGAAAATATCGAAGTTCAGCCGAATGGCAGTTAGACTGGAAAGCCGACCCCAACTGAGTTGGGAAAAGGCTCGGTGAGTGATGATTAATTCACCTACCGTCTTAGTTGTGTCCTTTTTGGTTTTCTAGAGGAACTGTTACCTTGATAATATCATAATCACGTTATGTAGGTACTTTTAGCAATAGCTACTTACTATAATAAAACAATTTAAATATATAACAGTGAACACAGAGACTTGGGATGGCGCTCGCTTCGCTCCCTTAATAGACCTACAGAGCGTGGGAAAGAGAAGCCCGGAGAAGTCATCATCATTCGAACATTGCCTATGAGTAATAAATATAGGCGAAAGGCGACTTTTATCTATGTGTGTCAGTGTCAGTGCCAACAATTTTCCGTAGTTTTCCATATAACAAAAGGATCATTTATCTTGCAAACTGGCGAAAATTTGATTTATAAAATATAAGCGAATCCTTGTGTTGTTTTCAATAAAAATGTATTTAAGAGCCATGGTGTCTTGTTGTATAAGTAATTGTAATGTGACTAAAGCCGACAATCCAAATAATTACACGTTTCAAAGGTAAATAGAAAATTTTCCAGTAATTCTTAAATAACAGATATTTGTTTATGTCTTGTATTTATGAAATAAGTAAAAAGTTCTAATCATAGTACATTGACTACCCTTGCATTGTGCAGTAATATTTTCTATTCACAATGAAGAATTAATCTTAAATAACGTAAAATAGAAGAAAGTCTTATTACGATAGATTATCACGATTATCGATATATCGATAAACCATGTCAAATAGAAGTATAATGTTATACGTTCCCGCCTGTTTTTCGGAATGATTATTTTAGATTATATTAGACAAATTTTTATTTGGATTTCATAAAATCATAACATAGTATAAAACAAATTCTGTCCGCCCCTCCCTATGTTAGCATAGATCTTTAAAACTACGCAACGGATTTTGATGCGGTTTTTACCAATGCATAGAGTGGTTCTGAGGAAGATATATAATTTGTCAAGCAGGAGAAGCCGCGGGCGTTTGTTGTTAAACAAATTTTTGTAAAGGTGATTCTTAAACATAAAATAACTGTTACTGGCAAATACGATAAAGAGCATTTTAAGTTTATTGATAAAATATGAATCAAGAAAATTACAATACTCTACACTGTAGAGTAAATAGTGATGACATATTTTAATATTTTTAAGGTTTCCTCTCAATTAGACAAGCTAGACAAAACTGGACTCCTAACATAAACTGCTCTGTTTGCAGTAAACATATTGAAAAGAAATGTTTTATACAGCGGAAATGCCGTCGCGTTTTACTTAAAGGCTGGATTCCTACATTATTAATCCCTGTAAGTATGATGAAAAGGGCCCGTGGGTACAGTGACAAAGCCATACATCAGAATTAAATGTACAATTTTACAATATAAATCGCAAAACGTATTTGAACACCCTTACTGGGGGAATGCTAAATCTAGGGCTTGACCGGTGAGCATTTGTTGAAAGCGTGTGACGTATATAGAGAGGCCGTATATCGATGACGTCATATTTGAAGCCTAGCCTAGCCGTGATAGGTTAGTAGCGCGAAAGCGCGCTTCCTGAATATATGGCAAGCTTCACAGGACGCTTCCTATGTGTTAACTAAATTTTAATATTAATTTACCTACAGATTAAACTGCCTCAAACAAGATCTGTGTCTTCTTATGTACATAGGCATATTATTTCTCGGCCCAACAAAGGCACACCTGATGGTACGGACTCACTACGAGCTTCAAGTGCAATTGTTTCACAAAAATTCAAAAATTGATCGACAAAAATATACGTTTAAAACAAAAAATTGCGGAAAAAAGCAGAATTATAAAAAATTTAAAAGTAAAAGCATAAAGAATGTCACAGCGCATTATTTCTTTGGAAGAAGTTGTAAAAGATTTAAATAATAGGCCAGGGCTAATAAATCATCGAGCTGAAGTTGAAATTGCTATGCAGGGTGTTACGAAAGGGTTATATTAACCCGAAGCCAGCATCATCAGCTGGTCGACCATAACCCGTTTCGATATATGGCGACCGCCAAAGAAGAAAAAAAAGTTAAAAAAATTTAAAAAGATATTTCAAATCAAAACAAACGTCCCAACGCTACGGCTTGGCGTAGCTACAACTAGACAATGAGCGCGTGGTACGTATGTACAATGCCCTTGGCGGTTGTGCGGGCGTCGCGGCGGTGCGGACGTCGCGGCGGTGTGGGCGTCCTTAAAGGATTATTTTTGTTTATGTAAATAATTTTTTTACCAACACATAGTTATGTTTCCCCAGATCCTCGTCCGTGGTTCGACAGGTGCACCACATGCAAGTGATAGTAAAATCTCTATCCCCAATTTTAGAAAAAATTATCTGTTTACAGGAAAGGTTAATTTCTTGTGTAACAGTGCTAAATGCGGCTTCGACTCGACTGCGTACACAGTATTTTTAGGTATCAACGTTCACGGTACAACTCCCGGGCAGTGCTCAAATTGCCTTCTGATGCTCCTACACAAAGCATCATCTCGTAATACTCTTCGTTACTCAGAGCCATTACTACACAACAAAATCACTATGACACACAACTTGACACAACTCACAAATTAACACACTAAACAATTATTTAGCTACCTCACTGTACAAAGCAAAGAATGCAACTGAACTGACCTGTGACCTTGCTAAATGATTTTAAATAAAATTCTAGGAAACTTCGTGACTCGACCGAGCGCTTCGTTCGTGTTCGTGCGGCATCGCTTGATGTGAAACAGAGACAAAATGTTCCTACCAGGAGTGAGACGGAAGGCTTTTAACAGGCGCGCATTATTTGTACCTATTTTGATATCGATGACCGAAGCAGCTGATTTTAGCTAGTGTTGTTTAAACAAGTGTGTATTTAATTCGGTAATAATGTTTATTTTATGAACTTTTGTTCGTCCGTCTGTTTCATTCTCGGCTTTCCTGCTAAACGGTTAAAGCTAAAAAAATTAAACTTTACATAAATATGTGTAGGTATTTATAACGGTGACCTAGGGCTACAATAAAATAATGAAAATTTTTTTTTTGATTTGCCTCTCCTACACAAATTGAAAATGATTTTTTTTTCTACCGTCAACCCCATCGTGTATAAATAGATAGGTATTTTAAAAATATTTAGATTTAAATTTTTGGTTTAAGAATCCGTTTTCGAGACATTCAACTTTAAAGCCCATATTTTCGTTAAAACAAAGCTTCCTTAAGCAAAGTTTAAACTAAAAGCTAAACGGCTGGCTCAAAAAGTCTTAAAAAATCATGATTCTATGTACTTAAACCTTCAAGAAAAACTGTAACAGATCAGATAACTTTGTTAGTTCAGGAGTTATAGGCTAATAACATGACTACAGAACCCTATTCTTTGCGTGACCCACGCACTTGGTCGGTTTTTTTAACTAATGCCAGTGCGAGGTAAGCGAAAAGTAAAACGGATTAGTGAGCTTCTATTGTATTACTTAGAAATTACTCAATTTTTTATCGATATTTTGCGTATTCCATGGTGTACACAACACTAATACACCCACACATTTGCATTTTGTTTTTGGGATCGCCTCTGAAATGTCTTTGTGTATCTTTCTACATACTATATCTATGAGTGAACATGTCAGAGTCGTATTTGACAATGACATAAATGATATATGGGGACGCCATAATAGAAAATTACGAAAAAAAAATATTTTGTACCAATAAGTCACTGATACCACTGGTAGTCTATCAGGAACAATTTTTTTGGGCCTATCGTGTTAGTTGAATTATTTTAAACGCCACCTGCGTTACGGGTAATGGTTCATAATATTTAAACAATATCTTTCGTTTTAGTCAGGAATTCCATTCTAGGATAATATATCTATATTTTAAAAGTTTTTCTACGATTAAATAAGTAGTTTTCGGGTCTTTAAAACTCCAATTTAAGTTTTTTTAATAAAATGTCAGTACAGCGCCACGTTACACTTGTCGGCTAGAATAAGTACTGCTATAAATTTGGCTGGCGATGGTTTGTCATCAATAACTCTTGCTAAAGCACAGATAGATGTCGCTGATATTAAAATTGAATAAGCCCTCTGGTTACGTAACTTTTGCACAATAGGATAATATTATTATAATATAGATATACATTTTCACCTATTGATACCTATTTATATTTATTTTGAATTAACTTAATAATAAAAACAATAATGAAATACCTACATACTTTCTTGAATAAAAAAAAATAACAAGAAAAAACTGGCCAAAAAAAATACAAAAAAACTATACAGTCAAATTGAGAACCTCCTCCTTTTTAAAAGTCAGTTGAGAATATAAAGAATTTGTTAACAAAAACAAAAACTAATTTCCTAGGATTTGAACCCGGATCATCTTTGACGGTTGCAGTATGTTAAATATTATATCCAGCGTCATGCACCTACGCTATTTATGGAATTTAATCTAATGGTGAAATACTGTAATACAACACAAACGGGGAAATGATTCGGTAATAATATAAAATTTTATAGTGAATGTTTCTTGTAGTTTTAGCCCTAAAAAGGCGTCTTTCATCGCTCCAGTGTGACTGCTATATTATTATAATTATATAGAGGTAGCCTGATTTCAACCGACTTCCAAAAAAGGAGGAGTTAATGTGTTTGATACCTCATATCTTTGGACTGGGTGAACGGATTTTGAAAATTATTTTTTTAATTGAAAGGGACTAATTCCCGAATGGTCCTATTTCAATTTGGTCCCATTCTGACAATTATTTGGTCCCATTTTGGTAATTTGAAGTCAGTCGAGTTGTTGAGTCAATTTTTGACGTGCTTTATTTTTCCAAGGGCGTAAGCAGAGATATATATGCCCAGTTTTCGCCACATACTACACCGATTTTGAAGGTTTACAAATATGTAACTACTTAGCCTAGGTAGGTTAGGTAGCTAAAGTAAAAGTAGCTAGGGGTAGCTTTCAGGGAAAGTACCTACTTTCCAAACCAACCTCATCTGCCGCACGACCGATCAACAGACGTGGCTGTTCTGACAAACATAAAAGTTCGTGGAAATTACTGGCTAGGTAGGTAGCTACCTATATTGTCCGTGTCGGTGTCGACCGTATCGAGCGCGTGCCACTGCCGAGTGCCTAGATGCCGAGTTTGAGTTGTTCGCGCGTTGTGCGTTTCGTTCATGTACTTTTTTGGTTGACTTACATACTAAGTGACGCTCTCGGCTCTGCCCGCGTGGAATGACTTATTGATTGACGATGTTCTTTTCGTTTTAGCCGATTTAGAGGAAACAAAGTCAATTTGCACACATACATACAAACAGGGTAAGCAGAGGTGCATTATACACCCACAAATTGCCAGTAATTTGTTGATCCCACGTACCTAATATGGGAAAGCCTATTGCCGTTGCCGGGTACTATAGAAAATCCATAACTACTCTGTAATTTAAACCATATATCCAAAGCCAGGACAGATGTTACATACATACATACATACATACATACATACCTGCAACTAATAATAATCTTAGCAGTTCGAGCTTAGTGTCCTTATTCTGTCTGTAAAAACTGCAAGAATAGACTAGTATAGACAGATAAAAAGGCAGACAAAAGTAATAAATAAAAATACATTGCCCTGTTTTATTATTTTATTAATTTTAATTATCGACTACTCTTAATTTTACCTCGCTGCATCATTCATTCCTAATTAGTCTCATCACTTACCGGCTTAATTTGCTTAAATTAATTATTATTATAATATAATATATATATATATATAGATATAAAAAAATATAATATATATAATATTAATTACACGATTTGTACTTAACATTTTATTAATTACTAGTGGTCGCCCGTGACTTCGTCCGCGTGGTGATTTGGATTTTTTCCCTTTCCCGTCGCGCTGCGTCATATTTTGAACAATTCACACAATATCTTTATAAATTGTAGCCTATGTGTTATTCTGATGTATAAGCTATATTATTGTAAAGTTTCATCAAAATCCGTTCAGTAGTTTTTACGTGAAAGAGTAACAACATCCATACATACAAACTTTCGCATTTGTAATATTAGTAGGATATAGAGGTTTTGTTTTTAATTCCGCAGTCCAAGGCCACGGCCGCTCTAACGTCCGTTGCCGGGCGTCTCTGGTTACAAGCAGAACGTATTGTTTGTTACCTCATATCTTATATGCACAGTTTTCGCCACATACTGTACCTATCTTCTATACTTATAATAAATCTGTAGAAGTGAAAATTCTGTACATTGAAAATATCAAAAAAATTAATGGCAGGGGGTGTTACTAGACCGACACCGAACCCAAAAATGTGATTAAAATGATTTTTTGTCTGTCTGTCTGTTTGTTCAGGCATCACGCAAAAGCTACCGGTTCGATTACGATGAAACTTGGTATAATTATTCTTTAATATCCTGGGCACCACGCTGGGTACTTATTATCCCGGAAAAGTATATACAATAAAAAACAAACTTAATTTTGCGGTTCGATCCCTAGACCCGATTACTGTAATAAGTTTATCGTAGGTTACGTCACCCGCAGTGGAGTTCACTAAGGGGCGCTGCACACGACTAAGATACTACTAGGTATGCAATGCATGCTGCTGCTGCAAAAAAACTAAGCGAAGTGTTAAATTTTCGAACGACAACGATTTATGAGATTTTTTTTTGTTATGTACGATTTTCAATTTTTATGTTCTAAACCACCATCACGCCACACGTTATCACTGTGGTAAGTTTGAAGGAGATCGGTTCAGGCGTTTCGGAGTATGCGAAGATACGAAATACATGAGTCGCCTAAGATTGAGCTTCGCTAAATAATATTTTAACTTAAGATACAATATCGCTCAACAGCTATACATAATAAATCAGGAACTGGTGATCAAGAAAGCTATGACACGCAGGCGGAGCTGCGGGCAACAGCTAGTTATTAAATAAGATTTTAATGAATGATGATGATATTATTATGCTAAGTGAATACTGATACGGGAATACACAACCGTAGTATACCTACCTACTTACAACATATTTATAGGTAAGTACCTACTAGGGTTGAAAATTGCAAGTAAAATACATGTATTTTTCTGCCGGACTTAGTAGTTTTCAATAAAATACAGAAGCTTTTAATGAGCTCTTACGATGTATCTTTCGCAAGTTTCCGTTTTTTACATGTATTTTACATAGTATTTTTCAAGACTAATAATAATAAAATAACTTTATGGTTAAATCAGCATCCTCCTTTAGTTAGATATAATTAAAAATCATTAAACTGTCAATAATAACAACAATGTCGTGTTTTATATTTTCACTGTGGTACTTCTGTTATTTTAACGAAAATTGCATTGCTGCACTTTTTTATTAGTGGGTAGTTGTAATTTATTTTCTTATGGATTCGAATAATATTTTATCTCATGTTGCAATAGTTAGTAACGGCGCCTGACTTACTAGTACCGACCGCATTGTGATAGTTGTTATCAATCATTAATTCATTGATTCCGGATAGTTTATTGTATTGCTTTTGAGCTACTGAGAGAAGCAAGAGAATATGCCGCGAAGAAAAAGCAGTATTTGGGAGCATTGTGAAGTGACGGACGGTAATAAAAGTGTCAAATGCAATTATTGCTTAAAACAATATGGTTACAGAAGTGCAACGCGTATGGAAGAACATATGGCGAACTGTGAAAAATGTCCAAGTGATTTGAGACAAAAATACAGCAAAATTTCAAGAGTGTCTCCGATGTCAGGATCGACAAGTTCGCAATCAGTTAGTAATAGTACTGTTTCTATTGCTTGGCCGATGGATCAAGATCGTGGCAATGTAGTATCTACTACATCAGCAAGATTGGATGATTTGCAAAATAAAGATGTTGTAGACAAAATTAATGCAGCATTAGCTCGTGCAGTATATGCTACAAACTTACCATTATCATTATTTGAATCACCTTACTGGAAATCGGCAATAAAAGCGATAAATGAAGACTACATTCCACCCAATAAATATGCAATGAGCAATACATTATTAAATGCAGAATATGTACGAGTAAAAGAAGACACTGATCGAAAATTACAAAAACGTACTAACTTGGGACTTGTAACAGATGGATGAACTAATATGTAGCCAAGGAGTGGTCAACTTTCTTGTTACAACGCCAAAACCTATTTTTATAAAATGCATTTATTGTAATTGTAATTGATTGTAATTTATTTTGATTGATTTAATTAATATATATAATTAATTAATATAATATATATATTTTTTTTAATTTATTTTATTTTTCATTCATCTATTGTAATTTATGAAAAATACATTGATTAATACATGTATTATACATGTAAATTTGTATTTTTCAAATAGCCTTAAATTTGTATTATTCTAACGTTACATGTAATTTACTGGAAAGATTCAAAGTTGCGAAAAAAACAAATGAGTATCTTTCGCCATTTTCAACCCTAGTACCTACTTATATGTTTAAATAAGAAAATCAACAAGCTCAGACACGATGGGTTTATCATAAAATTATTGAATCTCCTCCACCTTCTATTATGTAAGTAGGTACTTATTACCATTTTATTTTATCAAGACAAATGAAAAGTCCAAATATGGGTAATAATAACTAATAATAATCTCCTCTCCAATGAACTCTGATAAGAAGTTAAAATACTGCCATCTATTAGGAAATAATCGGGACAATAGAAACTGTTCATTCATGGGGGATTATAACGTAAAATACTGCCATCTATTATATATTTTTCGCACACATAATATACCGCCATCTATTACGTATTTTTCGCACACTATATATCACAATACTCTGCCATCTATTAGGAATTTATCGAAAATTATTTAGCTAGCCCTAAAGACGCCTTTAAAACGTCGCCAATTCCTTCTATGAGATGGTTCATCTGTACTAGTATAGTATTCTTATATCTGTGCTGATACTGAACTGTGCCAGAGGTTTGACTGATATGTATGAATCGACCTTAATCCTACTCTCAGGTATGCGGAGAGCAGACAGCTGGCGGCCCACGTGGCGCGCCACACGGACACGCGGCCCCACGCCTGCGCCACGTGCCACAAACGTTTCCCTTCCACGCGACTCCTCGCCTCACACATGCTAGTGCATAGTGATAGTAAGCCGTACGCTTGCAGCTTCTGTGATAAACGGTAATACTGGTTCAACATCATCGGCAGCCTATAGCTGTCCACTGCTCAACATAGTCCTATAAAATAATGTATACTAGTTATCCCGGCGAACTTTGTATCGCCTCAAATATTAAAAAAAAAAAAAAAAAAAAAATTAATATTTCATGCAAATGTATGTATTATTAATTATAATTGAAAAACGCGACGGACGGACAGACAGACAAATTGTCGTATTAAATATATAGATATGGATGAGCATAATATATCAATAGGAGGCGCGGCTTCTGCAGACCTGTTTGTCGGACCAACCTCCTTGAGGGTGCTCCCGTGTCACATGCTGTAATGCTCTTGAATAAAATAGCTGACCAAATTGTACTATTGGTTTCCAGAGATACCTGTGCTATGACATCACAACCACCTTCGCCTGTTGACAGTGATAACATTACTGACGTTTACTTGTTAGTTGTACCATAGCAAAATGACGTCATCATCACAACATGGCGTTTCGAGAATTTATGAATTATAAAAAATAATAATAATAAATATATTGGGGTTCTTTGAACCAAAATACTGCCCGAAATAAACATCTATTTAATACAATTTGACATAAAAAAAAGTAATTTGACATAAGTCAATAGTAAAGTCAACTTGCCTTTTGTGTACTATAATAACTTATTTTGCTCGTGGTCTAGTGGTAACCGACAATGTTAAAACATTGCAAAAGTTAAGCAACATCGACTCAGGCCGGTCTTAGGATGGGTGACCATTTCTTAAGACATTGAGACCCCCTCCGTGCCTCGGAGAGCACGTTAAGCCGTCGGTCCCGGTTGTCATACTAACATCTATGGCAGTCGTTAGGGGTAGTCGGAGCCCTAAATCAAAAATCCAACCGGTCTAACTACAGAACTTCGATATCACCCATGGGTTGTGAAGGTTAGATGGCAGTCGCTTCACGGAAAATATCGTAGTTCAGCCGAATCGCAGTTAGACTGGAAAGTCGACCCCAACTGAGTTGGGAAAAGGCTCGGTGAATGATGAATAACTTATTTTGCAAATAGTTGGGTATATGTCATAATAGCATAATTATTGTATAAATAGTCTAGTAAATTTATCGGTTTAAAGGGGACACACGAATCGCCTGCAGGCTCAGTTCGTTCAGACAGCCATTTTTGTTCGATTTTCAACCTTATCGACCGTCCGAACGATCTGACCCTGCAGACGGACTGGTAGTGTATGGGGCCCTTAAAGCTCTATAGTATAATAATATATTTGTCCCAGGTTCCGTCACGAGTCGACCCGCAACACTCACCACCGTACCCACACCGGCGAGAAGCCCTACGTGTGTACAGCCTGCGGGAAGAGCTTCATACAAAACTCTAACCTCACATTGCATATGAGAACTCATACCGGTAAGTAACTATGCGAATTTGGGCCTAGTTACTATAATATTGACGATCATAATAGGTATCTTTTCGTCACTCTTTGACTGCCTCGGTGGCGCAGTGGTATGGGTATGCGACTGCCGCCCTGAAGCTCCCAGGTTCGATTCCGGGTCGAATCAAATCATTTGTGTGATGCACAAATGTTTGTTTCAGAGTATGGGTGAAATGAAATGAAATTTTCTATGTATATTATGTATGTATTTAGAAATATATAATTATGTTTACAGTTGTCTAGATCCCATAGCACAACCTTATAGCTTAGTTTGGGCTAGATGAAGTTGTGTAAGAATGTCTAAAAATATTTATTTTATTATTTTATATTTATTATTTTACTCAAATGCTTCGATGTGCTACGGTTACGGCTACTGTTCAAACTGAACTAAGCAAGTATAAGTATAAGTTATTAAACGCTAGAGATTTTTCTCAAGTTATGCAGGTTTGTAAACACACGAGTTACGAAAAATAAACGAGTAACCAAACGTTTTGACGGACTCCGTTTTTACCGAGCGCTTGGTTGAGAGCTTTTTAGGTTACCTATGGTGTTTTCTTAAAGTTTCTCTTTACTTGCACTCTGAAAATAAGTGTTTGTGTTGTTTTGGTGGTGGACTAATACAGAAGGTTAGTTTGGTGTGCTAATTTCTATGGAAATGAGCGTGGATATGCCCCCTGATGGGGGTGGTGGGTTGCCTCCCGACATATCCGTCGGGATCGGGAAAGGCATAAAGAGACATGGAGACCCTTGTCCATCCATCGATGCGGAAGGGAAAAAGGTCCGCTCCCCAGCTAAATCTATTCAATCAGTGTATGCAAAACCTGGGTTTGACGCTGAAAGCAATAATTACTACACGAGGACTGACAAGGGTCCTTTTTCTGGGTACGTTTCGCAGGTGGAAACTGAACAGTCTATTGCTCCTCCCATTAAAACCCTTAAATTTGCTCAATTTCTACATAAAAATAACAATCTAGATATTACAGAAGGCGGAATTACTAAAATAGGTCGTAATAAAATAAATATATTATTTAAGTCTGCTGCGGCGGCGAATTACTTTGTAAACTCAGATGTCCTTAAAACTAATAACTATACAGCCAAAATCCTAGGCGTCTCAATGTGAAGTCAAGAACTGACAATATTACCACGTGGGTCCCATCAAGGAGTGTCGTCCTGACATTCCTTGGTCAAAATCTCCCAGATAGAGCCTTTTGTTTTAATGCCTCTTTGCCGGTCTCCCTTTATAAATTGCCAACGATACAATGTAGGAAATGCTGTTTTTTTGGGCATGTAGCATCTCAATGCAGGTCAAAGATAAATTGCTTCAAATATGCCCAACCCCATGAAGCGGATACTTGCTCTTCACCAAATATTTGTTGTTTGTTCTGCCAAGGTACCCATATGGCAACTGATCCTAAATGCCCTGAGCATTCAAGACAAAAAGCTATTAAAACCTTAATGGCTGAAGAGAATATTGCATATTCAGCAGCCTCAGCACGCATTCCTCAAGTTAAAAATTCATATGCATCCGTGACTGTCAGATCTCAGCAAGATCAAATACCTCACTCCCAAGTGTATTTGACACAAACAACTTCAGCCATTCCTTTCCTGCCTCTCCCCCCTTCCCCTTCTAAATCTCCTCTCTCTCCCTCATCTTACAGAAAAACCATTTATTCACCCGTCCGGCCCAAACCTAGTTTGGGTAAATCCTTTGATTCCCATAGCCCATAACCTCTTAACCCAGTCCCCTCCCTCATCACAACCCAATGGTTGTTGCATCAACCCATCAGAAAGCACCCCTCTACTAACCCCTAACGACAACCTTGTAGAACTCCTCCTATGCTCCCTTATTAACATCCTCACTAAAATGTCAGATACCGAGATGAGAGATGCCCTACCGCACGATGTTTCCGTTCTTGTAGAACAGTTACTTTCAGTTCTCACCAAAAATAATACCAACTATGGCTCTCCAAATTCTCCAATGGAACAGTAGAAGTATACGTCGTCATAAGAGTGATATCATTAACCTAATCAATCAGTACAATCCCATTGTCTTTGCCATTTCGGAAACATTGCTGAGGCCGGGATCCGTTTTTAGGATCTCTGGCTTCTCGTGCTTGCGGGATGACAGAAGCGATGGCTGGGCGGGTTGCGCCTTGCTGGTGAATAGACACACTCCATTTTCACAAATCCAGTTACCTTTCCATGACCCAGGTCTGCATATCGTTGCTGTCAGGGCCCTGGAGGTATCATATGTTTCCATCTATATTCCTCATCCAAACCAAACTATTGTATCCCAACTTCACTCAATCCTACCCACAATACCATTTCCCATGATTATTCTAGGCGATTTTAACTTACACCACACCCTATTCGGTAGTCACTATACAGACTTTATCTCTTCTTATTTTGTAGACATTTTAGATGACCAGGACTTGTGCGTCCTAAACGACGGCTCTCCCACTCGCCGAGTCGCTCCTACCCAAAACATTAGTGTCCCTGATCTTACGCTCGCGTCTTCTGAACTAGCCTCCCTTCTCTCATGGACTCCTCTCCCAAACTCACTCGGCAGTGACCATTTCCCAATTCTTACGTCTTACTTCCGTTCTTCGACACTACTTCCCTCTCCCCCTCCCTTTGATCCCCTCCTCAAATATCGTCTGATAGAGGCAAATTGGGAGCAGTACACTAACCAATTAGATCTGGAATTGTCTAATTTTTCGCAAGTGAACTCCTCTAACCTTGGTTCGTCATATGATAATTTTATCTCAGCTATTAAGGCGGCTGCGGATTCCTCCTTTCCCCTAAAAAATCGTTCACATCTAGTAACTCCATCTCCTCCTTGGTGGGATTCTGAATGCTCTGAAACTGTCAGGAAACGCAAAGAAGCAGAAAATGTATTTGCAGCTTCCTTTTCTATGACTGACTACCTTGATTATAAAAAAACAGCTGCTCAAACCTCCAGACTCCTATCCAAAAAGAAAACCACGGGTTGGCAGAAATTCTGTGAATCTCTGTCCCCCCGCACTCCACTCTCGCTTGTTTGGAAAAGATTTAAAGCTTTTAGACGAGGTATGGCAAATACAAATATTACCAGCAATCTCCCTCAATCCTTTCTTCATGAATTTCTATCCTGTTTAGCACCTCCTTTTGTACCCGAATACTCCTGTTTGCCTAATCCCAATCAACCCTCAGGTTCCGATCCGTCACAAGATGCTATGAACAATCTGTTCTCCTTCGGCGAACTATCTTGTGCACTGGCCAATCTTCATGACTCCTCACCGGGCATAGACGGCATACCCTATTCCTTTATCTGTAAATCGTCAAACCAGACTAAAAGTATTTTACTCAATATCCTCAATTCCATCTTATATTCTGGAATCATCCCAGATTCCTGGAAAACCCAAATAATTATACATATCCTTAAAGCTGGTAAAGATCCCAAAGTCGCATCTTCGTACCGTCCCATCGCGCTTTCCTCGGTCCTGTCTAAAATTATGGAAATCCTTATAAAAAACAGATTGGAATGGATACTGGAAAATAGGCAAGTGTTAGCTGATAGCCAGTTTGACTTCAGGAAAGGCAGGGGTACGCTGGATAGCTTAAGTATCCTGACATCTGAGATTCGCACAGCTTTCTCCCGGAGTGAGCATGTTGTAGCGGTCTTCCTAGATATATCAGCGGCTTATAACAATGTCCATCTTCCGCTCCTCAGGCAAAAAATGCTACAGCTGAGTGTTCCCGTGAGGTTGGTTCAAGTCATATGCAACTTATTTATGTGCCGCTCCATTGCTGTCCGATACCAGGGTATCCATCTCCCACCTCAAACGGTGTGGAAGGGTCTCCCTCAAGGATCAGTCCTAAGCCCAATCCTGTACAACATCTACACATCTGACCTGGATACTACGGTCAACTCATTCTGCAAAGTCTTACAGTATGCAGACGATGTTGCTCTTTATTCTTCCTCTCCTTCATTCACCACTGCTTACTCTAACCTAAACTCTGCCCTGAGTTACCTGATCGATTGGATGGACAACCACTCCTTGTCCCTTTCTGTCCCGAAATGTAACGCTATTGTCTTTACCCGCAAACGCAATCTGCCCGACATGAACATACTTGTTGCTAACAAACCAATTCCTATCAAGGATCAAGTTAGATTCCTTGGACTCGTTTTGGACTCTAAGTTGACGGGTATTCCCCACTTAGACCACGTTGTAAATAAAAGTGAAAAGGGTGTAAACGTACTGCGAGCGCTGTCCGGTGTTCGTTGGGGTTCTCACCCCTTCTGTTTAAAACTCCTATACAACGCTATAGTCCGTAGTCACTTTGATTCCAAACATTCTTACTTGAGCCATGTAACAAACTAGCTATGCATAGGCTGGAGAAGATCCAGTCAAGTTGCCTCCGAATTATAACTGGCGCGATGAAATGCTCCCCCTTAAATGCACTTCAAGTGGAATGCTTAGAGCCGCCCCTTCATCTCCGAAGACAATATCTCGCTGACAGATACCTTTATAGTGCAGTTCAACTTAGCTCTCACCCCCTGCTGCCTATTCTACGGGATCTCTCTCCCCTATTAACTTCGGCAAAATATTGGGAGCATAAGTCTCCCCCTCTTCTCTTAAATTCCCTTGCTAAACTGAACTCCCTCGATAACTCTCCCTTTCAATCTTCCACTAATGTACTCTTTAATAGCGACTACCAATCCCTAATTTTCAAGCCAAGAATCATACTGGACCTGGGTATAAGCAAGAAGTGCTCCAATGCGAACCAAATCTTCCTTAATATTCTAAATGAGTATTGGACGGAATGGGTCACGCTTTATACAGATGCTTCGAAATTGGCTCCAGATGCTCCTGTGGGCTCTGCAGTTTGGATTCCGAAATTTAGAGTTATTCTTGGTGTTAAAAGCCCAGCATTTAATTCGAACTTCACCGGTGAAGCAATTGCTCTGTTGGAAGCCGTTAAATATGTCGAGTCCCATAAACTAAACCGATCTTTAATTTTTTCAGACTCTAAGTTGCTTGCTGGATCTCCTCAAGAATCCGTTTAAGTCCAAATTTTCCAGTCACTCTTGAGATTAAGCAAGTACTACACAGGTGTCATTTATCCGGCATCGAAGTGGCTTTGGCCTGGATCCCAGCCCACTCCGGTATAGCTGGTAACGAAACAGCAGATTCTTGTGCAAAAATGGCTGCACAATCTGGTACCTCCTCTTATAACTTCTTGTTCTCCAGGGACCTTCGTTCCTTGGCTAGCTCTTCACTTAGCGAATCATGGAATGATCTATGGCAATCAACTAAGATAATCAAAGGCAAATTTTATGGTTCTCTACAACCCACACTCCCAACCAAACCTTGGTTTTTTAAACAAAAGAAAGTTAATAAATTGGCTACTTCTGTGATAATTCGCCTCCGTCTAGGTTTCGTCTGCACACCAGCATTTTTGGCAAAGATCCGTGTTCGTGACCACTCCCTATGTGAATGCGGTCTGGATAAGGGAACCTTAGAGCATATTTTCTTTTCTTGTCCATTACTAGTTACACAATTATATGACCTTCTCCCAAAAAAGATCCCACGTCCCATTAATCGTAATTATCTACTAACTTTAGTTTTCACCCCTCATGTTAAAATCTTATACAAATTTATTTCTCAGAACAATATAAAATTGTAGGTTGGTAGGTATCTAGCCATCCATTTTTCCTTACCCCATCATCCCGTAACTTGTATCACTCTTGTGTTGTGATTGTTTTATATGTTCTATGTTTACTAACTCCTAACCATTTTCAGTTCGCAAGTTCAACGAGCTACCTAGTTTACCAAGTTAATCAAAGCTGCATTTACTCTCCACCTTGTCGTTGGCAGAATCTCCGGAGAATCAAACTAGACACTCACATGCAATACCGAGCAGTGGTTTCATAACGTGTCCCACAACTGGAACTATCAAACATTACCTTGACATTGGCAAAATCATCGGTGAACGATGGAGCCACTCATTTAAAAAAAGAATAAGAAGAAGAAACGTTTTGACATTTGAATAACTTTTTAGCAGACGCGGAATTGATGGGATTTTTTTTTTATAATGGTAAACCCAAGGTCTTACCCAACCAGAATGAAGCTTTGTGGGATTTTGGAAATTTGATTGCTATTTTTATAGCAAACTTGACTGGGGTACTGTACCTACTCTTTTCCAAATATATTGATACAAAATGACATTGAAAACGAAAACAATCAAAACAAATTGAGCTCGCCCCACTCCGCAGTGATAGTTTGTTTGACACGTTCGTTCCTTGGTGTCAATGACCTTTTATATCAATATATTTGGGAAAGAGTAAGTACGTATTATAAAAAGAAATCCCCCCCCTCTCCCTAACTAGGCAGAAATTATATCTATATCATTGAGCTGAGCTCAATCTTAGGCGACAAGTGTAAATCGTGTGTGCCAACTCCTCCGAAACGTCTTAAACGATTTTGACCAAATTTGGCATGCTGGTCGACATCATACCTGGGAGTGCATGTATCTGAAATCATGAAAATAGAGCTGACCACAGAGGAATAATCACCGAAAATGTCCTGGACATCACCGAAAAACCAGATGATTAAGTGGTTGGCATGGAAACACGTGCGTCAACAATGAAAATAGTTTTTTTTTCATTCGATTAATTAATTAAAGTGTTCGATTCTGATTCTGATACGTAATAAAAACATTTGCTCCGCTCAACATTTGCAATTAGCAGCATGCTGCGCATACTAGTATAGTATATACACTTATATTTGTAGGTGAGCGTCCGTACTCGTGCTCTAAGTGCGAGCGCAAGTTCACATCGGGCTCGTCACTCAAGTGTCACCTACGTATACACACGGGGGAACGACCTTACACATGTAAAGTGTGCGGGAAAAGGTAAGTAATAATCTAATAATAATCTTTAATTCTTTCACAAAAAAAATTAACAACAATACTGTGATTGGTCTCTCCTGGTAAGCACGTAATGCCTGTAGTAGGAGAGACCGCTCCTCTATAACATAGCATTAGTTACAGTAACTAGTTACAGTTGTGTTTAGTTAACTAATAGTATGTAGGATTTCAATAAAATGATTGATTTATATTAATACAATTCAAGTTTCTTTCATTTTCTAAACGTGTGTGTGAGTGTATGTGTGTAGTGTGTGTGTGTGTGTGTGTGTGTGTGTGTGTGTGTGTGTGTTTGTAGTGAGTGTATGAGTGTGTGTGTGTGTGTGTTTGTAGTGAGTGTATGAGTGTGTGTGTGTGTGTGTATGTGAACGTACACAAGCATGATTGTAGACTTTATAATTATCTAGACTATACTGAGTGTTCCAGAAGTTTTTCTGTATCTTCATAAGTGAGTTGTTTTATCCATTCCGTCACAGACTTCTTGCAGTCGTAATATTGTTTCGTATATACGTATATATGTTTGTTTATTTTATTGTATAACGTAGCTGATCGTTTATGAAACTGATTACAAGCAAATATTGTTCTGGTTTTGGGAATTGTTGCAATTATATCTTTTCGACGTTTCGCAAGAAGACTCTTATTAAATGGAAGCGATTTATGTGTTTTTAGCGTCAGTTGGATTATGTACAACTTTCTTACTGAGAGTAGGTTGCTGTGTAGTGTTGTGCTGTGTGTGTGTGAAGTGTAGTGTTGCTAATAATTATAGGAGTCTATGTTAACGTAAGAATCTATTTAGTTACAATGCGTCGTAACTAATGCCTTACAGCTACATAAATAAATTATTTTCGGAAAAATAATCCACCGAGCCTTTTCCCTTTCTCGGCTTTCCAGTTTAACTGCGATTTGGCTGAACTTCGATATTTTACGTGAAACGACTGCCATCTGACCTCCACAACCCATGGGCGATATCGAAGTTCTGTAGTTAGACCGCGAGGATTTTTTGCTTAGGGCTCCAACTACCCTTAACGTCTGCCATAGATTCGTATGACAACCGAGATCGAAGGCTTAACGTGCTCTCCGAGGCACGGAGTAGACTCAATGTCTTAAGAAATGGTCACCCAGTCTAAAACCGGTCAGACTAGATGTTGCTTAACCTTTGCAGTGTGTTGACATTGTCGGTTACCAATAGACCACGAGCCCCTCAATACTCGTCGAAAACAATTTACCGAAAACATGATTCGCTTAAACATCGTCGAAACAGTATTCACCGAATCATAATTCCTCGAATTTCGTGAAATATTTGCAGCAACTCAATTACAAATACTTTTTCATCTCTCATGCTCTGAAAGTGGGTCATTACTTACCTAATATGCGGGTTGAAAGTTATACATTTCGGCCCTAGGGCGGAAAAGTAAAAAAAAAATCATCAGCATATCTTGAGGCGATGGCATAAAACGTATACAGCCAAAGTTCGATAGTCAATACAACATTCTGGTTTTTGAATGATCATAAACAAAAAAAGAGTTGGGTTACAATAATATGAAACGTAAATAGCACAAACAATAATTATTTGGACAGTTCTTAAAATACTGAGTATTTTAATATTGACTTTTAGTAGAGACTCCGACCAAACCTGACTAAATCGACCGCCGTAACGCGTCAAATCATAAAAAAATACTCTATAGCGCATCCTAAAATATGTGCGTAAGAAAATAACTGAAGTAATTAAAAAAACTGAAGACCATTTTGTATGGAAAAATATAACTAATGACAAGGCGGTATGACCAAAAGACTTGCCTGCCCTGAAAAAAGTGCGAATGAAAAACAAAAATTAAAAAAAAGGCGAAAGTACTTGATACGTGATCAATCTTTATTGTTATATTTGTTTTATTTGACTTTTATTTGCTTTCCTCGTATTCGAAATGAAAAGTAGAGTGTTTAACTTGGGTGAAAACACCCATTTCTGCCTCGAACTAAAATATCTCGTCAGAAATGGGATGCTTTCTTCCCTTGGTTAACAATCTACTAACTATTTTTTAAATACAGAAGACGAGTGGGGATAAAACTTTTTGAAGGTGCAAAAAAAAAATAAACACGAAGACTAATCTAACCAGAGTCGGGCTATTCTTAGACTTTCTATAAGTGCATAAAATTACACACACACATATCACGCCTATATCCCGAAGGGGTAGGCAGAGGTACACACCCACAATTTGCCAGTATTTTTAGTCCCACGTAATAGGGGACAATCCTATTGCAGTCACCGGGCACATTTATAATCGGTTATGTCCAAATGGCCGAAGGAATTTAAAAAAAATTGGCAGATATATTGTAATTTTGAAAAAAAAATGGAAACCGGTGCCTTTGGATGAAATGTTGATGAAAGGCAACATGAAATCTTACGTGGCAGCCGCTATGGCACTGACAATTAAAGTCCACGAAGAAGAAGAAAGTAAATAACGAAGAATAATAACTCGGTAACTGTCCGTTGACAAAAATTATCTCGTCTCGACGGCCTTGCTTTAGTTTCCTTTATTTTGATACTAGCGGACGCCTGCGACTTCGCCCGCTTTACAATTTTATACTAAAACCTTTCTCGAGAGCTATTCTATCCATTGGTGAAATCCACATCAAAATCCGTTGCGTAGTTTTAACAGACAGCGTGAATCGACTTTGTTTTATACTATGTTATGATGGCTGATGATGTTTGAGAATAAAAGTATATTATATTTGGTTTGTCTATATCAGTTTCGCGCGCATGAACCTGAGCACGCACATGCGCCAACACACGGGCGAGCGCCCGCACGCCTGCAGCGCGTGTCCCAAGACGTTCGTCAACGCCTCGAGGCTGAGGGAACACTGTCGGATACATACTGGTGAGCGACACTTGTATTTTATTCATTTGGGTTAGGTATTATCTTTTTACAGGAATAACTAAAAGGATGGATGAAAGAAGATTGACGAAACAGATACATAAGGCGGGCGTGGATAGACAGGCAGGTAAGGGTCGACCTAGGCGAACGTACTTCGACCAAATCGGAGATGTTTTGACCAAAGGCCAGGTCAAAAGCACCTAGAACCGGAGCGTGCATGAATATAGTTATGAAAGTGGAAGAAGCGAAAGAAGTATGCCAGGATCGTAGCAAGTGGAGTTCCATAGTCTCTGCCTACCCCCATGGGAAAGAGACGTGACAATATGTATGTATAATAAATGATTGTGATTTTGACCACTGTTCACCACATCTAAAATATTTCAACCAAAATTATATAATATTAACCGCAACTCCCCAAAGCTAAAGTAAGCGCTTTCTAATTTTTGCATATTATATTAATTATTTTAATTTCAGGTGAAAAACCATACGAGTGTGCATATTGTTCTTGTAGATTCTCAACCAAAGGTCTCATCGGTAAACACATCAGGTCCCACGAACAACAACAAAAGAAAAGTCTATTGAAGCAACGTCTATTAAAGCAGCAAAGTAACAACACTCAAAGTGACGAAAATCTAAGATTTGTTACCGTCACACAAACTATAGAAGAAAATATCATTAAAAATTGTATTAAATTGGAATTAATTCATGAAATTCCATTAGAAGTGAGCGGAGAATTGATTTTACAAGACGACAGTAATACCAAAACGGAATTGTTAGTTGTGGATAATAGTCGAAGTGATTATCCAATAAGTAATAACGATGTTTGTTTGAGTAGTGTTAATGTCATTAATATTAATGAATGACATTTGACAATGTTTTGTGATTTTTTTGGGTAATATTTATCTGGTAATCAAAAAAACCTTCGTATTGTACTTAAAAAAATGTTTATCTGATGATTATAAATTGAGGAGTTCTTTGCTGTGCATTTAAATTTTAGAGTTTTATACCCCAGGGGTAAAATGGGAACCCTATTACTAAGACTCCTCTGTCCTTCCGTCTGTTGTAATTTTCACAGATGATGTATTTCTGTTGCCGCTATAACAACAAATACTAAAGACCGAATATAATAAATATTTAATTTAGATACGGAACCCTTTGTGGGCGAGTCGACTCGCACTTGGCAGTTTCTTTTAATACCGTCTCCTTTTTCGGACACAAATGAAGGTCTTATAACAATGTCGAGTTTTGAAGAGACCATTCATCATTCACCGAGCCTTTTCCCAAATCAGTTAGGGTCGGCTTTCCAGTCTAACTGAGATTCGGCTGAACTTCAATATTTTCCGTGAAGCGACTGCCATCTGACCTTCACAACCCATGTGTGATATCGAAGTTCTGTAGTTAGACCGGTGGGATTTTTGATATAGGGCTCCAACTACCCCTAACGACTGCCATAGAGTTTGTATGACAACCGGGACCGACGACGGGTTAACGTGCTCTCCGAGACACGGGGTTTTGAAGAGACCATTATATTATAACAAATAAACCAAAGTTAAGTCCAAATACATAATTTAGATGGTCAGGTTATAATCTGTACAAATGATGTAATTTTTAATATTTTACATTAAAAATCGTGCTCATTTAGTTTGTGGTTTTCTTCTTTTTCTTGGTACTCGTGTCTACCTAGTAGGTACCCCTTTGTCCAGAAAAATCCTCATTCAATCATCATTAAAAAGATCCATCATGGATTTTTGTGGACATTTATGTCCACTATAATCCCTTAACCGAAACGTCCGAGACGCCCAGGACTTTGATTGGCTGTGCCATAGTGGCTGGCACATAAGATTTTGTTCCCTTTCATCGAAACGCAACGGGTTTCCATTTTTTTTTAATTGCTATACAGGGTGTTACGAAAGGGTTATATCAACCCGAAGCCAGCGTCATCAGCTGGTCGACCATAACCCGTTTCGATATATGGCGACCGCCAGAGAAGAAAAAAAAGTTCATCAAAAAATTTAAAAAGATATTTGAAATCAAAACAAACGTGTCCCAACGCTACGGCTTGACGTAGCTACTACAGTACTACTAGACAATGAGCGCGTGGCATGGCGGTGGCGCGGGCGTCGCGGCGGTGCGGGCGTCCTTAAAGGATTATTTTTGTTTATGTAAATAAAATTTTGACCAACACATAGTTATGTTTACCCAGATCCTCGTCCGTGGTTCGACAGGTGCACCACGTGCAAGTGATAGTTATTAGAAAGCAGATTAGAAAAATCTTACCTGTTTACAGGAAAGGTTAATTTCTTGTGTAACAGTGCTAAATGCGGCTTCGACTCGACTGCGTACACAGTATTTTTAGGTATAAACGCTCACGGTACAACTCCCGGGCAGCGCTCAAATTGCCTTCTGATGCTCCTACACAAAGCATCATCTCGTAATACTCTTCGTTACTCAGAGCCATTACTACACAACACAATCACTATCACACACAACTTGACACAACTCACAAATTAACACACTAAACAACTATTTAGCTTTCCACTGCACAAAGCAAAGAATGCAACTGAACTGACCTGTGACCTTGCTAAATGATTTTAAATAAAATTCTAGGAAACTTCGTTACTCGACCGAGCGCTTCGTGTTCGTACGGCGTCGCTTGATGCGAAACAGAGACAAAATGTTCCTACCAGGAGTGAGACGGAAGGCTTTTCACAGGCGCGCATTATTTGTACCTATTATTTGTAACTTTTGATGTCGATGACCGAAGCAGCTGATTTTAGCTAGTGTTGTTTAAACAAGTGTGTATTTTATTCGGTAATAATGTTTTTTTATGAACTTTTTTTTCTTCTCTGGCGGTCGCTACATATCGAAACGGGTTCTGGTCGACCAGCTGATGGTGCTGGCTTCGGGTTGATATAACCCTTACGTAACACCCGGAATAGCTGCTACTTTTTATTTAATTCACCCAAAACATAACCCATTATAAATGTATTTTTGTATTTTAAAGCAACGCTTAAACTATTCTCAAAATATTAAGAAAGAAATTATAAATAGATCACAAAAACTTGATGTCATCGGCAGGACTCGAACCCCCTTTCCCTAACAGGGGGAATGCTCTGACCACTGAGCTACAATGATCAATACCGACAACATCGAATTTTTGCTTTCTTAGCGTTATTATCAATGTTCCCGTTGACGGCATTAGGCTTGCCCCCTATTACGTGGGACTAAAAATATTGCCAATTGTGGTTGTATAATGCACCTCTGCCTATCCCTTCGGGGATATAGGCGAGATATGGGTATGTGTGTGTATAATCCCTTAAACCATTTGAGATATTTGCAAAAATATTAACATGAATAAGCTGAGCTATGCTAAGAAGTTAGCAGTAGGTACCTAACTAACTCCTTAACACTCGTAATCTCCTTCGCTAGTACTTATATCTTAATGCTTATAAGCCAGTCTATACAAAAATGAAACGCCGTTCGTTTGTCTCGCTAATCTCTAAAACGTCTGGACCGATTTGGCTCATTTTTGTCTTGAAATATTCCTAAAAGTTTAGGATAGGTTTAAAAGATTAATTTGAGGCGGTACGAAATTCGCCGGAACAGCTAGTCGACCAATAAAACCTCTGGTAAACAAGACTTCCTTCGATAGCTGGAATGATAAAGAAAAAATCCAAAGAATTCAAAACCTTTAAACGTTCTTCTCTTTTTTAAAAACGTGGCTACATCGATGTTCATCGATGATTTCGCCAATGTCAAGGTAATGCTTGATTAGTTGATAATCCCACACAGAAGAACTAGTTATTCCTAACTAGCTCCAGGTGCAGGACATGAAACGTTCGGTATGTGTCTGGGAGCTCGATTTATGCAAAGCGCCAGAGGTAACCTAAAAAGGCACCAGCCACGCGCTCAGCAACAATCGAACTCCTATGGTTGTATTCATTATAGTCATTGGACAGGGAACCTGTTAAGGTTGTAAGAAAAAAAAATGAAAGTAAACAAGTAAAATAACAAATAATAATTATTATATTTTACACAAATAAAAATAGTAAATACTTTAACTATCACTACGTAAATGCATGTGCTATTTAAAACCACGAACTCTTAGCGTCTTGATACTTTTTGATATTAATCTGCATAGAGCTATGGATATCCTTGGCGTTTCTATTCTGACCATAATAGTCCACAAACTCGCCGTCGGGGTTCACTAGGTATATTATAATTGTATGGTCTACCTGTCAATAGAAAATAAATATAACATTAGACATTTTTTTTACAATTAGAATTACATAATTTATATCTAACACATAATTATGTAATAAAATATTTTATAATCTACAAAATATCGTTTAAACAATCCTCCGCGTCATTGCTGACTGGGAACGTTCCCAGAATGCTGGCTGTGTTGGCACGTTGGATGGCGATACTTATTTTTAGGCCAGAAAATAGCCAGCCTTCTGGTTCTTGAGAAGCATCAATTAAGCATTTAATATTATAGGCACACATAATAATACATATTAAGGCGGCTAATATTACTTATAGGCACATAATAATACATATTATATCAATCTTGACTGTCTCCCGTACGAGCTAGGCATATGTAATTATTAAGGCCGGCGCAGAGTGACGTCACTATAAGGCATCGCAGGGCAAGGAAAAGATGATTCCCTGTAAGGAAAAGGCAGTGGGTTCGAATCCTGCCGATGACATCAGTTTTTGTGATCTGTTTATAATTTCTATCTTAATATTTTACGGAAAAGGATTTTATTTTGATCTGGTTTTTTTATCCTTTCAATAGTTTAGAATTCATATTACCGTGGCTTGCACTACGGCGAACGTGAGGACTGTGAATACAAACAGCACCATCTTGTAGTTGCTTAGGGGCCTTACCAACATCTGCAGGGTACAAGTCACCTGCTAACCAACGGACGACGCCCTGGTAAATATACTCCCTAGAAACGACAATAGGCTAGCCACCTATTAAGTAGCTAACGAAGTGACAAGCGACATGTGGGGATAATAAGCGCCTCTATCACCCATTTGGAGATGACAACGTGATTTGTATATGTATCTGGTATCAACTTTGAGCAGCAACAATTTCCTTTTCTCAAACCAGTTGGGGTCGGCTTTCTAGTCTAACTGCGATGGAGCTGAACTTTTAAATTTTCTGTGCAGCAACTACCATCTGACCTCCACAACCCATGGGCGATATCAAAGCTCTGTAGTTAGACTTAGGATTTTCTTTGGGCTCTAAATTCCCATAACAACTGCCATAACCATTCGTATGACCACTGGGACCGTCGGCTTAACGAGCTCTTCGAGGTATGGAGGCATGTCAAAAAGTCTTAAGAAATGGTCAACCGTCCTTAGACCTGGCTAGATGTTGCTTAACCTTTGCAATTTATTAACTTACCCACGAGCCCCTCCTTCAAAACTGCAACGGTAAAATTAAAAACATACTAGCAATATGTAACTAACACTTACAATATAATCATCATCCACATCTTGAGGACCAGCACTGAAGTATACTCGGTAAGACTTACAGGCTTGCTGAATCTGCTCCTTTGTTCCAGTCAAGCCTAAAAACCGTGGTGAAAACTCCTTACAATATCTGGAAAAAGAATATTATTGCTAAAGAAACAGCTCTCCCTTTCTTATTTGGAGGTATTGTATTGGCAATTGAAATTTCTTTGGCTAACACTTCAGAGAGGAAATAAAAGATTTTGTGTATGAACATAGTACACAAAAAAGTAATTTAGGATTCATTTAGTTTTTAATGTAGGTCTGATGTTGTTAATTTAGTTTTTAGATTATTGAAGCTTATTTTACTGTAGGTACCCATGCTATGTAATTATCTAGACAAAATTAAAGATGTCTTTATTTTATTGCTTAAATGTCTGGGGAAGAAATTGTAACTCATAGAATTTTGAAGTTAAATACATAGTTTAAACATAGGTATGTGTATAAATGTATGTCAAATTGCATTAATTTATTTTAAAAAGCCAAAATTCTTCAATTTTCCCTGTACCTATTATGTGGAACCGACCAAGTTACTGGTGAAATTTGGGCATAATACACGCCTCTGCCTACCCCTTTGGGTATAATGATGTTATTTATTATAAAGGTACTCACTTTCCAACAATTTCTGGAGTATCCCTTTGTGGATCAACAGAAATGAATATCGGTTGCACTGGTGGTAAGGACTTATTATTATCTGGAAGAAAATGTTTTATCAGGTTTCCATTTTGGAATTCCATATAGGCAAACTCACTCTCTCTTTCCGCTCTCTCACTTTCAATAGGAAACACATTTCCTCTTTCCTACTTTTTAACAGACTTCAAGAAAAAGAAAGAGGTTCTCAATACGACTGTATGTTTTTATGTTTGAAATGAAATGAAATGAAATGATTTATTTATTTGTATAGGTCACTAAATGGCTCTTACAAACGTCAGTAGGTACTTAAAATAAAAAAAATGTCATTGCTTCTATATTTACATGTACTGCCAGATTCGCAAAGCAATAAGTAGAACCGAGAGAAAGAACCTGGCAATAAAACTCTTGGTCACCCTTTTTCAATAATTAACTCCTTTACACGTTTTCTTAAGACTAAATGTGGACGAATGTACATTGGTCCCATGTCAAAATCAATAAGGGTGTGTATAATGCACCAAAAAAAAAATATAAGTATATAGTCACCAAAGTACAAAATATGCTACAACTATGGCATTTTAGGAGGCGCCTGCACCATGCTTGTTTGTTACCTCATATCTTTCGTATATCGTAATCTATACTACTATTATAAAGAGGAAACATTAGTATTTTTGTGTGAATATTTGTAATGAATAAAAATGCTTTCACCATTGGAAAGCTTTATTCACCCTGAGTAACATAGGCTACTTTTTATCCCGGTAATGTGTTCCCATGGGAACTGGGAACGAGTAAACTATATCACGCGGGGGCGGAGCTGCGGCGATCAGCTAGTATAGTATAAAACAATGTCGCTTCAATTCCCTATGTAAGCTTAGATCTTTAAACTAAGCAACAGATTTTGATGTGGTTTTCACCAATGGATAAAGTGGTTCTCGAGGAATGTTTATGTGTATTTAATTTGTCAGGCAGGCAAAGCCGCAGGCCAGTAAATTATAAATTGCATCACTTTAGTAAAATAGTTTGAATGAATAAATGAAATGTTCAAGAGTAGGTACAAACCATGCATGTCAACAACTTCTGCTAACTTCTCCAACTCATCAGGGCAGACATCTGGACAATGGGTGAATCCAAAATAAATCAAAAGCCACTTTCCTAAGAAATCTGTGCTTTTTACCAGTTTGCCCTGAAACAAATATTTAACTAAAAAGTCAATATCACTATGAAGCATGCTTAAGTGGCCACCACAATCATAGATTGTTATTTTCGTTATAACTAGAAAATCTATTTTTTTTATATATTAGATCCGCCAAATTGACACCGTGTCTGGTGGGAAGCCGTTGCGACGGACGTCTTGCGATTGTGGGCAACTCTCAGTGGGTACGCAACACAGTAGGTACCTACCATTAAAAAGTGGCCCTCAACTTGGCCTCCTATCGATGTGATGTAAACGTTAATAAAGGTTTTTTAAAAAAGCAAATTCTTTACCTCTGTATTCACTAATTCAAAATCTCCCCCAATCTTAGCCTTCCCAAGTTGACGTTTTCTTTCGCGTTCTATAGCTTCTTGTTTTTCGTTCCTGACATACATCATGAACCCCGTAAGTCCTCCACCTATGAGAGCAGTGGCTGTCATAGATTTCCAAGTAATAGCTGAGAAAATCTTTTTCGGTTTTCTGGGCGGAGCTATAGGACCTGCACATTTTTTCGCAGCTGTCGTACTGAACGCTCGATAAATGGTAGCACATCTATTTCCTAAGATACAGTTCATTTTCAATTTATGATCTACGGTTTGTACGTATTTAAAAACTGATAACTCACATATATTTGTATTTTTTAATCAGTCTCTTACACAATAAATTACTTTTTATCGTAATCTTTATCCTTTTAGCATGCTACTGTCCATCCCATAACAAACTAATGACAGATGGCAGATGGATGACAGTCAGTTGACCATTGACAGTAAACTTGACAGCACAGTTTTTTTTTACTGTCAGGTTGTCGTTCAGACATCTCGTAATACATAAATCGCATATTTTTTTACAACAACACGTAGACACGAACGTAGGGTATATTCCTTTAATTAAGATCGCACACCATACCTTTTACTATGAACACCTTCATACTACGCTATACTATATAGCGTATAGTATGCTATACGGCATTTATCTTTTCCTTTTTTTTAATGCCGTGGGCCAAGGCTCTTACGTCCGTTGCCGGGCCGTCTCTGGTACGCACGCAGGACGGCATATATCTTCTGCATCATTGTCTTCAGTTCGTCGTAATACATCTGCAGCAATGCCATATTGTAAAGGCTGTGATAAATCTAATGGCACTGACTGACCACACCAAACAGTAATCATCACCTTTCTAGGTGTAATTTTTCTGCTGATTTCCAATTGTAGAACATAATCCATTTTTCGTCGCAGGTTGTAACAAGCTCTATGTTTCGTGCCCATTTCTGTGTAGAAATTAAACGTATTTTCTTTAAAACGGTTCAAAATTCCGTGTAACGAGATCTGAAGTAGGACCATGAGTGTCCACGACATAACGACATCCGAAGCAAGACTGATCCAAACCGGATCAGTCTTGTAAAAATAACTTTGTTCGTTGAGTAGATCATGTCCTAAGTCTTAAAGCTAAAATGGTTTCATTTACTTACCTACTTCTTTCCATAGCACCTATTGTATATTATTATTGACAGTGTAGGTAGGTTTTTGTACATAGCTACTGCATGCGTTTTATTTAAAGCGAGGATTGAATTCGACACTTCAATGACTAACCTACCACTGGGCCGCTGCGGCAGCTGGCACAGTAAGCAAATCTAAGTTTGGAGTGATAATTATTAAGCAGTTTAATCATTTTAACACATTGAGCAACCTCAGTTGACTGATGAAATTAAGTGCGGCTTTAGCTATTTAAAGCAATGTCGAAATTTTCGTAGATCGTGCTGGATGCTAATGAAAAATGGTTGTGGGCGTCACTACCCGACCGCAGACCTGTGGGTTTATAAACTACGCACCTTTGCTTTAGTTCCAAAGTCACCTAGTGCCCTCCAGACGAAAGTACCGTGAACACGAGATAGATAACTATGGCGCGAGTTATTTTTGTGAGTTTTATTTTTTGTTAAATATTAGGGACTTACCTAAATTCCTCGAAACCGACATTTACTCGCAGGCCCATTTGGGTCCACCCGTAAAATAGCTGGTAGGAACCTAAAACGTGAGTGTATAAAATAGCTCTATCAGTACCCTTGGGAAGTAGAAGGTGGCATAGCTAGTACCTTGGTTAGCATGTGTGTTTAAAACTTTGTACTTAGACTACCTGTACCAACCTACTACAGTGTTCTTTTAATATATCGTTCTCAATAAAGAACCAACTTTAACTTCCTAGGAGGTAACTTTTAGGTACTCTCACTTTTGCAATTACCTATGACCTACGTGAATACCTTATGTACATAGGTACCTATATTTACTGCTCCGCTCCTATTGGTCAAAGCTTCGCAAGGATTCGCTCAGACCAACAAACGTGACGACTAACTAGGTAGGTAGGTACCTACATAATACCTGATGGTTTATATATTTTTTTTTTATGGTTTTCGACGCACCTCCGCTCTTGCAACTGTGCGGAGCCTTTTTCCTACTATTTTGTTTTATGTCTTTGTTTGTGTTTCTGTCCACTCGTGAACGAGTAGATGTATTACGTTTATTTATATTTGCGACGTTTACATTATTATTCTTGGTTTGTTTGTAATCATTTTTGTTTATTTATTTAATTGTCATTGTGTTTTATTCCTACCTATTCATAATCATTGTCATTGATATATTATTTATTTAATAGTAGGGGAAGGGGGGGCACAGTGGGTCACTTTTTTTCTCAAGTTACTTTAATCACTAAACAAATAAGAAACACCTCTTACTTATAGCCAATTATTCAGTTGGGGTCTAATGTATCAAAATTAATTTATATGTTAGCAAAATCACTAAAGGTTTTGTAATGGCGAAGGTGTTTTTAAAAAATGGGAAATGATCCACTGAACCCCACATTTGGGGTACTGTGGACTTCCTTATGGGGCAAGGTGGATCGTTGTGGGGTACAATGAATCAACACGTACAAGTGTCATACTTTTAGTGTTGGTTTACAGTGGACTGATCCAATGTAAACCAATAAAAACAAATTATTTACTAGAAATGAAAGTTTTAAAGAATAAAACGATTTAATATAATATTTAATAATCACTTTAATTAACATTGTTATAAAAACAGTCTTGCATTAACTTTTATCTGTCTGTTCTGTTCGAATCTTAAAAATAAAAACTTAACTTATAGTTACTAAACAAAAACAAAAAATCTCTTTTAATATTATAGGAACTTTAAATAATCAACATGAGATCTATCAATTAACGTAAATTTAAGCCAGCAAAGTCAATATTAAATTTGTAAACCTGTTGTTGCCTCTTAGTTCCACCGTACGTAGGTGTAGGTAAAATCATTTTGATGTCACCTAGGGCCACCAAAGCTATATCTGGGACATCTGGTAATCTAAACCCATTTATTATTTTTGAACTTTTTCTTAAGAAACTAATATCTATGTCTGTTTCACCCCTCTTCCCTATAACTTTTCCTATGTAAAATACTTTTGTTTTATGAGCTTGTAGCAAAACAAAAGCACCTTCTTCAGGGTTCGATTCTAGGCGATGGAAATTTTCAGGATCTATTAAATTTTCATCTTCAACGTCATATCCACCTTCTTCTTCAGAATATATGCTCATATTATCTGTATCTTCATCACTTGAATCTTGTACTGAAACTTTTCTTTTGTTTACTTATGATGGCGTCCCCTGAAACAGTAATACCAATATATGCCTGCCATTTGTGTATCGTGCCATTTTTGAGGTACTTTAATATTATTAGTGTAGGCGGTCTCATACGCAAGCTGTCGGACTTCAATTGGAGTCAGTCCATAAAACATTTGACTGCACTTAATGATATAATTCACCAGTGACTGCTCCTGTTCTGTTGTAAAGATTTTATTCACAGCGTAATTGGGGACTAATCGCTGTTGAACACCACCCCTTAAAACCTTTTTATAATATCTTTGCAAAGTTGTGTATGGAATGTTCTTTAATCTAGCAGTTTTTCTAATTTTATTTCCTTCTAAAATGAGATCAATCGCATTTTTCATTTCTTCCTCACTAACAAGTCCAATCTCTGTTTTTCTTTTACGATTGGTTCGAACCATCTTATGTTATGTTATAAACAATAACAATTGAACAAATTTAAAATAAAAACTATGACTAGACCTTAGGTATGGGGCAGGGTGGGCCGTGGTCCACAGTGCCTGTCAGTGCCAGTAAAACCTTTTAAATACTTAATTAACGTATTTGAAAATAATTTAAAAGGTTTTAGTATAGAACGTTAAATCGATTACGTAAAAAAAAATAGATTTCGTACTCACGGGCAGCGAGATGTTGACAGCACGTCCTTTCACAGCAACAGCGTCGCCGGCACTGGCGGGAGGGAGGGGCAACTACTTGTGCGTGAGTTTCGTCTGTATTCGGTGTGCGTTTATCGAGTACTTACGGAGAAATCAATTTTGATCCACTGGTACTGTGGCCCAAGATCCACTGTACCCCCCTTTCCCCTATAGTAATATTCAGTTATTAGCATATTTTCATAATTATACATTTATTACATTGTTATTTTCCTTTGTTGCCCGTGTTACTACCAATCTTACTACTAGTAGTAACACCGGTAATTGAATTATACCCTACTTACTACTAAAGTTGAAAGTTATTAGAACAGTAATAAAAAATTGCCAGTGTTACAACCTTTTACTTTTAATTAGAAAAACAAAAACAAACAAATGCACATCGCGAAACATAAACAAAAGAAAATCGCGAAAACAAAGAAAATCGGGAAAACAGCAGAAAATCAGGAAAACAAAAGAAAATCGGGAAAACAAAAGAATTCCTTATTTTATTATTATTATCCTTATTTTATCATTCTTATTGATGGTTTTGTTGATGGTTTATAATTAATTATAGGGTACCTACTTTTTAGGTTAGGTATAGAGAAGGAATACTCTACACAAAACCCTATACCAACTCGTCTGGCTAGCGTGGTAGGTATATGTAGGCTAAATTCCCGCCTCTCTTATGCCCAGTAGTGGGCGTCAAACGCTCTGTGATGAGGTTTAGGTATCTATACTAGTTATAGGTAGGAACCTACATACCTAACTCACTAAGTGAAAATAACTTTTGGTCTTTCAGATTGCTCTACTGGTTCTGATTTCAATATGGGCAAACGTATTCGCACAAGAATATTTACCACCCAAAATAGGGAGTAAGAAGCCTGCTGCTGAGCCCACGGTGAGCTATTTTTACAACAATCTCTAGGTGAATGCTTGACAAATCTTAGTAGCGATTTTAATGTTGATTGTCCGTAAGTTTTATTAGTGGGTTATATCCTACTTCTGAGCGCACGAGTGTTTCCACAGGATTCGTAGGAAATCCATAGAAGAAGAATGTACAAATGAGATCCTAAGTCTACATGGGGAACTGTATTTCCCAATTCAGGTCGCTTGTGGATGGTCCATGGAAGATGAAGCACAATTGTGTCTTCGGCTGTAGTATCCGTGATAGGTAGCTCAGTCGGTCGGAATACTTCCACTGAAAGGGAACTGACGTGAATTCTTGCGTTTTTGAGATTTAGAAAGAAGAAATCCATTAAAAATTGTGCTTATTTTAGTTACCAGCCAACTACGACTTCTCATATGACGTGCAAGACAACGCAGTGAGTCTGGACTTTGGTCACAATGAGAAGAGGAAGGATGACCGCGCGACCGGCTCCTACCACGTGTTACTGCCTGATGGCAGGATGCAGCTCGTCGAGTATGAGGCGGGACCTGACGGGTATAAGCCACAGGTAATTATCTACATATGCCTCTACTGGAGTAACGTTTCTTTCAGCGTTGTGATAGATTTGCTTAAGTGACCAATGAGTTGTTGTCGTCTCGACTCTGCACCAAGCAGAGGCACGATTAGATTTCAAGTTAGTAGGTACTCTGATCACGGTCTCAATCTATTTCCACCCTAAATTTCATAAATATTGGTCCTGTCCTAGTTAATTGAAGTCTTTTTAATAATTTATATACCTAAGCTAAGTAGATGCCCGAGGCTCTGGCGAATGCTTAGGTAGTTTCAAGATCCCTTTTCTCAGAAAATCATTCTCTACAACCTAACCTACCCTAACCTAACCGTATCGTTTTCCTAAGGTGATGTACATGGGCACAGCGACATTCCCTGCAGCGTCATCAGGCGACAAGTTTGACGGTTATCACTATAACGCAGCATCAAACCGACAAACTGTGCGACAAGCGCCACCTCGCGGTGCAGCGCGACTACCTTCTGCCCCTACACCGTTACCCCCAGTTAATGCTGCCTCATTTAATACCACTAAATGATTATATAATTTAAAAAATCTATAGCCCGCCATAACTAGGCAGAATAGATTGGAATCTCTAGGCTCTCAATGAAAAAGCAGAACTTTATCTGTAATTTATCTGTCAACAAAATCCCGCGTAAAATTGTACCTACAGCCTAAAGGCCAGTCTAATAAGATATAAAAAAAAATTCAGCAAAATGTATTTGGTAAGAGACCATTACCAGCGAGAGTAAAATAAAAAAAAATCAAATGTAAATAAAGTATTAAATACAATAATTTTTTTATTTAAATGTTCTGTAGGTACCTACTAACTTACTTGTACCTATAGTTTTGTACATTAGGGTAGTCTACTACAAGCCTCCATGATCAGGTCCTGAGGATGGCGGGCTGGTAACTAAGCAGGCCAGAAGGGTTACGTGTTGTGGCCGGGGTCTCAGCCCACGCAGGTACCTACCAACCGACACGGGATCAGACACGCAAATGAAATAAGGAAGGAAAGCAGGAAATGTAAAAATATTCAGAAATTATACACATAGTTTTCTAATATTTTTTATAAAAGTATCTACTTAGGTATGTACCTACCTAATTTTTATTTACACACTGATCTGTCTAACTAAAACTACATAATAGGCTTGTGTCCCAAATTTCAAAAATTGATTAAATCTGTAGTTTTGAATCTATATAGTCACAAAAATGTATTATTTTGATTTAAAACAATCATTTACATAGTTTATTTTGCCATCTAAAAAATTTATTTAAATTGGTAACGAAAACGCTCCAATCTGTCACGGCGCCTTGGGTGATGTCACACGTTGCGAAACAAATCAAAATGTGTTTGACGAAGCTATCCTGACCAAAAAACGAACGAAGTTCGCTGCAGCGATTAAGCCATAAATTAGCCGTCTAATCGTAATATAAATATTCAAGCGCAAGATCGCTTATTAGTTACAGTTTTTTCACGACCAAAAGGTCAAAAGCGCCGTGAATATCATGGCGCTTACGCGTTTCCTTCAACGTATTCCAAGTACATGTCAATTGTAAGGATTATACACTATAGACTGGACACACATAGCTTTTTACCTACGACGGAACGGAGATGGTATATGGGTTTGGGGTGAGAGGATGTTTGTGTAAATACATTTTGCCATTTTTCTCCAAAACTACTGGTCGGATTTTGATGCAGTTTTTAATGCACCAATCAAACCTGAACCCATAGTTCAGGTTTGATTGGTGCATGTTCTTAGATAAATGTTACGATGACAACTCACCAGTGGGCGCTGCAGCGAACATTATTTGTGAAAAGCAATGTTGCCAATTTTCTCAAAAACTAGTAGTCCGATTTTGATACGGTTTTCAGTTATGGGTTTGAGTTAGATTGGTACAGGTTTCTAGATAGATGTTACGGTGACAACTCATCAGGGAGCGCTACAGCTAACATTATTTGTGATGAAAATCAATTTTGATGCGGCTTTTTTTAGGAATGGATTTGTTGTTGATTAGTGAGGGTTCTTAAATATGTGTAACGACAGCAACTTACTAGAAGGCGCTACATATTTAGGCTCTTTAAGAATTTTAAAATAAAAAACAAAATTAAAAATTTTGAAAAAACCCACGACGATTAAAAAGCAATTGAAAAAAGGATAAAATAATTTAAAAACCTCCAGAAAGTTAAAAATAAATTGTGTTGGTTAGCCCTTTAACTTTGATATAGGTGCCTAGCAATATTTTGATTCAAGCGTTGTCTCGAAATGCACATCGAAATAATGCGCCAAAACTGCGTTTTGTCCAATCTACTTTTGTTAGATTTATAATAATTTAACTTTAAAATTAACAAAAATTCGTAAATTAATAAAAACGTACGAACAATTAAATTACACAAAATCACAGACACAACTTGAACAAGAAGTCAGCTCTTCACACATACTTACTCTATGGTGTGAGAGCGCAACCTGTGACGTCATATTTTCTGATTGGTGTTTGATGTCACGTGACTAAATGCCTAATTTTTCCAAACTTATTTTCTAAAAATAATAGGAATCTTTATTCTGTCTACTAATTTATATTACTTTTTGTGGTCTATTCATTGGAAATAGTCATAAGAAACATACACCAATCCGATTTATTCTTAGTGGACACAAGCCTATTATCTACTAGAGGTAGGTCATACTATTCTTCACTTCTGATCAATAAATTAACTTTTTGTACTTACCTAATAGCTATTTGAATAAACAATCAATTGTATATCAATCACAATCAATCACAACCAGTGTTCTTGATGGTAAAATTTGACTATATTATTTTTCACCTCTGGTCATACTGTCAGACTATTACAAACTACAGACCTAAATAACCGTTAGATTATCAGAGTTCACATTCAAGGCAATATTCTACGCTATCTTCTCTACCGAATAAATAAATAATTAGAACTATTTAACTAAATTATTAGACCAACTAAGTGACGTGCAGTATGTCAACATTCTGGTCAGGCCAGTGTACCCGGCGGTGTGTCGACACGGTATCGAACCCCACGTTGTCGAACGACTGATATTCCTTCTGCATACTCATCTCAGCTAAGTTACGGTACCTGTTGAATAACGCAGTATACAATAACACAAGACCAAGACTGAATATCAAATCGGCTTTGGACATATTCCATTCGTAGAAATAATTTAAAAGTGATGTCGTTTTATAATGAAGACGGTCCCGTCGATGTGGAATAGTTTAATCGATTCTAAGTCTCATGGGAACACTATCTCGGTAAAAAATAGCCTATGTATTAATGAAGGTGATAGTTTAGGGAGCGTACCCTCCCCGCTCAGTTTCGCAGTCAGCTGCCAGGGCGCCGCAGGCTCATCTACGCCCAGGACCGTCGACCTCTATGATCGGGGCCTGAGGACAGCGGGATAGCCACCCGCTGTCCTTACAGAACACCAACGCGGGATAAAACCCAACCCCAACGAAGTAGGATTTTCATCAATGGACATGGGAGCGGCCGCGATGTCGAGGAATTAAAAAAAAAGTGATAGTTTTGAAGATTTCAGGTGTAGCTATGTAGCTATCATTTATAGGAGAGGCCTATGTCCAGCTGTAGACTGCGGTGGGTATGCTTATGATAATAACGATGAGCTAAGTTACTGAAAGGAAAGTGGCTTGTAGAGTCTAATTAGCCTTAGGCCCTCAGCCTAACCTCGTGGTTTTTGACAGAGCGTCCGAAGCGTCTACATTTCGATATCGGACAATTTAACTTTCATCCGTCTGTCTGTGTGTTCCAGGCTAGCGGAATTTTTATCCGATGTCTACGAAACTTGGCACAAGTATCTATTCCTTTATTTGAAACAATCTTTTCATCAGGAGTTTTTTTATTGGGGGGAAATCCCAAAATATGTTTAATGTTCGCGAGGCCAACGACCATAGTGCGACCACTATTAAGTAGGTTTGTACGACGAAGGGTTTTCGCGTAGATATTACCGTTTGACAAGCACGCAGCATCCCAGCAACAACATGATCTGTACGGCGAGCCAGCCGAGAGCCAGCGCCACCAGCAGTAGCTCGTGGATGCACACCATCGAGCTGTCCGCTACCTTGTATTCCTCCGCTATGCATAGTAAGTATTTATTGTTAAGATAATAATAATATTGCATTTTTAAGGGGTCCTTTCTACATCCCCAGGGGCCTAGTCCTCCTCACTTAGACGCGGTGCACCTGCTAGTCGAACAGTCGCGATTCTGACAAGAATACTCAAATTGCCCGGACTCAATAGGATCTTCCCCTATGACGTAAGACAGGCGAAATGTCGGTGTAATGAACGTCTCTGTATCTATCCCCCAGGGATAAAGACTTGATTTTGTGTTGTGTTGTTTTTTAACCAAAAAAACTCAAGCCAAGTGAGATTCGGACTCTCACATGAAGGGTTCCATAACACACACACACACACATCGCGCCTATATCCCCGAAGGAGTAGGCAGAGGAGCATTACACACCCACAATTTGCCAGTTTAGATTTTTAGTCCCACGTAATAGGAGGGAAGCCTATTGCCGTCACCGGGCACATTTATAATGGTTATGTCCAAAATGGCCGAATGAATTATTAATAAGAATTTACAGTTATATTGTAATTTTGGAAAAAAATTGAAACTCGTTGCCTTGCGATGAAATGTTGATTAAAGGCAACAAAATGTTGCGTGCCAGCCGCTGTGGCACAGCCAATTAAAGTCCTGGGACTCTCGGACTATATCCATAAGGTTCCATAAGGTAACCATTATCTATCTACCTCTATAAAAACTTTGAGGGTCCTCCAAGGAGGTATCTTAGGCCCACTGTACCAATTAAGCCGACCGCTGACCTGTCTTACTTTGAATTTTGGTCTAATATATACTTATTTTGGCCAAGTTGATTACTTACGTGAAGAAGATCGGTGATCAGCTCTGACAAGCGTATCCGCTGAAAGTACAGCTCTAGAGCCCACTAACATATCGAGTTCCATAGACAACGCGCCGTTGACAGAAGGAGAGCATAGACTAGGAGTGCCTCCCTGGGCGACCACGCCCCCTCTATAGTCGCCCTCAGTGACTGAACCCTGGGTCACGCCTCCCCATTGGTAGAAAGTTTCGTTGGTCTGACGGACAGACCTGGTTTGATTGTCATTGCAATCGACCTGTAATTAAAATGTGGTCAAGGATCATTAGTCCATTCCCAACATTACAAGTTGACTGTAACTCGTAAGCTGATTTAAAACTGCTGTACTTTAGTGGTATGAAACATCTGCCGGCATCTGCTCTGGCTAAAAGAGTTTGTCAGAGTGTATTTGTATGTTTGTGCTTCACGCTCAATTAGCTCAAGCAATTTTTATGAAATTGAGGTAACTGATAAAAAATGTTGTAGGTAAATGTTTGCATAAACAGGCAAAGCTACAAGAATATAAACTAAGTTATTATTGAACAGATTTTTATATAATTTGGAACGTAGGTTTAATATTCCGGCAATGTATTCCGGGAATCGTCAGTAGCCTGGTGGCTAAGTTTGGACTTGCGTTTCGAAGACGTGAGTTTGATCTCCGGCCACCACACTGACCACACCACTGACGTTAACCCACTCCTAACACAATTATTATAACTTACCTAGATAAGTTAACAAGAATACTAGTAGAACGTATCTTCAAATGCTATATTAAAAAAAACACGAGGTTTAGGGCCAGATTTCAGATGTTTTGTCCCATGTACGGGACGCTGCTCGACTAGGGTAATTAAGGGCCCCCCGCACACTAGGCAGCCTGGCTGCGCAGCCAGAATATTTTCGCAGCCAGTTATCCGAGCGATATGGACGTGGAAGAAATTATAATTATTGCTTACCTATCTCGTAAAAAACGCTAAACAAAGAAAAGACACTGGATTCATCCTCTTTTTCTAGAAAGACACTCGAAAGGCTTATTCCAAACCTATTTCAACGATGTTCGCGCATTCCTAGACCGGTTTTTTAACTACACGAGGATATCAGTGCAATTGTTTGATAACCTTTTGGAAAAAATCCGAAATTCAATCAGGGCATTGATACTCCTATGCGAGCTTGTATAAGTCCTGAAGAAAGTTCTGGCTGCTATAACTAGTGCGCGGAGACTGACCGCAGCCACATACATTCGCCTACACACGTTCTGGCTGCGAGCAGCCAGCCGGCTGCCGTGCAAACAAGCGCGTTGTATAGGCTGCCGCAGCCGGGAATTCGTGGTTGCCTAGTGCGCGGGCTCCTATACAACGTCATGTTTTACTGGCTGCCGCAGCCAGGCTGCCTAGTGCGCGGGGGCCCAGAATGATCGACTTCAATACCATCGGTCGTCTTTGAATTTCGAATAACAACTGCGCAGGATTGCATCGTGAGTTTCTAACGTCACGACGTCGTATCGTGCATCGACACGTTACGACGTCGTGTCATAGATTTCCACGACGCGACGTCGTATCGTGTTTATGTGTGGGAGCCCTACTACTATCTATACTTACCGACTGACATTTATCATCACAGAATCGGACCAAGATGGTGAATCTCACAACATGCGAAGTTGGGAATCTGAACGCTTTAAATCGAGATGACAGTCGCTGTGTTCCTGACAACCAGGATCGAGTGAACTCGGGGAAGTCCACCTGCAATATACATGAATAAATATATATATAAATTCATTTCCAACATTATTGGTCATGTTGAGTATAAAGAAAAACTTAAACTATACTATTTAGAACTAAAAACTAAAATTAATATGTAAAGCAGGGAGTCTTAGGCAGAGTGTCCATAACACAGGCAGCATTCCCGCGCTGAATTGCCAATGAGAGTCTAGTTTGCGCGAGAAAGCTGCCTGCGCGGGGATCACCAGTCTCATCCCTCAGACAGTTTAATGCAGTTTCATGGATGTTTGTATTGTTTTCTCTTTTGTGTATCTGATAAATAAATAAATAAGAAAAAATAAAAATAAAAAATATAATACTATAATTAAAAAAATTATAAATTAAATAAACTATTATATGGCCATTTTTCGGCGGTAACTATTAGTCCCAAGATTACTTTTAAAGGGGCGAGCCGTACCTTATATAATACTTTCCCACGCATTTAGTCAAAAGCCATCAATTTATTCATTTACCTTAAAAAAATAATTAAAAATAAAAAGTAGGTATACCTACCTGCCCCGTGGGACATCCTCTACTATCAAGCAGCAGCACTGAACTATCTCCAAGTCTCGATGAGGCAACTAAATGATAAGCTTTGATTTCCGCCGTATCTGTAAGTTACAAACAATAATATTAAGACGTTAGAGAATTTGTTTGTTTGGTTAATCGGGAATCTGTTCTTTTTGGAAAAGATAATTTTGATGTGTACCTACGTGTTAAGAAAGAAAGAAAGAAAAAACGTTTAATTTGTACACAGAATGACACAAGACAATAGATACTAGGTTAGTAGGTATTTTTGATCTAAGAGGTAGGTACACAATCCCGCACAAAACAAAAAGAGGTAAACACAAAACGAAATATATAATATAAAATAGTGGGAATTGGGCACCTATACGCCACCAAGCGCCATTCCAATGCACAAATTGGGCACCTATACGCCACCAAGCGCCATTCCAATGCACAAATTGGGCACCTATACGCCACCAAGCGCCATGCCAATGCACAAATTAGCCTCTCTCAGCTTAATGCTATTGTAAAACAGCGCTGGTTTTCAGAGGGCCCATTTGTGTGAGAGTGAAATATCATATTTTAAAGAATAATATAATGGGATACCCATTTAATCTCTGTTCGTAAGCTATGGTAAGTAGCTGACACAGGGTATACTTCCGAGTGCGTACTTAGGACGCCCGGCAATTAATGTAGCGGCGGCCCGGACTTTAAAATAAAGGGTTAGAGCTGGGGTACGTGAGTATTTGGTGGGCGGATATCAAACTATCGCCAGAACGCAAGACTACCGCTGTAGCCACCCTACAGACGCTTCAATGTCAAAGACCCGGGAATCATTTGAGAATACACCCAAAAAGGGTACCTACCACAGCATACAAAATTAAATCAAACCCAACTAGATATAGATCAACTAATTAAATCTAACTAACAATCATATTATATTAGCCGTTTTCTGCACCTATCTTTATAGCTAGTAAGTACTTACATACTTGTTCAGTTAAGTAAAACTATCCTATTTACCTACTCAATCTTTGTTTACGTATTTCATAAAAAATATAAATGTGTACGCCCATTGTTGAATTATCTAACTGTTCTTCTCCTCAAGATTTCTTTAGCCAATTGCCTACTAATACTCATATTAATATAACCTCCTTACATCTTAACATCAGATCAATGATAAAAAATTACACTAAACTTCTCCAACTAATTGTTACCTGTTTATTACCTATAGATATCATCGTAATAACAGAGGCTGGTATCTCGAATAGTATTTCACCGCTGTTTAACATACCTACCTATAATATGTACACACAACTACGCAATAAGAGACGGGGTGGGGGTGTAATTATATACATAAAAAATCACATAAAGTTTACCGAATTTCAACACAAAACTAAAACTTTTGAAAGCATCACAGGCCTTTTAAAAATGAATCCTACGCAAGAGGTGGTTGTGTGTGCTACTTATAGGCCACCTAACACAAACAAACGCATCTTTGTAAAGGAACTGGGTAATCACTTGTCCAAATTTAACTCAAATCAGAACTTTCTTCTAATCGGTGACATGAACATCGATCTGAAAAGCATATCCTCATGTAAAGATTTGTATATGGATACACTTGGCGGATGCGGATTGACTTGCGGGGTTTCTCAGTATACGAGAATAGAAAAAAAACTAAACAAAATCACTAAATCTTGCATAGATCATATTTTTGCTCGTTTCCCCGCCAGTCATCCTCACTCGGCGGTGTTAGATGTTGCACTAGCCGATCACCGAGCGCTTATGTTTGCTTGCATCTATGATGCGGGGACTGCACCGGAGCGTATACAGGATGTTACCAAAAAAATTATTGATTATAAAATCCTAGGTAATGAACTTCAAAAAATTAAATGGTCGGATACAAATGAAATGCAATGTCCCAATAAAATATACGATTTCATACGTAATTCCTTTCACACCGCTTGCACAAGTGCTACTAAAACAATAAAACCATATAAACAATATGCTAGAATAAAAATTCCCTGGATCGATGAGAATATAAATAAATTATGTGAAAAGAGAAATCGGTTATTTAAATCTTGGAAAAAATACCCAAATGATCCGGAATTAAAATTACAATACAATTCAATTAGAAATAAAATACACAAATTAATAGAAAAAAGAAGGAACAATTATTATATTACGCTAATTAACGACAATTTTAAAAATACTAAAAAAGTTTATCAGATTTTAAACCAAATGCTTGGAAGGTTATCATTGTCTGTAGATTCAGCTGTCCTAAAAGCGTTCGATACCCAAGGTTTATCTGTCAAAAAAATAACAGAAAACTTCGCAACAAGCTTTGACAACGCTGTGAAAGACATCATACCAAACTGTAGCGTCAAACTATTTGACCAAGAAAAGTATGACTTACAAACTGATACTAGTATGTTATTTAGAAAAGCTACAACTGACAGGATTCACAAAATAATAAAATCATTAGACTCCAACAAATCTGCAGGTATTGATGATATAAAAATATCGCATATAAAATTGGCCGGTATAGAAGTGTCACGAGCAATCACTAGTCTTGTCAATACCAGTGTGTCATGTGGTACTTATCCGGACGAATTAAAAATAGGGTGTGTTAGGCCCATTCACAAAAAAGGTCCCAAAGATAGTTACACTAATTACCGGCCCATAACACTTTTGTCTGCTGTTGACAAAATTATTGAGAAATACGTTGGTCAGGAAATACATAAATATTATATAACGCATGAGGTCATCACCCCAAATCAGTTTGGATTTCAATCTGGTAAGAATACTGCACAGCTTCTTTCAAAGTTTACTGATGAAATAAACACATACCTTAACGATAGGAAACACGTCCTGGTCTTGTTTATTGACTTCTCACGCGCATTCGATACACTAAACCATAAGGAGCTGGTTAAAAGATTGGATGGCACTGGCATACGTGGCCCATTACTTCGATGGTGCGAAAATTACTTAAATAATAGAAAATTTACTGTTCGCATTAATGACATGTACAGTGACCACAAGGTCATCACCGAGGGCACTGCACAGGGATCGGTCCTCGGTCCGCTCCACTTTCTCTGTTATGTCAATAATATGGGCAAATGTATCCAATCTTGCACATGCTACCAGTTCGCGGATGACACATGCCTGATCGCTGCCGACAAAGACCCACAAGTAGCTGCTAAACGCTTACAATCAGACTTCAATATACTTCTAAAGTGGTGTCACGACTCAGGGTTAGTGCTAAATGCAGATAAGACACAACTGATGCATATTAAATCTCCGCACCTAAAATATTCTCCGTGTGACGGAATAATTGCACATACACACAGCTGTCTACATAGGTCACCGGTACGTCTGTGTAACTGTCCTCTTATTAAACAGACCGATAGGCAGCGTTATCTGGGCGTAATTATTGATGACAAATTAAACTGGGGCCCGCACATTGAGTATGTCTGTGATAAACTAAGACAATTCCTCGCCAATATGGTCATACTCAAAAATCACATTCCATATAAGATCAAAATAATGCTATATAGCTCCCTAGCAGAATCCTATGTTCAATATGCACTTAGCAGCTACGGTCGCACATATAACACATACCTACAAAGTATTTTTAATATTCAGCGGCGAATTCTTCGTAATATTGTATCCACAAATATTAAACAGCAGTTTGATGTTGACGATAATGGCCTCTTTAACTTTTGCAAAATCCTACCAGTTCAAACTCAGGTAAAGTATATGTTATTAAAAGAAAACTATCACGATCAAAAATATCGAATCAAAATAAAACATCCTGTATATACTCGGGCTGTAGCTCGAAACAAGTTATGCACACACGGCGCAAATAATACCTACGGTGAGCGAACGACTGCTTACCTAGTTCCTAGATTTATTAACGAACTACCACCGGAATTGCAATGTTTGGGTAGCGTTGTACCCCAAAATGTAAAACACAAGTTAAAAAACCACTTTCTAAAATCCCTAACATCATGAATATTGAAGTACCTACCTATAATGTATATTTAGCATTTAGCTGTGAACGATGTTTTTTTTTTTTTATTCCGTTCGCTGTTATTTAGTCAAGATTAGTTATAATGTTGTATATTGTAGTAGACTCAAATGAGTATTAGTTATAAACCGCAGAGGTTTCTATAATGCTCATGCACGATTTGATATTGTTATTATTTTTTATATGATAAATAAAAAAAAAAAAAAAAAAAAAAAAAAAATAAACTTATTAACTTTTAAACTTTAGTATTTCATGGTACCTGTACCTATAATAAACTTCGGGAGGATGGGTTTTAATTGTCTAAAACTGAGAATCCAGTGTTCAAGAACATGCAACATCGCAGTGATCCACAGTCCGGTAAAACCAGAATTGGAACTTACGTCCAGAATACGGACACCCACCGTGAGTGTGTGTGCATTGTTTGTGGCGGTACATGGCAAAAAATTACAGTGACGGGAGGGTAGACGTAAGTAACTATGAGAAGAAGGTGGGCGGCCATCACTGAAATAGTCAGCCTGAGACCAAAGTCGGTGTAACCTGGTCGAAACGTCAGTAAACTGTATGTACCTATATCTTATTACACACCGTATTTCGTGGTAATCCCCGTGGTAAGGACGTAAACTTGTTCTATCTGACATTGATTTCATAAGTATCTACACGAATCAAACAGAACAATTACCTCAGTACTTAATTGGCAGACTTATAATAGCCCGTCAATGGTACCAGTAATGAGACATGAAATTGCTTCAAAGTCAATACTCACTCACTGTTTTTGTTTGTGTCGTGACTAATCAACCTTATTATTTGAAGAACAAAACCAGTAGGTACATATAGAGCAAATAAATACCTATATCAATAGTATAGTATTCTTATACTTATCTGTGTACATACTTGGTAGAGAAGGAAATCTCGAGACAAAACCGTATACCAACACGTCTCTCACGTCAATATGGTATATGTATTTAAACTATCATGGTCATTAACATAACATTACGATTAGAATGTTCGGGATATTTACCATGTAACATTATTTTATCGAGGTAATGGAGCGCGTAGTAAACGAACTAGAAGGAGGGTGGAACGATTTTAGACATTTTTCCATCAACCGCCGTTACTCCAGTTCTTCCGCGATTATGGCGCTTACAACAGCGCCGAAATATCGGAGACTCGATAAAATAATGTTACATGGTAAATATCCCGAACATTCTAATCGTAATGGTATATGTAGGCTAACGATGAGTTGATGATGATATATACATACCATTATCATCATATATCTATACTATTGGTTGCCCTATGGTGGTATAAGAACCCCCCCCCCCCCCCCCCCCTCGCAATAAAAAAACTCACACTACGAATATTATTTCTAGTAAATTAATACTTGTGTCAAGTTTCGTGGAGATTGTACAGGATGTTACGTAAGGTTTATATCAAACCGAAGGCAGCCCCATCAGCTGGTCGACCGTTTGAAATTCCCTACTATTGGACGCCGTCAAAGGACACCGACCGACACCGTCGTGTTTGACGCCGCCTCCCGCCCCTCCCACCATTGTCTATTAGTAAGTACGTCAAACTGTGGCTGCTAATCCGGAACACACATACATACAGACGGACGAACGGTCCCATGTAAACTGGCAAGCCTGTTGCCGTTACCGGATACTGTATAAAATCAATAACCACTAAGTAATTCAAACCAAAACTCCAACAGTCAGGTCAGATGTACATATTTAGTGGTTTACATACCACTATATTTAGTGGTATATCTGCAATAACTGCAGTCCGAGCACTTAGCTACTTACCAGTAGTCTCAATCCTCAGTTCAAGAGGCTCTCCCAATGATACAGCCCCAGCTCCAGCATCATCAAGTGTCCGAACAACGTACATAGTGATGGGACTCGAGCCTCCGCCATAGATGGCGCTAGCAGCGGCTGGACTCATCGCCAATGGGATCTCGTTCTCACTCACTGATGGTTGGGGTTTGTAGTGTGTTCTGTTACAGATAAGTACTGTTAGATAATTAGGGACGTGAAGTGTTAAGAAGCTTACCCATATTCTTGCAGAGTGTAGGTATTTTTCTTACTAGGCCGGGTATTCGTACAAAGGTAGATACAATTTATTAATAGACCTGAATAGACTATTCTTTCTATTTTTTTTAATTCTGCGGCCTAAGACTGCGGCCGCTCTCACGTCCGTTGCCAGGCGTCTCTAGTTGGCACGCAGAAGATTTCCAGTGACACCTACGAACTTTGACCACCTGTGTGGCCTCTTCGGGGGTTCCGTCGGGATGAGAATTAAAATATTTGCAATTAGTGTTAAGTATAGGATTTTATTTTTCCGTAAGGAGTCTTTATCTACATCTCCAGGTCCCTTCAGACACCTTAACCTGCAAGCGGTTTATATAAAAAGAATATAGGTGGATAATGTTTTGTTCCATATAAGCTGCAAGTTCCGTCAGGCGTCAATTATCATTAATCGACAGTATAATGGTGCGTTCAGACAGAGGCGCGGCAGCTACGCGTGGGCTTTACGGGACACAATTTTTCCGGTCGCGCGGCAGATATCAACGGCTGCCAAAACCACACCATTACTTCTAGTCCATTGAAATGTTACATTTGGGTGTACAAAAGTCAGAGGACACTATTTTATATTTTAGATATCAAGGAAAACTTAGAATTTTCATAAAATTCATATTTCTTGTCTGGCAGAGGCGCGCGCGCTATAGTTGTGCGCGATGAATAGTTTGCCCGATAGAGCGCGATAACAATTTGCAACCCTTTTGCAAGATGGCGGAAAACCGACAGATGGTGCGACCCCACAAACTTGGATTTAGCTTTACACTACACCCCCCTTGATATCTAAAAAATTAAATAGCGTCCTCTGACTGTTGCACACTTAGCCCCAAAAAATGTAACATTTCAATGGACTATTACTAAAATAGTGTTATGTATCTTACCCAAGTTCCCTGACGGAGACTGTAGCATCGACTTGTGTGGGTGCGCGAGCTCCCGGGGAACATCCCACGCGCACCCAGCGGTCACCAGCCGTTTGGATTATTGGGTTGTTCTGGATCATGACCATCACATATGCCATTGTTCTGATAAAATAAAACGATCAATTTAGCCAAGAGCATGAGAGTCTTTGCTGGATGCCCTAGGTACGCTCTCAGAAGGATAACCTCATGGCGCGCCGGTGGACTTTAGCACAGATATAGGAATTCTAAACTTTAGTCACATTTTACAACCTGTCCGAGAAGATGGGTCATAAAAGCGAAATAGTCAAAAACGATAGACGTATTGAGTTAAATTTTCTAAATGATTTCATATAAAAGAGAAACTGCCAAAAATTAGGAGCTTCAAGCCAATCCATCTGCTTAGTATTGATAAAAGATAATATAAAGTAAACTTAAAAAGCGACAAATTAGTTACACATGCCATAAAAAAGTACAAATATCTACAGTTTTTTTGGATAATCACAGAAAAATCATCTGTTTATATTCACCTGTTAACTACTCCATTCGGTCCATTAGTAATACCATAAGCGAAGTTGACATCACAATCACCATGTAAGGGCAGCTTGAGATAGACGCGCTTGTGGCCGGAGCCTGCCGCCCCGCAGCGGTCCCCGCGCCCAGGCACGTACACGCGGCCGCGGAACACACCGCGCGGCTTGTACGTCACTAGCATTTCTGTCCCTTCGCATTCTACACTTACTGAAAGTAATTATTTTTTTATTTCCAAGTTGCCAAAGTGACGTTGACCGCCTGATTGGAGCGATTGAATGCTTGGACCTACTTAATAATAATACCTACTTAATAACGTGGGACCAGAAATGTTACAACGTCAAAGGTGGGCGTATAAAATGCCTCTGTTTAGCCCTTCGGAAACAGGCGTGATTATTGATGTATGTATGTCCGTCCGTCCTCCGTATTAATGACTCTAGCTACAAATTTAACTACTAGTTCGCGACAAGGCTCATGCTTGAGGTAGCTAGACTTGACAGCCAGGACACACACAACAGGTAACAAAATAGTAACGAAGTTCCAAACTGATAAAAATCTTATTTCCTAAAAGAAAGACGCTATGATAAAGATGGAATCATGAACAAAGGGAGAGATAATTTTACAAGGTTAAATAAAATTTTACAAATTATACGAGTACCTAATAATGACAGAAATTAAGTTGAACCCCACTTACTGTTAAGACAAATTACTCTACGATAATAGGTAGCAGCTGAATTTCGCCTCAGTAACCAAGAGCCGGTTGTGATGAGATCCTCACTATGCAGATCACACAGGCCCCTCACTCCACTGCCCTTGGCCTGACCTTCTGATATCCATGTGAACCCACGGCACACAAATCGCTCGGCTATCTCGCAGGACGTCTTGCACTGTTTAGGTACGAATATAAACAATAGGAACATTAAAAATAAAACAGTAATATTATGGATTTTGCCATTTAGGTAAGAATGAAAGAAAGAATGTTTTTGAGCGGAGTTTACGAAGCTCTTTCTTAGACGACTCGTGTATTTCGTTCGTGATCGAACTCCAACTAAACGACTGGACCGATCTTTTTGAAATTTGGCACGGTCATAGTGACCATCACCGTGAGTGCATATATCTGAATTCATAAAGATCGGTCCAGTCGTTTAGGAGTTCGACCCGGATCGACAAACTCAGCTCAATTATTGCAACAGCAGAATGCATTGCATACCTAGTTATTTATGCATCAACATTTGCAAGCAATACAAATAAAGAGTTTTTTACACTTTATTGTCTATGGGAACGATCGCCACAGGTGCAGGTACCTACACCCTACGGTACCTACCCTAAAACGAACCTATACCCTTCGGCCGCTTCGACTAGTGGTAGTGGTCTTACGCGCAGTAAACGGGCTCGAAAGTGGGTAGATAGAAATATTTATCCCTAATAATTTTTTCAACATTCACCGCCACACTGGTACATAACGGCACTGGTTTTATTACCTTTTTCGAAGAAAATCATCCCAAGCCAAACCATGAGCAATGAAGGATGACATTGCCATCTTCGTATAACTCTTGGAATTGGAGCGCTTTTTAGGGCGCGCACTGTCCTAAAAAAGCGCGAGATCTTTTCAGCTTAATTTTTATTGAACGATAGTTTTAAAAATGTCTGGTAATTTTACGATAAACTCATAGGTAGTCTCAGCTCTTCATTTAACACCCTTTGCACTCTTTGGGCCGTGGTTCTGCTTAAACCCATCTGAAGAGTTAAGATTTTTGGTTTACGAACAGGATTTCGTTGGATTCGCGCCTTCACTACTTTGAGTATAGTTAAGGCCTGGGCAAACCAAAAGCAGGACAGGCGCAGCTCCTTAGTAGGGCAGGTCAGTTGCGTCGCGGTTGATGTCACACCAGAAACATGAGCAGTCAGAAAGCAGTTTGAAGGCGGTCCTGCTTTATAACCGCATTATGTGTGTCGTATCGATCGCCACACTCAACACACTTCAAGATGTTAAATGATGTTGTTGAGCTATCTTCCCCCATAGTTGCATCTTGTAAACCATATTTCTATAATATTTATCCTTTAAATCATATAAACATTTATTTTCTCACCAACTCAATCAATTTTTCATTTGGTTCCATGATAAACTTGTTAAATAAATTACTACCGTTTACAACCTGCGCTGCGTCTGTCCCGCTCAACTGCTCTAGTGTGACCACTCAAAATGGCGGAGGTAGTAATACAACGTGTGCTCACCGCGGCCGCCTCGCGCCTGCGCTGCCACCGCCCCGCGTCTGCGCTGCTCCCGTCCAAATGTTTTGTCGAAAAAGCAGTGCATGCGCGGCGCAGTGGCGGAGCAGATAGATTCAGCGGGCCCGCGTTTGTTCAGTGTGTCATCCCTCATATAACTACATTATTGACTAACGTAGACGCACTGCTACCGCACTGCTCCCGCACTGCAACTGCTTTTGGTTTGCCCAACTTTGCTTTTGGTCTTTTCACGATCTTGGAAGCTTGCTTGAGTGTAACGTTTGATAGTGCGGATAAACAAACCGTACTATTTCTTTAAATTTTTGTAGAATATGGAAAATCTCTATTGGCGCGTAACAATAGCGGCTGCGGTGCTCCGCGACAACCACGACTCTCATCTTCTTTACCATTCCATGTTTGAACATGAACTAAATTAAACTGAATTTCTTTTTTATTTTTAGTAAGTGCAAACGTTCTATTTTTAAAATTACTCAAAGTGTATCTGGCCAGTATTAGAAAATTAATGCTGCGGCCAAAACGATGTCCGCTTGTGGTTCTCCTCGTGTGGCTCCTCGGTTGCTGCGAATATTTTCCTAGTGGAGTGGCCACAGGCGCCCCTACTTGTTGCCCTAGTATAACTCGTGTGTGATATACTGATAAGTTGAGATCTGAGCGCTGTGATATTGGTATCTTATCACGTACGAGTAGTACTTCACTCGCTGGGCGCGACAGTGGCGAGGAAAACGACGAGGCGAGCAGCGAGGCGAGTGAGTGGCCACACGACACGATGTTCCTCGCTATTCTCCTCGCTATTTCCCTCGCTATTCATCGAGTGAGGTAGCCGCCCGGTAAAATAATATGGCTTTGACAGAACTTATGACCAGACTAGGTGGTTAACTAAAGATACGAGATTAATCAATTAGGTACGAGTAGATTGAATACTTTGGCAACGTACCTGGCAACGTACCGTGTGGTAACCTACCTAATAGGTAGAAACTCCGAGTAAGAATGAATGTATGTAGGTAAGTACCTACTTACTATTTATTCCCTATTCAGTGATGAATGTAGATACCTACCTAAAGATCATTATTACTCTGAGGTAGGAACTTAATCCAAGGCTGTGTCACAGTTTAATATAAGTAGATAAATAGGATCGCCGTTCTCTGTATTAGTGGATTCTGTCTTATTATTTCTGAAGTAAACTTCACAGATTAAAATTTAAATAAAATGAATGGTCACCTTGCTAACAATAGGTATGGCCTAGAAACGACATACTTTATTGATCAATTCGCGTGATTATACGACCTCTATTATTGTAATTCGATAGGTAGCTAGAGGTAACTAGGAGTTACCTATGGTAGGTACCTACTCTTTTTACGTCGATCTTAAGATTAACATTATTTGTCCATTTTCTAGAATTACCTACAATATACAGAGCTGCCGGAGATATAGGCGTGATCTGTGTGTGTGTGATAATAATGTAATAACGTAAATTATTTAATGGCATAAAATAATCAGAGGTAAACATCTTTAAAAATAATTTAGCGGAAGATATAGAAATATAGCGATGGTTTATCTCAAGGTTAGATATATATGTATGTAGCATTTAGTACTGTGTACCCCTGGAGATTTTGAAGGGCGTCTTAGCATTGCTTTATCAACTGAGAGAAATACACTCACACACAACCCCGAGAGGTAAGCTGAAAGAAGCTATTGCGACTGCTTAATAATCTATCTTATACTTGTTTTTATTTTTATTAATTTATTAATTTATGTACACGCATGAAGTTACAGAAAAGAGAAGAGGAATACAAAGGATAGATTAAAAGTACAAAGGCACCACTTATTTCATAAGAAATCTCTTCCAGTGGGCCAAGGGAAGGAAATGCTTGGAGTTGGAGGAATAAGTTTTATGTGTGTGTAAGTGTAGCATTCAAATATACAAATAAATACACGTACCTACCGCAAATGCGCCAGAATATACATACACATACATATACCTACCTACATAGATATAAATACTAATACATATAAGTATATAGTTATAAATACATAATACTATAAGAATATAATACATACTATTATTATATCTTCGCGAGAACCGAGTGTTTTAAACAATGATTTTAAATACAATGGATTTCGGATCATCGCTCAAAAGTGTCCGAACTAAAAGAGAAACAAAACGCTAAAAGAGAAACAATCGCGCGCCAGTCTTGATTTTGACAACTGAACGACAACACGTTGCACAATGCCGTACTGTATTGTAAAAACGTGTAAAAACTACGAAAAAAAAGCAAATTGAAGACGGTGTATCATATTTTCAGTAAATAAGCTTTTGTTTTATTATTTGCAATTTATTATTTCACTTAAAATACAGTATTTCGTCGATAATAAATTAAAAGACAAAAGTAAATATTGCAATCCAGTCCAATACCGAAGTACCTATCTGTCTCTTTCGAACTCATCCCAAGCTCAGTAAAAAGAAAGAGACCATTTCATTTTCACTGAATAATGTACTAACAAAATGACCATTCAGATTTATTCGGATTACCGATAGCGATAAAACTATTTGGAACAAAGATTATAGTGGAGACGCCTTGGCTCTTTATGATTTTTTTTTCGTTATATGAACCAACATATATTTCAGTTTTCCTCGGGATCCAGTACACTGTGCACAATGGAAAAATATTATTGCCCTAGCACGGCGAGAAGAATATTTTGATCCAAAAAATAACAATCTTGTTTGTTCGGCTCATTTTATGGACATAACAAAAAGAGGTCCGATCTTTATGAAACTTGTACAAGAATCCCTTGATTGAATGGAGGAGATAAGCCCAAAAATGTTTTTAATTTTCACAGGGTATCATTGTTTTGTCATAAATAAAATTACACATGTCATTTTATTTCGTGTATGTACTGTTATTTTCTTTTTATTTGGATTCTCGGTAATGTATTCCCACGGGAATCGGGGCCGAGATAACTATATCTCGCGGGCGGAGTCACGGTGATCAGCTAGTAGCCAATAATTTCGTATCCCAAAAATTAACCATAAGATAAAAATAAATTAATGATGCGCAGTTTTAGCAACTAATTCAGTCACTTGAAACACGGCTATCTTGTAGTAGACGTAGTGACATAGCGTTATGAAAATAGTAATGAAAGCGGAAGAACTTTGACACCCGCAAGAAGTTTGGCATTTATAATATTATAATTAGTTAAATTCATTAATTCCCTTTTTGTTATTCATACACTACAGTTACTTATTATGAAACTGACTCGAAAAAAAAAAATCTTTGTCAGTCGTTAATTAGCTTTTCAGCTTATTTCGTCTAACATAAACAAGTAATTACAATTTATAAGATTATGGAATTTATTGTAGTCTTACATTAATTATTACGCCTACGTAGGTACATATCATGGAATCCTTAAAAGACTTTAACAAAATAAACCTACTCCATTGTTTCTATGTTCACGTAGTTCAAGTATAAGCTGCATAAGGTGAATTAGTCAGGCGGACAGATAGAAGCTACGTAATGCGATAAATTAGTGCAAACAAAAGTGAACACTATTCCGTTGAATCAAGGTTTAAATTTTAATATGAAATTTGTTTATATCTATGTATGCCTATGTATAATGTATAGGTCGACTCGGGACATTATTTTCTTGCGATTTGTTCTAGATCCTAGGTCCGTTGTATTATAAGGTCTTTGGTTTTAAACGATCGTTTCTCTGCCGAACGATGGTGGCTTGGAACGCCCTGCCTGCGCACGTGTTTCCTTCAACATATAACCCTGGGCTCTTTAAGCGAAGCGTGAAGAGGCACATTACAGGGTCGTCAAGTTGAGGGCCACTCTCTATAGTATTCCTGTATACTGTGAGAGTCGCCCTCAATTGCTAGACGTCGCCTCAGCTTACCATCAGGCGAGTGGCGTCAATTTGTCAAAAAAAAAAAAAAATACTAACAATTAATATAAATACATACAAATACTTAAGACAGAGAGGAAAGATAGTGTTCCTTTACTTTTTTCTTAAATGTAAAGATGGTGTTGCAGCGATGTATGTTCGGTGGGAGCGAGTTCCACAGCCTGACCGCATGAACAGTAAAGGAGTAGGAGTAGAAGTCGGATTTGTGAGAGGGACAGGTGAGGCGTTGTTGTTGTAGAGCTGAACGCGGGAACTACTGATTCGAATTGAAAAAAATAATTTTATGTTGGATTAGTCCATAGTATAACATATAATAGGGAAAGGAAAGGAAAAGGAGACTCGCTAGTCACTAGGCTAGGTATAACTAGGACTAATGGTAATAGGTACCTAATTAGGTAGTCATCTCATTCCGTTGTTTTGTGCACTGACTGACCTCATCTCTGGTATAGTTCTTGATGGTGTAATCCACGTGTTTCAATGTCTGATTGTAGTATTCTTCGTAAGAGCATCGGTCTATCTTCTTCGGATCTATAGGGAAAGGAGTACATAAACATTTAGGTAACGTTCATCATCATGTTTTAACTACAAAAGATTCTGATTCGTCAAACAATCTCGGATCTCTGGCGTAGCAATCTCAAGCAGGTACCTACATAATAGGTACGTTGAACCTTAAGACTAGTTCGCATTAGGCTAGTAATTTAGAAGAGTAGCGAGTAATTTAGTAGCTAAATATGTGCGAACTACAAAAATTTAGTCGAGTAATTTAGTTCACCGGCTAAACAAGTCCGAACCTGTTGATTAGTCGAGTTCATTAGTGGCCGCCACCACTCACTTGTGTACTGTACTAAACCGTAATGCGAACGATTTCTGTGCAGTAGCGAGTAGTTTAACCACTAAATTACACGCTACTCTACTAAATTACTAAAGCAGTGCGAACTAGGCTTTAGAGTCCACATGCCTAGCTTGTTTGTATAATGTTTGTATACTGTAAGGGTTAAATACACGATTGCAAACGCGGTTATAAACGTGGTATTAAAAGGGGCGCTTAGCTGGCTGGAATCAACAGTGTTCAATAGAACATCGTTAGTTTTAAACAGTCGTTTTAAACCGTGTATTATACGAGTACTATGCTACCGAGGCAATTCTAAAAATGTATACTTACTTACTTACCCTCATATTTTGTTACATAGCAATTTAACATGCAGGACAGGTTATGTAACTATCGGAAAGTAACTATAAACACTATGTTGTTATCTATGGTATTTAACTATGTAACTAGGTCCCGTCAATTATCATAGAAAAACTGTAAGCAACTCATTCTGATTTCACCGACTTCTATTGGTAGTAAAGCCAAGCTTTTCCAAACACAAATGGGTTGGTTCCAGTAGTAATTAGGTACCTCTCTCTCACTTGAGACAAATGCCAAAACATTTACTGTGGGCTGGAAGCCTGGACTACCCACTTTACCCTGTCCACCGGCGCGGCGTTTCTCCTTCTCTTTCTTCGCAGAAACTGTTAAGCAACGGCGATACTCTAAATAGTATAAATAGTACTCACAGTCTTGTATACATTGGTTTTCTATATAAAACGTATAGTAGTTGGAAACTCGGTAGGACTCCGGCTCGGTGAATCTATTCTCCAGGTTGAGAATGCAGTTGCCGACCGCAGAGTCTGAGGTTGATATTAAATCTGCGTCATACTCGCCTTGAGGAAGTGCCCATTGCGCTGACCTATAAAAACATTTTAATCTATAGGAAGTTACTATTAAATCTACCACCAGCTACAAATTATAATCAATCAATAGGATCAGTGCAATAAGCGTCCGTAACCTGGTGGCTAAGGGCCTTAACACACTAGCTGTTTGAAAGCGGAGCGGAAAGCTTAATTTAGTTCGTTCGTCCGTTTTGAATCCGCCGGGCGTCCGGGACTTAATTCGCTGAGCCTCCGCTCCGGTTTCAAACCTCTAGTCTAGTGTGATAAGTCCCTAAGGAATTGTACTTGAGTTTTGACGACATGAGTTCGATCCCGGCCACCACACTACTGAATTGAACCCACTCCTAACACAAGTACTGTTAACTTAGCTGGAGGGGTTAACATGAATGTTAGTTCGTCGTATTTGCGATTGTAGCCTAGATAATATTCTTTAAAAAAATATTGAGTAAGTAGTTACCTAAACAAGAACAATAAAGACAACGAGCAAATTTTTATTCCGTTTAATTCCTTTCGTGAGTGTGACTGCCGCTTCCGTCCGCTACGTAAGCTGCTTAGATGATTAAAGTTACGCCAGAATTCTCTATTATGCTGAGAACACTTACTACGAGTAAGAGAATCCCACACGAAAGGAGTCACGGGTATGTACCTACCTACTCGTATTTGGTGGTTAAAATGTGTGCGCTAATTACTTAGCGCGTTCGTATTGGGAAACTATAGCTAGCTCTACCACTTAAAGCCTCCTTTCAGATTCAACACATAGAAATCTGAATCAATAATAGAAATACAAAAGCATAGATAGGTACATACCGAAATAATTGGTCTCCTCTGGACGCCATCATAACATCATAGCACTCGTGAACGGTGACATTCTGGATGACATTCGCGTGGAAACTTTCTGAGTGCAGATGGTATCCGGGAGTGTTTTCCAGTGTCCACCAACGATTGGTGCAGTCTTCTGGCACTGAGGAAATAATAGAAAGTCACTTTATTGAAAAGGTATAAATAAATAAATATTTTTGGACATTCTCACACAACGTCATCCAGCCCAAACTAAGCTTTAAGCTTGTGCTATGGGATCTAGACAACTGATAAACATACTTATATATTTCTAAATAAATACATAATATACATAGGAAGCACCTAAACTCCGAAACAAACATTTGTGGATCACACAAATATCTGATTCGACCCCGGGAATCGAACCCGAGACTCCGGAGTCGAAAGCCTATGCATTACTAACCACGCCACCGAAGCAGTCACAAAATGTATTAATATGGACGGACAGACATATACCTATAGCTGTCGGTTATGCATAACCGACAGCTATAGGTATGTGTAATCACGCCTGTTCTCCCGAAGACGTTGCTAGAAGCATATCATTTATATGTATATTTAATACGATAATTTGTCTGTCTGTCCGTCCGTCGCGTTTTTCAATTATAATTAATAATACATACATTTGCATGAAATATTAAAATATTCTTTTTAATTTTTATTTTTTTTATATTTGAGGCGATACAAAGTTCGCCGGGATAACTAGTTATATCTACTCCCACTGTTCGCCAGTATCTTTATTGGTCCGATGTTATAGGGACGAGTTTGTTAACAGGGCACCTAAGTACCTACTTTTTATTTGCCAGTTTAACGGCAATAGCCTCGTCGGTTGATCAGATGCAGGTGAAACCTCTTTGTACAATAAACCACTAACCACGTCAAATATACCTACTTATCTACTTAAGCTTTAAAAACTTACATTCCAAACAAACTTTCTTGAAATACGCAACATCATTATCAACTTTCAGTCTAGTTTTTGTACTATCAGCTACTCCTTGACAGTTTCCTCTGCCGTAAGCTACAATTACCGCAGCACAGTCCACCAGCTCCCTACACCTCGCAAGACAAGCTCCTGCGAGGGACTCTTCGTCACCGCTCGCGGAGTATACGAAGACAGGAGTTGCATTCTCCGGAGTTACGCCGGACCATCGTGTGAATGTTACTGAACGTGTTCCAACACATTGAGCATTGGGTGCTGAAATAAATGATCAAATTAATGACGATAATGGTAAAAAATATTTATACTTTTATCTATAGGTAATCCTCATGTATCATAATCATTCAACCCAATTGGGTTGGGAAAAGGCTTTCCAGTCTAACTGCGATGCGGCGCTGCCGTTGCGCAGACATTTTCAGTGGACCGACTGCCATTTGACCTCCACAATACTTGGGCGATATCGAAGTTCTGTAGTTAGACCAGTCCGATTTGTTCTAAGACTCCAAATACCGGTAGGTAACGACAGCCATAGATGTTCGTATGATACCGGGACCGACGGTTTAAGGTGCTCGAGGGACGGATGGGTCTCAATGTCTTATGAAATGGTCAATAATGCTAGGTTAGATGTTGCTTAACCTTTGCAATGTATTAACCTATTAGGTACTCGTTACTAATTAGCCACGAGCCACTCAAAAAAAAAGAGTTACAATAAAAGCACTCCCTATACCTACATATTAATCCTCGTGTATATTATTATTATTAGACAAGTATATCTGTTTCCGGGTAAGTACCTACATTGCCTACCTATGATTTTTTATAACTATAGATACTTATATGTTACCTTCATATAAACTGACACTCAAAATCTGTTCCTGCGAAACGAGTACCAGGAATACATAACAACATAAGAGCCTTCAAGATTAGGCACATCTCTAGTCTATCGAATTGGATTACCCGTGATCCCACTGTAACTGACAGATAGAATAAATTCAAATTTTCTTCAGTGTGGTTGGACTACGGGGAAATGAAATTCCCCGTGGTCCCACCAGTGGGTCGTAGCGGTGGGACCACGGGTAAGTGCCGGTTTGTACTGGGTTTTGACATAACATAGGAAAAATTGCTCTTTTTTCACCGACTTAAAAAAGAGGTTGCTCAATTCGTATACCTATATTTTATTTATTTTTTTGTTCGTGGATAACTTTGTTATTTATGAACCGATTTCATACTTTTTTTTGTTGGAAAGGAGATATTTCCAAAGGAGTCTCATTATATGGAAACCAGGATGATCGGATCACGGAGAAATCGAGGGGAACCTTCAAAAATTGTAAGGGTGACTAGTGCGTTTGTGATTTTTTTCATTAGGTATTACAAAGACTACCATTTAATGAAGGTTTGGAGTCGATCTGATGAGGGAGCCGAAAGCCATTCGAGAGAACTCTTCAATGATTTATGAGAACTTTAGATATCCCAACTTTTTAGTTTACGGTTTTTTTTACATTACCTTATTCCAACATGTCATTGGCCCGCCATTTTTTATTTATTTTGAATCAAAACAAAACTTTTGATTCGTGCTCAGTGTTTATACTTGGTGGAACTTCTAAGTAATACGTATTAGTTTATGTTATCTCTATGTATAAAAATGAATCCCTATTTCCCTTGGTCACGACATCACGCGTGAACGGCTGGACCGATTTGGCTAATTTAGGTCAAAAAATATTCGTGGAGGTTCAGGGAAGGTTCATAAGCAAAATTTCAGGCGGTACGAAGTTCGCCGGGACCTCTAGTACATAATAATAATATATATAGATAAAAAAAAATTTTGTCTGTCTGTCTGTCTGTTTGTTCAGGCATCACACCAAAAACTACCAGTTCGATTACCACGCTGGGTACTTTTTATGCCGGAAAAGTATATACAATAAAAAACAAACTTAATTTTGCTAACTTTTTTTGAGTTAAGCTAAGGTACTATAATATTTTATCTTAAGATACAATATCGCTCAACAGCTATACATAATAAATCAGTAACTGGTGATCAAGAAAGCTATAACATGCAGGCGGAGCTGCGGGCAACAGCTAGTATATATAATAAATTGTAATATTTATGTGACAGATTCATAAACTACTATTATTAAACATGAGGATCGTCGTCAAATAAAGTTTACATTAGGTACCTATATTTATAATTTGTACTTAGTTACGATCTTACCAAATAAATATGCCTAGGTAAAGAGGGCCACCCTAAACCTACAACTGATCGCAAGTCTCATTCGCCTGCGATGTAGTCCCCACTGTATCACCCGACTTCCAAAAAAGGAGGAAGTTCTCGATTCGACTGATTTTTTTTAATATTAAGATATAACTACGATAACATATAAACGCCAATACCATTAATATACTTAGTAGGTAGGTACCTACTAAATAACTTACAATGATAATACACGAGCAAGGACAAAACGACAACCACTCCATATGTCTTCATAATATTATGTTTTCGAACACGTCCAACTATATTTATGAGTGTGAAGTGTGACTCATAAGTTAACACTGTAATGTACACAACAATAACTGCTCTGCTCAACAACCAATGGTTGACATGATAATTTAATAATAAACCGCAAATAAAAAAAATAGGCAGTATCTTCAGGATTCACAAGCGCCAGGGGCGATGGCGCGAAACGAAATGTCAAATAAGAAGGATCACTCGCGAAAACACCGGCAATTTTTTTTACTCATTTGGGAGACTGGAAAACTCAACTCATTTAGAATCAAGGAACACCTGTTAATTTTAAACTCCAATGTATGGATTAAAACTGAAATATTATTTTTATACATTAACTTAACGTACGTGTAATACTCGTACTAAAGTTAAAACTTTTGTGTGGAGGATTTAATACTGTCTCATGTTCCAAATATAATTATGGAACTATCCTATCTATTCAAGAACTCCAAAGTAACTAAGTACACCAGGATGTTGAACCAATTGTAGGTACAGTTAAATACACACTGCTAACTGGTACACTTGAACAAATACAACACTTGTGTATACCTTCTATATTTCTTTATAAAATTGCAAGTTTCGATATAAAATTTTAAGTAATCGACTTACATACTTAGGTAGTTATATAATTAAAAATAAGTAAGTATATGTATACACTAGTTTAAAATTAACTTAACGCATTTTTTATTTTTTGTCTTTGGATCTTTGTTTTTTAACAAGTTTAGAATGTAATGAATCGTCAGTCACACCGCGGCTACTACTGTGTGATGTGAACTGCAAGCAGACGCCATGTGCCATTCGGCCCCACTGTACGACACGACCTTGTAGTTATTATTATGGGTTTACAGACTACAATTTACAATAGAGTGACGAGCCGACGTCAAACGATAGTGAAAACGATAATAAAGCAGGCGATAGACGCCCAGCACAAAGTATGTTGTAACTTAGGGGCATGGCTATACAAAATATGGACGGTAAGTATAGACTACCCAGTATTGTCTGCTTCCTGGAAGTTTAACATATAATTTTTATACGACGGAAATTTCGCCAACCTCCGTCGGAAGGCTTGAGGCTGATTCGTCACATCCTTCATAAGACTAACATTTACGTTAGCCGTTGATTTGAACATACCTACCTACTTATTCTTACATAAACAGTAGGTATATTTAAGTCAGCTGATATAAGAATATAGATCTATAATATATAACACCCAAGTTCTCTAGAGTATTTATGGAGTTGTGTTCTACTAGGAACACTACTCGCAGAGTATAGTTAGAGTTCTACACTTGGCTCGATACTGACGGTTTATATTATACGTTTACGTTGGTACACATCACCGAGTCACAGAAGATACTTAGTAACCGAGATCTCTAAAATAGTTAGCGTAAAACTTTTTTACATTAACCACAGGTAAAATAATGCTTAATTAACTAAATAGAAGTAAGTAGGATTACAGATATCGATCCTGTACTAAGAAAAGGGGCCGCTATCTACTACGGCTATTTCCTTAGCGACTTTTATTTACGACAATCTTTCGTCACAGCGTCTGGATAGGTAAGTAGTAGGTACATACATTGGGGTACCTAATAAGGTAATTATTTAGCAAATACGATAATTTAGGTAGGTACTGTTCCATTTTCAACGTTCCCAATGTACTTTCAGTGCATTAGTGAACATTATCAGCTTGCATAGATGAGTGAGGTTAGTTCTCAGGGCAACCAGAGACGCCCCGGCAACAGACGTGAGAGTGGCCGCGGCCTTGGGCCAGGGAATTAAAAAAAAAAGGTGCGTACCTATAACAAAACCGTAATAAGTAGGTATCATATACCGATGTAACTATAGTTAATACGGGTGACACTCGCCCTCTATCTACAGATGGTTGCTCTCAGGGTGAGATCTTCCACACCTCACCTAATCGAGGTAGTTATGTTTTACTGCTATTAACTAGAAACGGCGTGTAAATATTTATTTATAAAATAGTAAGTATGTACCTTAAGAGATAATTAAAAATGATTTTATAACTGATCTTAAGTTTAATCGCGTGTCCCAGGCCGACCTAGAGCGCCAATCTGTTATGTTAATTCAACTATACTAATTCTATTGTTATGTAAATGTTTGAGCGAGTCACGGTACAGAAGCGACTTGATAATACGCTAAATACATTACGTGAACAAATAATGCAACTACTTGCACCATTATCTTGAACACGACTATAACCATTTTCTACCATCAACGATTATGCAAGTAAGCAGTAAAGTACCTTTATTACTAACAGTAAAAACCAGCTAAGTTCGAGTTGAGCTCGCGCACGAAAGGTTCAGTACCATACTCTATAAATATGGGTTATGCTCCGCTGTTTATTTTATTCTGTTTTTGGTAGGTAGGTATTTATTATCGCTCGTTCAACTAGGATCCCCCAAGCCAGTACCCCAGGGGACTGTACAACACTCGCTATTCTATTATAGGGACATTCTTTGTGAATATTTCAACTGTCACGGTTCACAAATACAGCCTGGGACAGACGAATAGCGGAGTTTTAGAAGTAGGGTTCCGATTTACCCTTTTGGTAGGCAACCCTAATAAAAACCTAGTTCAACCTTACTGTAATTATATAAACGGTGCCGTTTTCACCTAAATAAATAAATAAATAAATAATTAATTAAATAATTAATTATTTATTTATAAATAAATAATAATTAATAAATAAATAAATTAATAATTAAATAATAAATAAATAATTAAATACTTAATTCGTTTGCCAAAATTATTGTTTTTACAAAATATCAAATGATAATAATATTGATGTCAAACCAAAAGTGTGCATATACTTCGTTTCTGGCACTTGCCGGCCGCTGCCGTGGCACGCTCGCTTCGCTCGCTCGGCTCGTGCGTTGTTTTATCATGTTCTAACCTAACCTAACCTAGCCATTTCGTTTCACTTAGCCTATTGGGCGCATTCACATTACACGACATCGAGGATTTTATCGAATTTTATCGTGGCGATATCGCGACGATATTGTGACGATATCGTCACGATATCGTAGTAGCAGCAGTAACATAACTTAATAAATTTAATTTACTATCACTTTAATGCAAACCTAATATATAGTAGGTATACTATAGTACCTTTGAATATGAATAAAATACTAAGTATTATTTGTATGTGCTACCTGCAATCGGTCGGTGCCAAGCCCGGTGACCGAGCGTGATACTTATATCATTTTTTTTTTGTAAATACATAGATATTATATATTTGGTCGCGTTTTAGCAGGTCGTGATTTATGTTGCATTACCAGGATATATCCCCCAGACCTACTTATAGAAATACGTCCAACTATCACCTGTAATATTAAAGTTTTTGGGAAGTGGAGTGGGAATGGGATCTTTTTTATGGGAAGAGATGGAGTTTTATTACTTGCGAGGGTTTAAGGGGGGTCCGAAAATGAAGTCAAAATTGACCTGGGATGCTTAGTTTCCGAGATATCGGGTACTGGGAATCTTGGGTATTTTTGTGGGATGGGAATTCCCGGGATTTTTTTTGCAGGCGAATAAAATACGTCACGGTAGAGGTGTAGGGGAACAACAATTTGCTCAGAATTGAGCTGGGAACCTCCATTACCGGGATATAGGGGCTTCAAGTTTTGTGGAAAGTGTGATGAGAATTGTATAGAAAAAAATTGTGGGAAGATCCAATACTTACAGAGTACTATGGGGCCGGAAAATGAGGGCAAAATTGACCTGGGATGCTTAGTTTTCGAGATATGGGTACTGGGAATCTTGGGTATTTTTGCGGGATGAGAATTCCTGGGATTTTTTTTACGGCCGAATGGAACTTGTGATGGGAGGGGTTGCAGGGGGAACAATAATTTGCCCAAAATTTAGGTGGGATGCTCGGTTCCCGGGATATAGGGGTTAGGAAGTTGGTAATGTCGTGAGTAGCTAAATCCAAATTAACCTAATGATGATTGTACTCTGCAGTCACTGAAACTCAGAAAGGCACCAAACCGAATGACTGCAGAGTATTCGCCTGCAAAAAATCCCGGGAATTCTCACCCCGCAAAAATACCCCAGATTCCATGTACCCCATATCTCGAAAACTAAGCATCCAAGGTCAATTTCGCCCTCATTTTTCCGGCCCCATAGTACCCTAAGTAAGTATTTGAACCCCATCTTCCCACAAAATTTTTCTTCCAAATTCTCATCCCACTTTCCACATAACTTGAAGCCCCTATATCCCGGTAACGGAGCTTCCCAGCTCAATTCTGAGCAAATTTTTGCTCCCCTGCACCTCGACCGAGACTTATTCTATTAGCTTGCAAAAAAAAATCCCGGGAATTCCCATCCCACAAAAATACCCAAAATTCCCAGTAGGTACCTGATATCTCGGAAAGTAAGCATCTCAGGTAAATTTTTACTTCTTTTTCGGACCCCCCTTGAACTCCCTAAAAGTAACAAAACTCCATCGCTACCTATAAAAAAAAATCCCAATTCCTATCCCACATCCCAAAAACTATGATATTACCGGTGACAGTTGGACGTGTTTCTATGTTCCCCTACATATCTAGGTTATATGAGTAGGTCTGGGGGCTATATCCTGGTAATACAACATTTTTGTTGCAGTTTAAATATGTAAAATATTAGTAGACTAAATTGAGCGAGATAACAGATGCGAACAGTGACGAATCATAATATGCTCATTATGCTGTGATTAATCACGGTGAAATAGCGTGACTCCTGGTTTAATCACGATATCGTGGTAGTGTGAAAGCGCCCATTGACCTACATATTTTATATGATTTCGTGCTTAAATTTATTTTTGTATTAAAGTAAATGTTGGTTAATAAAATATTTACCAAGTAAAGCACTTTGTCAAATGTTATTTAAGCTTTACGTTATTTTGCCAACGAACATGTTTACAAAATAAGCTATCTGTGAAATGGTTTTGTGGCATAATGGAATTTTGTCTGTTAAATAATTTGTCAAATGAGTAGTTTATTTGGCATAATGGAATTTTGTCTGATAAATAATTTGTCAAATGAGTAGTTTATTAACTTATAGTTTGTAAAATGATATATTTATCAAGTATAAATTTGTCAAACGTTGTTTTTTCAAATAAAAAATTGTCATTTGTTTTTTGTCATATGAATGGATACCGAATATTTAACTACCCTCTTATTGTTCACAAACAGCTACTTGTGGGTAAATAAATTTACCCACAAGTATAATAATATTTCAATTAATTATGATGAAGCATTATCTACATATTTTACATAACTATATGAATCTAACATTGTCGGTGTGATGCTATAATAATTAAATACCTACTTAGGTAGGTCTTAACTGTCAAGTCCAAGGCTTTACTTTTTATTTTATTATCAATATTTAATACATACATCAAGTAACTTTATTCGTAACTTATAAGATTTAAAATAGTGTTTTATTGGTATGACGAACTTATTAGTTATTGTACCTACTTAATACTGTCGATGCTTCTCAGGACCAGAAGGCTGGCTATTTTCTGGTCCAAAGAATAAGTATCGCCATCCAACGTGGCAACACAGCCAGCATTCTGGGAACCTTCCCAGTTAGCAATAACGCGGAGGATTTTTTAAATGACCTTTTGTAGTGTTAATATTTTTTGTACATGATTATGTAAATTGTTATTCTTGTTGTAAATAAATATGTATACTGTAGGTACCTAACCTAGATAATGTGATATTCATATAAATATTTAGGTACACCTATGTCGGTACACTTTGGGTATGTGTGTGACGATATCATCTTGGTCGTGTTGTAGGATGTAGAATATGTAGATCGATGATGCCTTCTGAAAGATGTGGGAAAATTCTTCAGGCACGCTGTATCGTCGCATAAAAACCTTCAAACAAACCAATCTCCGTAGTTCCTATGTAAGTACTTACATACTATTCCCTATTCTGTGGTTAAAGAAATAGGAAAATATATAGTAGGGTCTGTCGTTAATAATTAATATCCCGTTAACTGGAGTTGGTCCAGTTAACGGGAGTTGGTTAATTAAAGCATATTCTTTTGTTTACAGAGAACATCATTCGAACGTTAGGGTTGTCCAGTAAATTAAAATATATACCAGCATAATTTGACCAATAATTATAACGTTAAAGCCTCAATATCAACTCAATGCCGTCATAAACAAGAACATGTCGCGAGATCTTTCCCATCTTAAAGATTGACCAACACACTTACTCAAATAGATTTCTCTTCAGGAAATTAATACACATATTCTTCAAGGCATAAATATATTTTCATAATCACACGATATGCTCATAGATTACCAATTTTTGTAACATTGTGCTCACAAATTTGCAGCAAACTGGTGCAATATCAATACAATTTCACGCACTAAAGCTGCCAATATTGGCTATACATTATCTTTTCGAAACATCAGGTACACAGAATGATACTTTGGTACAAATTTTAAACAATTAAGTTAGATTTAGTCAAATTTTGTTAGTTTTTTTATTAGCCGTGCTTAGAACGGCGCGGCGCGTAGATAATTTGATTGTTCTAATGAGTTATTGTAGCATAGACAATGTAACGTTTGGTATTTATATAATGCTTAAGTAGAAGGTTATGAAATTATAGCATTCTGCTTTATGGGTGAGGCCAAAGGAGCGTATTTTTTTAACTATGCGTCACGTAAAATTACATAATTTCCTGACTTATCAGACATTAGAATTACAACTGTAGTGCGGTCGCGGAGCCGAAAGAAATTCCCCTTCTGACCCATGGTTACACTGATTGGTTACATTGATGTGACTACTGAGCACACTTATGATCAATAGTTACACTGATTTAACAACGGAGCATACCTATGATCGATAGTTACACTGATATAACAACGGAGCCTTTGTTGCCCGTGGTACTACTTTTAGTGGATCCCAGTAGTTCCATGAAGCCAGTTCCACTTGGAACTTTTGCAACCTTACAATATAAGTTTTTTGTCCCATTTGTTCCATGTAATTATACTACTTTTACCGCTGACCTTATTAAAATAAAAATTATTTTAATTTTAAATTGTTTTATTTTTATGATCGCCTGGTACTTTTTCAGAATAATGAGTTCAAACATTCAATCGGGTTTCACTGAATTTAAAATCTTGAAGGCTCTTATGTTGTTATGTATTCCTGGTACATTTGAGGTTTGTGTCTTTTATAATAGACAATCATTTTCATCTGTACTCGGTGCACTTGTTGACACATTTCTTTATTTTTCATCGGGACAAAAAAAATGTATCATAGGGCAGTATGGTTATTATATGGGTATAAACGCTTAATAGGGCAGTATGGATATATCTTACCAGAGCCGCTTGGGTCCCTTAACTCTTCTTTTGTTGTTTTGTGTAACTTATAATAGTATAAGTTACACAAAACAACAAAAGTACTAGGAGTACAGAACTACAAAAGAGCACTCGCCAACTCTTATCTCGCTCAGTTTGGTTTATTCAAAATGTGTTCAAAGAAGTTTTGTTCAGAAACCGTTCACCTTTGATCGTGCTTAAAAAATGTCATATAGATTCTTTTGTCTTATGCTTTGATGAGGTATACAGAGCTGTTTATTGTACCCATATTTCTTTAGTCACATTGATGGTGAGGCCATCTTTTATTATAAATGACACAAACCTCGAATTAAATACTAGGACTACAGAACTACGAGTACATAAGCACTCTCGAAATCTCATTCGAATCACGATACGTTAAGTTTATATGACAACAGGTGCACCGAGTACAGATGGAAATGTTTGTCTATTATAAAAGAAATAAACCTCAAATGTACCAGGAATACATAACAACATAAGAGCCTTCAAGATTAGAGAGACTGACCATAATATAAAGCCATAAAATAATAATATTTTAAAGGGTAATAAAACCAAAACATTGAAGTAGTACCACGGGAATTTTTTTCTTCCCAGAGTACTACCAAGCAGTCAAGTAGTACTATGGGAAGAAAAAAATTCCCGTGGTACTACCAGGCTCCGTTGTTACATCAGTGTAACTACCGATCATAGGTATGCTCCGTTGTTACATCAGTGTAACTATTGATCATAAGTGTGCTCAGTAGTCACATCAGTGTAACCATGGGTCAGAAGGGAGAAATTCGGTCATTGATCCGTCTAGCCGTATCTCTGTCACTCGCGCACAAACATCTTTCCTTCTCGCTCACACAGGCGCCATAGCGAGACAAATTTCTTGTGCTTTGCAACCGCGCTTTACCAGTGCGTAACTCATTATTATCATGAACACTGTAAACTCACGTATTAACTTCTTCACGTATTAACGGTGGTGCATCGGATTTCGACTCCGGAATGTGTGATCCACAAATGTTTGTTTCGGAGTTTGGGTGTTTCTTACATATTATGTATGTATTTAGAAATATATAAGTATGTTTATCAGTTGTCTAGATCCCATAGCACAATTCTTATAGCTTAGTTTGGGCTGGATGACGTTGTGTGAGAATGTCCAAACATATTTAGCGGAAGGAGAACGCGCGATAAACACTCACAAGTTATATCTATTGAAAAATTCGAGGTAAACTCTAGCCTCTCATGCAATAAGCAATTGGCATCTAACCTATTCTGTTTCATTTCGATTTTAACTGTTTTATTCTATTGGATCTTTTTTTTTATAAGTATAGGTTAACTGCATAGTAACTGACACTGAAATTTCGTGAAATAAACCAATTTTTCCTACGTTATGATATTACATAACATAGAACTAATTGGCTTTTTATCGAGTCTTCACGAGGCGCGCTATTGTAATACGTCTGCCCTTTTGACGTGACAACGTCTTATAATTCGATGGAGCCGGCTGTACGCACGAAAACATAGAGGCGTTCCATTTAAGGCTTGAAGTGCAAGCGAGAGCGCGGAACGAACGACAAAGAGGCACAATCGGACTCCGCGTTCGGCAGCGTTCGACATCTGTCTCTCTCTTTCTTATGACGTTGTCACGTTCAACTATCGTCAGTAAACCGACTTTACAGAAAACCGGTTTTTTTTTAATATATAATATCATTGAATAGATCTATTTATCTACCTGATATTAATCATTATAATTTAATTTATATGTACCCAATAGTTTACATTTATATTTCTTTCATATTTTATATCATATATTAGTAAATTTACAATTTCTTTTTCTAATCTACCAATTAATTGATAAAATTTTACATTTTTTACAACAATTTATTACACACTTTACGACCAGTTAATACAGCCATTTGTAAAATAGAACTATGCACTGGCAAGATGCAAAGGTTCCATCTAAAACGATACGTCCAAAAATATCTCTATAGCCGTTTATTTGGCGAATACTAATGAACTAGTTGGATAGTCAATGTAAATACTTCTGGTTACTTATTAATAATAATAACTATGGGTACCTAATTTACAACCTCAAAATATAAGTAATATCACTCACGATAATAACAATGCATTTCAACAAAAAAAAAACCTACTAAATATTAACAAATAGCTGAAAATAGGCCATTAAATGTCATAAAGATTTTACCAGAATCAGGTACACAGAAAAAAAACATTATTTGGCTTAAGCAATTTGAATGCTCTTAATATGGCAACACTCGTGGCTTGGCATCCTATAGAAAAATTAGAGAACATCGGAGAGTACATCGGAGTAAAGTTTGTTTTTTTGACTGCACTTTTTATACCTACTGATATAATTTATCCTTTCGATTGTCGGTTCTTGAAGACTTGAAGTAATACATTTTGAATTACCAAAATCAACTTGTCCTATCCCACTACCTTGAAGTAATAAAATAGTACAATTATAATGCTTCTTAGACATAACTAACTCACGAATTTCTTTTAAATGTATATTAATATCTTTTGTAACAAATTCAACAGTACAGTCGAACAATTTGACCTGACAAACCCATGAATTATCATATCTCATTATTCTTATACAACCTTGTGTTATCGCATCTACTTATAGTCATAATATTATTAATTTCGTGCATTTATTGATGTATTATGTAGTTAGATATTCCTTTTTGTGCGAATATTGTCCTCCATTTCCTCTTTATAGTGATGCAACTGAGTTTTGCCATTTAGTATAAAGCTAATTGGTGGGAATGCGATCTCTGAGATAGGAGAGTACAGATTCAGTGCCTTTAGCGAGTATGGCGTGTCGCGGCTGACGGAACAAGTTGCCCATCAACTCCAGAGTCCTGAGGAAATATGTATTAATTAGTTACATGAAAAATGAGAATAAACTTACTGAATATACAGCGTGTCCCATAAGTATGATAGGTCATAAGAGTAAACAGGAAAAAATCCCAAGTCATCAATATTTAGGAAAATATAGCAATTTAAAAAAAAAGTGAGAAAGTTAACACTTTGTGATGATCTTTTCACACCCGTGGCTACAATCCTTGGTTCATATACTTTTTTTTAAGTTATGCCATTTTATGTAATCCTAATTAGTGCTTCTGTATACCCTGACCTAAAATATTAAGGCAGCTATTCCAGTTTGGAGAAAAATTGCACTTTTTGTAGAACCCAATATTTTTGAGCTGGACAAGTTAAGAAACGTACGGTATAAGTTCGTATCGGAGCGCGAGAGGTAACCTGAAAAGCAACCCAGCCACGCGCTCAGCAAAAATCCTGACCCATTTATTAAGAACTCTAAAATTGTATGGCCCTTACTAAGTTTTTTCTTAAATTGGTTACAATATTGTTTCTTTTAAAAACAATATTCTTCTCTGACTACCCCTACGGAGATAAATACCTGATTTTATATAAAACTTACCGCAGATGTTTAAAATTGCCAAGTTCCGGCGGTACAGTGAATATACTGTTATTGCTTAGATCCAAAACGGCGAGTTTCTTCAACTTGGCGAGTGCGTCAGACGACACGTTGACTTCTTCAATCTTATTGTCGGCGGCTAATAATATCTCTAGATTTTCCAAGTCGTAGATACATCTAGGTATTTTTGTAAACCTGAAGGGAAAACAACATTTATTTTACACTAGTGGTCGCCCGCGACTTCGTCCGCGTGGTAATTTGGATTTTTTCCCGTTCCCGTCGCGCCGCGTCATATTTTGAACAATTCACACAATATCTTTATAAATTGTAGCCTATGTGTTATTCTGATGTATAAGCTATATTATTGTAAAGTTTCATTAAAATCCATTCAGTAGTTTTTACGTGAATGAGTAACAAACATCCATCCATCCATACATACTTACATACTCACAAACTTTCGCGTTTATAATATTATAGTAGGACTTATTGTAGCATACAGTTATGCTACATTATATCACTGTTACTATCACTATGCGAGTAGACATGTTCACTCAACGGATGCCCGTATAAGACTGCCCCGACAACCGATGCCCACGCTTAGTAAGTACCCGCATTACCGTGCCCAGTATCGTACCTAGTACTTGATATCTTACCAATGAGAGATCTTATGAGATGGAGACTGCAGAAAGAGGCCTTCGCATTCGCCACCACATAAAATTGTATTACTAGTAGACAATAATTACTTACTTATTGTGAGAAATGAATAGTTCCCTCAAGTGCTTCAGCTGTCCCAGCTCTATGGGTAACTCGGAGAGTATATTTTTGCTCACATCAAAGAATTGTAGCCGTTTTAATTGGTTGATTTCAGATGGAATAGTTGCAACATTGTTGGAAGATAGAACTAGTTGTGTCAATGTTTCACTTAAACGGACGAAACTGGAAATAGAAGATTAATTAGATTGGAGAAATACGTTTATTTTATCTCAAAAAGTCACGTTTTTCAAAGAGTTTATCGCGAACAGACAGACAGACGCGGCGGAGGACTTTGTTTTATAATATTTATAGATACTACCTATACTCTGTCCATTCGTTTGTTTTCTTTTTGACAGTACGATTTGACTTTCAATAATGATCTTTATAACAAAGTGCGAAGGTCTATTAAAATGAAATACTAAAATTAGTAAAGTATTTCATTTAGACCTTCGCACTTTGGTCAAAGTCAAATCGTACTGTCAACAAGTTAAAAATATGGCAAAAATTTGCCATATATTTTAGAGTTTTCGAAAGTTTTTTTCATAAAATCTAAAAAATGTCACATGACATGAAGTTCAACATCATTTTAGAGGTCTTTGACCATGCTGAGTTGATTGCAGCTCGTCTTGAGTCTCTATTACCGTTCTCGATTTAACCTCGTTTTGACCTTGACCTTGAGATTAGAGGTCAAAGGTCAAGGTTTTGACTGCTTCGGTGGCGTGGTCGGTGATGTATCTGCTTTCGACGTCGAAGTCTCGGGTTCGATTTCCGGTCGGGACAAACCTTGTGTGATGACACATACGTTTGTACCGAAGTCTGGATGTTTCCTATGTATAATATGTATGTATTTACAAAAAAAATATGTATATAAGTATTTATATCAGTTTATCTAGTACTCATATCACAAGCTCTGCTTAGTTTGAGACTAGATGGTGTTGTGTGAATTGTCCTAACATATTTATTTATTATTATTATATCGTTTATTCAATTATATTCTTATTTTATACATTTTTAAATACATTTATAAAAAACACAAATACATTTAAAAATATAAAAAATAGTGACCCACCAGTAGCGGAGTAGGACCCAAACTACCGGTGGTGGAGGCTACAGACTAAGAAACCTCCTAACAATACGGCACGTGTCGAGGATAACAACCTTCTGAATCTGACTCTTGATCCAACAATCTAACGAGAGTCTCTTGAGATGTTGATCGAGACTCTTCGCTATTAATCCGTTTGCCGAAACGACCACCGGGACAATGATCGTCGAGTCTACGTCCCACATGGCGGTTATCTGGAAGGACAGATCGAGGTACTTACTAAGTTTGTCCTTCTCTGCCTTCACGAGATTCTCGTCATGCGGGACGGCGATATCGACGAGCACTGCCCGACGCTGGGTCCGATCAACCAACACGATATCGGGCCTATTGGCAACAATAGTCCTGTCCGTGATGATTGATCGGTCCCAGTAGAGCAATGCACGACCATTCTCAAGAACTGGCACTGGTGTGTACTTATAGTACGGTACTTCAGACTCAATAAGGTCATATTGAAGAGCAAGTTGCTGGTGGATGATCCTGGCTACTTGATTGTGCCTATGCAAGTACTCGGTGTTAGCAAGATACGAACAACCGGAAATAATATGGCGAAGTGATTCACCAGGACGGTGGCATGCTCGACAAATGTCGACCGTACCGTCCTTCATGATGTATTTCCGATAGTTGTTCGTCTTGATAACCTCATCTGCAATTGCACAGGCAAAACCTTCAGTTTCCCCAAAGAGGTCCCCAAAACGCAGCCAGGTCACCGATGCGAGCAGGTCTACATCGAGTCCTGTTAAGACTCGGTAGAACCGCCCGTGTAGCTCCTTGCTCTTCCATACGTCCTTACGGTCTTCAGTACTTAACACCTTTGGTTTACGCCAGTTCTCGTTAGCCAAGGAAAGAGGTGTAGGGGTAGGTGTAGGAGGTAGGAAGTAATCCCTGAGACTGCACACTTCACGGTTGTGGAGGTTCTTGGCATTCAAAAAGCCTCGACCCCCCCACTTCCGTGGAATGTACAGTCTCATGACAGACGATCGTGGGTGTAACATTCGATGCAATGTCAGTTGTTGACGGACTCGCCTATCCAGGGCGTCTAGTTCCGTTTGAGTCCACCTAAGTATGCCAAAGGAGTACAACAATAAAGGTATCACCCAACCGTTGAAAGCCCGCATTTTGTTACCACCGGACAAAGAACTGTTAAGAACTTTTGTCAGGCGACCAAAAAAACGTTCTTTCACCGATTTCTTAATATCCTCTACCGCTATACCCAATGACTCTGACATACCTAGGTATTTGTATGTTTCGGTCTCGGTGAGAGATCTGAGAGTTATTATCTCAGAAAGTTGTAGATTCGGTGAATTTACAACCTTCCCCCGCTGTACATGCATAACCGCACACTTATCAACACCGAACTCCATCTTAATGGCATTACTAAAAACTTCCGTAGTTTTTAATAATGTCACTAAATCTTGGTGCTTCGGTGTGAATAGTTTGAGGTCATCCATATACATCAGGTGAGAAATAACCTCACCCCCTCTACGAAACCGATAGCCTAGCCCTGAATCCTTCAGCAATGTGCTAAGTGGATTCAGTGCTAAACAAAACCACAATGGACTCAAACTGTCGCCCTGGAATATACCACGCTCAATCCTTATCAAGTCATGCGAATCAGAGGCGTACCCACCACTACCTGGTTGACGAAGGACTGTGGTCCACCGCCCCATACACGAGACTAAGAAGGATTTAAGAGTCGGATTAATTTTATACAACTCTAAAATCCTCCTCAGCCATGAATGAGGCACCGAATCATAGGCCTTCTTGTAGTCAATCCAGGCAGTAGAGAGGGCGCCCCTACTCCGCTTGACTTGTTGGCTAATGGCCATATCAATGAGGAGTAGCTCCTTAGTACCACGAGACCCAGCCCTACATCCATTCTGAGCGTTATCTAAGATATTATTAGATACTATGTGCGAGTTTATTTTACTTCTCAGAATAGATGTAAGGAGCTTGTAGATGGTAGGTAAGCAAGTGATGGGTCTATAGTTTTTAGGTTCCGTGGTACTACCTGATTTATGGAGCAGGAAGGTGATGCCAGTGGTCATGAAAGCGGGTAAGGAACCAGACTCGAGGGCTTCTTGATACTGTGTTGCCAAGCGTTCATGCGAGCTCTGAACCCACTTTATCCAAAAGTTGTGCTATCCATCCGGCCCAGGACTTTTCCAGTTCGGGGTCGTACGCATTGCACAACTAACGTCTTCGGAGTCTATGGTAATAGATTCCATGGGTTCGATGATACTGCATTCACGCTCGACGACACGGATCCAGTCGCCCTCCGAATGTTCGACGGGCACCGACCATAAGTCACGCCAAAATTGATTCATGGCGTGAGCATCTGGCAGTTGTCCGTCGTTCAAACGTTGTCCAGTTCCCTCCCACTCTCGGTACACCTTCCTTTGGTCACTTTGGAAGATGCGATTCTGCCAGTATCTATTTACACGCTCTCTATAACGACGGATACGGCTTGCCCATGCATACACTGTCTGTTTCAGAAAGTCAATACGTTCCGTGACATTGGCTAAGTATTGCTGGGGACGAATACCGGTCTCAGCAAATGCCTGAGTCACGAAACGCATGACCCGGGGACGACTATTTCCCCGGCTGAAAGAGATAAGCTTTGCAATGAGAGTCCTAAATGTGCCGATACGTCGCTCGATTCTTGCCTGCCATACGGGAACACCATCCGGTCGTGGTGCACGGTTAGCTTCGGGGAATTTAACGCGTGTAACACGACAAGCGGCAATGGCTCCACAGTAAAGAATCGAGTGAGTATCTAGCAAATCACTGCTAGTCCGTAAGTACGGCTCTAGCAATGCATTCAGGGCTCCCATCAACGCCAGATTTCGTTTATGCATTGGCAAGCGTGGTAGCCGCGGTCTAGAATTAGGTATAAACCTATACTGCGAGATCACATCTTCCAAAGTACTCCTCAATTGCTCGCTTACCTGGATAGATGTATCACTCGTATCATTTCCCGCGTCGGGTGCGGGCGTCGCTAACGTCACACTTGTAGCAACCGTCTGTGTCACAGGTGACGGTGCTCTCGTTGACACTGGAGCTGTACGAGTAGATAATACTTCCAGGCGTAGTCGATCAAGCACAGATTGATCCAACAACTTACATCGTTGGATAGCCCGCACTTGATCCGATAGCCGTTGGACGGCAACGGTCATTGTTGGTTCAAGAGCCTGAAACAAAGGAAGCATCCTTGAACGGTACGCAGTCAGGTTGGTTTCCCCATCTGTGGCCTCATAATATGCCCGCATGACGTTTTCATTGATGGATGAAGTCCATCGCATGCGGTGCACAATACCACCGGTAGTGGGGACCCTACTCGAAGCTGGTAGGCTTCGGGGCCCCAAACTGCTCGGCGGCCGGCCTCTCCCTCGCCGGCGTACAGGTGTTGGCGACGTCGGTGGAGAGAAATACTCGTCACTTGAAGAGCTCGACGCCTCAGCGAGCACCTGTGTCGGCGATGTGCGGTCCGGTGCCTGCGAGGCGGAGTTTAGTGACGAGTCCGGGGGTGTTAGTTGCGCATTTCTGCTTCTGGCTCTTGTTTGCATCTCAATCACTTCATTTTGAATTTAGCCATAATATTGTTGATATTTTCGTAGGTATTCATATGACATGTGTCAAATCTTCTATGTTAATTTTGTAGACTTTGTTTATTGTTATAAAATAGTATAAAATCCTTTATTTATTGACTTTTTGCTTATATTAATTTGGTATCTGAAGTAATTGTATAAATTTAGGCAATAATATGTATTATTATTATTATTAAAGGTCAAGTTCATTTTGGAGGTTTTCGACTATGCTAAGTCGATTGGCGTTTACACTGAGTCTCTAGCTCTTACCGTTCTCGAGTTGAAAGTTGTTCACGGACGGACGGACGGACGAACATTACTGTTGTATAAGAGATTTTCGTTTCGAAAACTGAAAAAAAGAAAATAAACGAATGGACAGAGTATAGTAGGGTTTAGGTACACACCCCATCGGTAAGGCAGTGAAGTTATTCTTGGATAGATCACAAATGTGTACATCTGCCTCTGCGGCGGCGCTGAACACGTGTTCCGGCACATCTGATAGATCACGGTTTGGTACTACCAACGCTTGACTCTTTTTTAATGTAAATCTGAAAAAAAATGGACAAATTATTTTAGAGAAAAAAGCGGCTTAAAAGGTCGACAAATTGACGCCACCCGCCTGATGGTAAGCTGTCGCGACGTCTGGCGATTGTTTACGACTCTCATAGTACACAGGAATACTATAGAGTGGCCCTCAACTTAACGACCCAGTAATGTGCCTCTTCACGCTTCACTTAAAGAGCCCAGGGTTATATGTTGGAGGAAACACGTGCGCAGGCAGGGCGTTCCAAGCCACTATCGTTCGGCAGAGAAACGAACGTTTAAAACGCTCGGTTCTCGCGAAGACAGTTTCCACGGTATGAGAGTGACATCTCTACACTATAATGTGAGTGGCAGACTAAATTATAATGGCACCACACATGAAGCACCAGCTTTCAAATAAAAAGAGAATATCAAAATCGGTTCACCCAGTGGATAGTTCTGAGGTAACAAATATAAAAATAATACACGTCAAAAATTAACACAGCAACCGACTTCAAACTACCGAAATGGGACCAAATAGTTGTCGGAATCCCTTCGGCTGCCATCGCAACTGCAGGTTCGTAACCAGTTGAGAACGAGGAAAAAATGATCCGTGTTCTAAACCAGTTTCAATAGAAGAAGATTTTTTCCTTACACGAAACCACTGTTTTTATTTCGTAACTGAACGAACAAAGAATATTTATGGTTTGTACGATACTAGTACTAATGAGATTCGCTGTAAGGCGAGTTCCGAATACTTAATTATTATTCTTCGGCCTATGAAACTTTGCATCTGATCAAAATAGATAACACAACTTTTGTATGCGTACCGATGTAGGTACTACTTAGAATTACTTATTAGTGGTTTCGTGTAAGGAAAAAATCTTCTTCTATCGAAACTGGTTTCGAGCACAGATCATTTTTTCCTCGTTCTCAACTAGTTACAAACCTGCAGTTGTGATGGCGGCCGAAGAGTTCGAACCTCTTCCTTTTTTGGAAGTCGGTTAAAAAATACATTCGGCGTCCTTTTCAACCGACTTCCAAGAAAGGGGGAAGTTCACAATTCGACTGGATATTTCTGAAGTAAGTTAAAAATTTAATTATGTCAATTCATTGTGCTACAATTATCGATCGAAGAAGCGTCAAGGCGCAGGTACTGCATTTCGAGGACGTGTGCTCTCCCTAACAGAAGCACCCTTTAGCTTAGCTGGAGGGGTTAGTTACACAGACATGAGAGAGTACAACCACTTTGTGATACCAGAATTATACTAAATTTTTTGTCTCTTTATATAACATGAAGTAAAAAACGTATTTTTGGACTTACACTCTAATTAAGTCATCATGGAGTTTTTTTTATTTGAATATGCTAACAAACCCTTACTTGTCAGGCCAGTCGTCGGCAGTGAACCTAGTCTCACTGACCACTTCATCAGTGATCCGATCGCGAAGGAACTTCATGACGCGCTCAGTACCGCCGCGGATCACATCCTGTCTCACGAACGATAGCTTGTTGCCCTCCATGCTAATACTTTGTAGTTGGGATAGGAGGCCCAGGTTGCGAGGTAGCCTGGTAAAGATGTGAATATACTTTTATACATACACTAGCTGTCACTGTCACTGTCACTGTCGTAACCAAGACAAATAGGGACTATTAAAAAATAGAGGTTGGTGATAGAAGGGTGAAAATTTAAGGTTGTATGTATTTTTGAATAAAAATTCACATTATCAAAAATAAAAAATAAAAATTTTGTCCAAAAAATTAAAATGAATGTTCGGGTATGAAAAATAGATAGTCTATTCTCAGACCTACTGAATATGCATATAACATTTCATAAAAATCGGTGGAGCCGTTTCGGAGGAGTATGATAACTAACACCGTGACACGATAATTTTATATTTAAGAATATCATCAAAGCCTATATCCCCGAAGGGATAAGCAGAGGCGTATTACACACTTACACTCTGTCAGTAGTTTTATTAGTTTCAAGTGCAGAGCAACTATCTATAGATAGAGGGCGAGTGTCACCCGTTTTCTTCGTGCCAAACATTAAACAGCTTTGATATAGGTTGGCCTGTTTAAGTTGGCGTTCTACTTGGGGTGCCACATTACATTGAAACACGTCAAAAACAAGATCCCAAAACAAAAACTACATAATAATTAGTTCCATTTTTTGCCACACGCTAACTTAAACTGGGAAAGCTGTAAGTGACGTTACGTCATCGACGACTGTTTGACTGTTTAGACGTGCAGAGTGGTTGTAAGTGGTGCAGACTTGCAGACCCGTTATCAGTCCTCACTATACGTAGTATAGAGATAGTTGCCCTGAGGGAGCAAGCCTATTGTGGGAATACCGGGCACCATAGAAAATCTATAACCACTGTAATTTAAACCAAAATTCCCCTCAAAATTACGTCATTATCCCCGAAAGGGTACACCCACATTTCGCCAGAGACTATTATTAGACTAGTATTCGAGTGCCAAGATTCCGCGTTGTATTTGTATTTACTGAATCCAAAATCTATAGTATTGTTGTTCTAAGCTTACCAGAGCTTCATATAAAGGTCTGTCATATGAAGGTCTTGTCATATGAAGGTCTTGTCATATGAAGGTCTTGTCATATGAATGTCTTGTCATATAAAGGTCTTGTCATATAAAGGTACACCGTGAGCAGGTGATGATAACATGAGCCAATAGCACGTCTTATATTAGCAGATTAATCAAAGAATAGAAAATAATAGTGTCGATGACCACTACTAAGCCATTGGAAATCTATATTGTCGCGAAAACTAATACTTATTTTATTATTTATATTTATTATACAATTTGAACGTATCTTGGCTATTGCACGATCTATTTGACTGCTTCGGTGGCGTGATCGGTAGTGCATCCACTTTCGACGCCAGAGTCTCGGGTTCGATTCCCGGTCGGGATAAACTTTGTGTGAAGACAGATACGTTTGTACCGAAATCTGGATGTTTTCTATGTATAATATGTATGTATTTACCAAAAAAAATGTAAATAAGTATTTATAATCACAACCTCTACTTAGTTAGAGACTAGATGGCGTTGTGTGAATTGTCCTAACAAATTTATATTTATACTAGTACGGTGTCTTGCGCGATGCTTCGCGCCGCACCACGTCATAGGTTTTGGCCTATAACTTTTGACCCCTTACGGCTAGGTCAAATTTTCGATTTTTTGGCTTGCCTCCAGATCGAGGGCTATCCATAGAGGGGTCAACCATCATTGGAGCATAAGCAGTTCTCGAGAGCTAAGGGGGACATTCCCCATTTCTATATATATAGATTTATTTATGTTTATTTCGATAGGATTGTAATAGTAAACATGAATCTGTAACTAAACACATTTAAATAAACGCACTTAAATAAATTCAAAGTCGGATAACTCACTTATTCAAATCATTATTGGTGAGATCGAGTCTCTTCAAGTTCTGCAACAGGGATATGTTTTCAGGTAACAGCTCCACTTTGTTATCCCTTATATTCAACACGTTCAAATGTTGCATTTGGTCACAAAACTCCTCTGTTATAGCCTGGAAACAAGTCATTTATAACATGAATAGGTATAATATGTATGTGTCTCAAGTTTAATATCTATACTTGATTTGATTGTTTGTACTGAATAGTCCGAGACGTCCAGGACTTTAACTGGCTATGTCATAGCGGCTGACACGTAAGATTTCAAAGAAGAAAGATTTCGAAGAGATTTAGACAATGGGTTTCAATCTTTTTTTCAAAATTACAATAAAGCTGCTATTTTTATTAAATTCATTCGGTCATTTTGGATATAACCCATTATATGTGTGCCCGGTGACGGCAATAGGCTTGCCCCCTATAACGTGGGACTAATTGTGGTAAATTGTGGGTGTGTATGCATTACACCTCTGTCTACCCCTTCGGGGATATATTCGTGATATGTGTGTGTGTGTGTGTGTGTTTGTAATGAATAGGCTCAGAAAGTACTGAGTCGAGTTAGCAAATTCTTTCACTAATATGTAAGTAGCTACATTATACTAGTGCTATCTTTAGGCTTTTTTATACCGGTAATGTTTTAGCGTGGGGATTGAGAACGAAAAAACTAGTTGTAATAACGCGAGCCGCGGTAATTAACTAGTATTCGATTACAGAATTGTTCGGGCGTCTCCATTAGACATCGGCTGTCGTCGGGGACCGTTCGGCTCACCGCGGCCGCGCGGCGGGCGCTTGCACACGACACGACGCAAGGCACAAGCTCGTTTGTTACTCATTTATTCTCATTATTAACGCCATTTTTGTACACAGTCAAGAATTATACCAGTTTATACAGTCCACTGAGTTTTATTGACTACTAGTTGAGCATCGTAGGAACAGAATATATATAGTACGAGTATATAGTATTATAGTGCCTACACAAGTCCCCCAGTGGAGTTATTTAGCAGTGACCTAAAGTTAATGGTCTCGATTAGGCACGGTTGTTGATACCCCACTGTGTAATTTACTACGCTAATTTACGTATGAATAAAATATCATCATCATTCACCGAGCCTTTTTTTGGGGTCGGCTTTCCAGTATAACTGCGATTCGGCTGAACTTGGGATATTTTCCGTGAAGCGACTGCCATCTGACCTCCACAACCCATGGGCGATATCGAGTTAGACCGGTCGGATTTTTGATTTAGGGCTCCAACTACCGCTAACGACTGCCATAGATATTCGAATGACAACCGGGACCGACGGCTTAACGTGCTCTTCGAGGTAACGGAGGAGTCTGTGTCTTAAGAAATGGTCACCCATCCTAAGACCGGCCTGACTAGATGTTGCATAACCTTTGCAATGTGTTAACATTGTCGGTTACCACTAGACCACGAGCCCCTCCTATGTGTGAATGTATGAATAAAATATGTTGGTACGAACAGATAGGTACCATAGTAACAGGTTAAATTTAACTCATAAATAACTAAACAATACTATAATATCTTATTACAGCATGCACCTCATTATGCGCCAGTGACGCAAGTAAACAAATCAACTAGTCAGCCTAAAATATCATGAACCGTACTGACTCAATAACAAGATTTATTTTAGTGAGTATAATAAAAGCAAGCCTATGTAACAAATAAAACACATGAGTTGGTAAATATGTTATACCTTTATGTAATTGTTAGCCAAGTATATTTCTTTGAGAGCGGCACAGCCATAGAAGTCGGGTAACTCTTCGATATCGTTGTGGTTCGCTTCGAATATTTCCATTTTTCTCAACTCACCCATGGGTGGTAACTTTTTCAAAATGTTGTTGCTCACGTTCATTTTCTTCAAATCTAGAACAGATTGGTGTTATTTATACTGTCGATTGATGGCTTGCTACACAAATTCTTTGTTTCTTTACATCATAACATAGTATAAAACAAAGACAAAGTCGCCCGTTTAGTAGATACGTATGCCGTAGATCTTTAAAACTACGCAACGGATTTTGATACAGTTTTCACCGGAGTGGTTCTCGAAGTAGGTTTTTGTGTATATAATTTGTCAAGCGGGCGAAGCCGAGGGCGTCCGCTAGTAATAACTAAAAGTGTGCCATGTCACCTACTTATATTTAGATCTTTTAATACATTTTAATGCGGTGTGAATAAATAAAGTATTTCGTCAGTCGTTATATATCCATAATATGAAAATATCTTGATAGCCGTAACCCATTGGAATTGTTCCATCCCGATAGAAGAAGGTAGATAAGATAGAAAAAACCAAGAACGACCCAGAACAACCGCCAAAATTAAGATATCTTAAAAGTGGGGGGCCAGCTCAAAAATTATTATTTGCGATAATTGCGAAAATAATTGGTTTTTGGGCGCGATATTTTGGAATAATATAGAACAAACCTAGCACAACCCAGAACAACTGCCAGAATCGTGATATCTTAAAAGTGGGGGGCCAGCTCAGAAATTATTATTTGCGATAATTGCGAAAATAATTGGATTTTGGGCGCGATATTTTGGAACAATATAGAACAAACCTAGCACAACCCAGAACAACCGCCACAATCGTGATATCTTAAAAGCGGGGGGCCAGCTCAGAAATTAGCTTTTTTGGATTTTCTCTGAAAATTTCAGTCTTAGCTCTATAATGTTTTGGAACAAAGTAGCACAAACCTAGAACAACCCAGAACAACTTTCAAAATTTTTGTAATCGATAAGTGGGGGGCCAACTTCTTGGACGTGGACTCGACGGACTTTAGGTAGGTAAGGAAATGCTCTGCCAATTAAGCCACGTCACCAGTAGCCGTAGGTGTTAGATATTATCGCAAGATTCGATATCTTTGGCTGGGTTCTTGGTAGCCTAATCGGTCGGCGCTCATTCGGATCCAAATAATCGTATAATTTACGATATACCTACCTATCATAATAAAGTATTTCATACTTCAGCGATATCATTGGTTGAATATGTCTTCAACTAACGTCGACGCTAGCTGTGTTAGGCTTAGAGGTATGTGGAACGCTGGCGGTGCGGCCAAATGGAACCGCGAGCATTCGCTAGTATTTATAAGTAATAACTTTTGTCGTGGGAATGGAATGGTACTTCATAGTGCAATTCAATACCTAAATAAAGGTGATAACACAATTGCGACCAGTAATATTAGAATAGCGTGAAGGTCATGGGTTGCGCGCCCACATGCCGGCCGGCCGGGTCTACCTTGGTCAAACGTATCTTTCAATGGACATCTAATTTTGTTGTTGATGTATTCATCCGAAACGACATCTGATATCTACTAATGTTATAAAGACGAAAGATTTGTATAGAACCAAAGACGCGACTGAAGGCTTCTGGCTGATTTCCTATGGCAGACTAGACTTTTGATTTAAATTATTATTTGTACATCATTCAAGGAGAAAAAAAATTGCACAAATACAAAGAATACCGTAAGCATAGTACAAGGGCACTTTTTATTCCTAAATGATCTCTTCCCGCAGGCCTGAGAGGAGATGTAAGGGTGAGGGGGCGAGGAGATCTTCAGCCACATCTCTCAAGTGTACATCACTACCTCGTCAGACTGGCGAGGTAGTGGCAGTCAATAAACATAGTATAGTGAAGTACAAGAACGAGGACTGTGCTACATGAGTAAAAAGACCGTCTATCTGAACGACTCCGACTGTGTGACCGAACGAGGAATCTGGTATTTATATTTAAGAAGTAGGTAAGTTGTAGCATTTTTTATGCAGTGAAACCTTATTTCTAAACAAAAGTAATCGTCAAACAAATGATTACGCCTCTGTCCACGAGGGGTATTTAAGCAGATGTAGGTACAGCCACAGACAAGTAGCCGTACCTATATCTAAGCCCATAGCCTAGTGCTTTCGTTGCTCTGGAGTTCCGACAAGGTGAGACTAGAGCTAGACTATGACAGCGCGTAGTAAACCACCTACTAGTGTAGGTATATTAGGTCTTGCGACAGTTCCGTAATGCTATACAAGCAGTTTTAGGTAACTGCTTATGTTAGGCTTCTATTTTTTCAAATGTCTAGGCTGACGTGCACTGCCCAATGCCCTCAATCAAAGAGATGTGCTATGCTACCATGCCATGGATGCGTTTGACATCCACCAATCATTTTCATTTGTCATTACCACGTCATACCACAATCATTTTCATTGGTCCACGAGCATATCCTCGCAGCATAGCTACTAGCACATTTCTGGTCTAAATGCTCCCAATTTAGGATAACCCCAGGCTGCCAGCGGATTTTGGCTTCCTCTATCATGGGTTAGGACGGGTGCTATTCCGCATCATTGAGGGTCGGGGTTTAACCCGCGTCGGCGGTGATTTCACAGCACGCAACCCCTCAGGCCTGCTTTTGTAAGGACGGTGGGTTGCCAATCCGTTGTCTTCAGGGCCCGATTAAGGAGGGCGGAAGTCCTGCGCCTAATTACTTATAGCTTAAGTGAAGGGATCAACAGCTATGCCAGTAACTCAAACATACGGTTGCCGGGTTGCTAGATTATTAAAGACCTACATCACGCGTCTAACCCCGAAGGGATGTAATACACACCCACAATTTGCCAGTAACTTCCCGTCCCACGTAATTGGAGCAAGCCAATTGCCGTTACCGCACTATAGAAAATCCATTACTTCTCTGTAATTCAAATCAAAACTCCAACAACTAGGACAGATGTTACATTATATTATACCACTAATTAGAATTTTTGAAGTCCAAGCGTTATTATATGATATACCAACCTACCTCTTAAATTGACAATGTCTGGAGGAAGTTCTTGCAGTTCATTGTGTGATATGTTCAATTCCACGAGCCGAACCAAATATCCCATACCTGGTGGCAAGGTTGTTAGTTTGTTATGGGATAGGTCCTGTTAATAAAAATAGCATTAATTCATACCACTCAGATACAGCCTCATCTTTTAGACACTTGCATGAAATAGTTATTTTGACGCCTATATTATATCCCCGACGGATAGGTTTGATCGTCCTACATAGTAGGAGATAAGCCTTTTACCGTTACCGAGCAGTATACTGGTTTAGTTAGCTAATAGATAATAGTCCGAGACGCCCAGGACTTTAATTGGCTGTGCTATAGCGGCTGCCACGTAAGATTTTATTGCCTTTCATTAACATTTCTTCGCAAGGCAACGGGTTTCAAATTAGTTATTCAAAATTACAATATAACTGCTACTTTTAATTAAATTAATTCGGCTATTTTGGACATTACCCATTATAAATGTGCCCGGTGACGGCAATAGGCTTGCCCCCTATTACGTGGGACTAAAATACTGGCAAATTGTGGGTGTGTTATGCACCTCTGACTAGCCTTTCGGGGATATAGGCGTGATATGTGAGTGAGAGTGAGATAGATAATAACAATTCAGTAGTTCGAACCTTAGTACCAACAGTTAGGACCGATGTTACAAAAGAGCCCAAATCTAAGAAGTCCAAGAATAATAAACTACTATAAAATACACGTCAACAACAAACTTCAATTTACCTAAATGGAACCAAATAATGTTCGGAATGAGACCAAATTGAAATGAGACCACTTGTGAAGTTTTCAAAACCGGTTCGCCCTATCCAAAGATATGAGGTAACAAACATAAAAAAAGAAAAAAAAATTCTTGCGCAGGCGAACTCGCTGGGGTCCACTAGTTATAATATTTGCGGTATTGTTTTATTTTATTTTTCATGGGGCTCATGGTCAAGTGGTAACAGACAATGTTAACACATAGCAAAGGTTATGCAACATCTAGTCAGGCCAGTCTTATGATGGGTGACCATTTCTTAAGACACTGGAGACCCCTCCGTGCCTCGGAGAGCACGTTAAGCCGTCGGTCCCGGTTGTCATACGAACATCTATGGCAGTCCTTAGGGGTAGTTGGAGCCCTTAATCAAAAATCCGATCGGTCTAACTACAGACCTTCGATATCGCCCATGGGTTGTGCAGGTCAGATGGCAGTCGCTTCACGGCATATATCGTAGTCCAGCCACATCGCAGTTCGACTGGAAAGCCGACCCCAACTGAGTTGGGAAAAAGGCTTGGTGAATGATGATTTAAAAATCGTAAGAAGTTCTTACCAAAAAGTTGAGCATAACAAGATCACCAAAGTCAGGTTCAATTTTATTGAGTTCATTGTGAGATATACTGAGCCACCGTAACTCAGTCAGCTTGTAGAATTCCTTAGGTAGTACTGTTAGTTTGTTATGAGCTAGACTTAGATTCGTAAGCTCTTTAAGTTCCCCAATTTCTCCCGAGAGACTAGTTATTGCGTTATCGTGAAGCTAAAAAAGTAATACATATATAAATCTACTTAATAATATATATTATTTTGTATTATGAACTATTTGATATAATATTTAATAGATGTTAGACTTCCAATATGCCTGACTTTTCATTTCAATTAATTATATTTTCTTGGGATTATAAATCTGTTTAGATAATATGATTTAGATTTAGAAACAAAAGTAAAGCTTGTATAAAAAATCTACATATATCTAAGTGTGTATAAATAGACTATTGTTCACCAAATGCACTTTTTATCAAAGAAGTTATTCTTTAGAAGACTGATTTACAATATCAATAACAAATTGTTAAAGAATAATATTGTTGTAGATCATAATGTAAATGTGAAGTGATAGTAAGATTTACAATACTTTTTACTTTAATTAAAAAATTACATTATTATTCATTGAGGATACCCACTTTCACCATTTATATTAGTTAGTTACATTGAAATAAAATATAAAAGGACAAAAAATAAACTTTGTACATTAATGAGCGTAAATTATTTTTCTAAGCAATTCATTTAATAAATTAAGGTCTTGGGCTAGTGATAGCTTAGTCAGTATTAGGAATACCCCTCCTAGAAAAGGAACCGACACTGGTTCAAGTCCGACCCAGGACTATAACTTTTGTGATTCATATTGTAAAAATATTAATGAGCTTGACTCGCACTCACCTTGAGTGTGAGGAGGTGTTGCAGATACTTGACATTGGGTGATACAACTTTAATTACATTTGAGCTGAGGTCAAGGGTCTTCAGCGGTTCTGCATTCCACCAGTTGTTGCTACTGGTTTTTGTAAAATCAATGTCTTTTGTTTCATCCAATACCAATTCATCGATTTTCCAGACATTTTCTGGTACTGTTTAATCATAAATATTTTACTAACATAATAAGTTTCGATACAACAAATTTTAATGTTGACAAAATATTTCCTAAATTTACATTAATCTTAAATAAAAAATTTTGTGCATGGGAAATTATACTTTTATTTTTACCTAGCATAAAGGTGCCTGAATTAGGCTCACTACAAAGCTAGGCAATCAAAAAATATTCAGAATTAATTAATTATTAACTTGAAGGAATTTGCAGTATGGCTAACATATTCATCATTGTATGTTATCCTATGCTAGGGTACTTATCTCCTAGGTAACATACCTACTCATAAATGATTGAGCCTCACCTGTGCCAAGTCCCCTATTGCATAAACTGAGTTGTCCAGTCCTCTTCGCTGATTTAATCAATCCAATGGACAATTCACCCTCATCCGCCTTTTTATCTTGGAGATGAAACACAGATCTATTACACACTTTGATTCGCGATTTAGCATGAGGTCTGTTCGACATTATGGACGGTTTTAAGCTATATTGTGTACAATCGCTGTACCTATATATTATGAACTGAATTACATACAGTACACTACAGATACAGAACAATGTACTGAAGCGATATTAGTCTTGTTTTCATTAATGAAAATAAAGTAGATTTTACACTGGTCTCAAATCACATCCTACGAATTTTATTAGTTGCTCTATCAGCTGTAGTAATCACAGACATTCACAGAAAGGAGTGTAAATGGTACAAGGTACGCTCTGGGTACTGTTAAGTGATAAATGAATATTGAATATTTGAACAGCAGAAATTAAGTGAGTAAAATGGCTGGGATTTTCCAATTTGCCAGAATAATTTTGAATATTGGTTAGTGTATGTAGGCTCCCCTATGATGACAGTTTTGATTAATGTGACGTCCAAATTACAGTGTTATAAACTTCCAAAAATATTTTCCTTTTATTTGGGGATTTTATAACTTAGTTTGAAGACAAAAATTCTACTAGTTTATACATACAGATAAATAAAATTGAAGCGTCTGTTTGAAATTTCAAATTAACAAAATAAACAAATTTCCAGGTCCCCGAAACTGAGTAAATGGTTTGACTTAGTCCTGTGTCGATCACGATTGATCGAATCAAAAAGATTGGCTCGCAAGTCGTATCCGAGTGAGTCAATCACCGATCTCTAAAAGACTCGATCATTTCGCGGCCCGTCGTCGATCACGCGCTGAACTCGGCCGCATGCATGGGTACCAGTACCTGTATTAACCGGTTTGTTCGGGTCGATTCGTCGATCGATTGTTTGTTTACATAAAACGTAAACAATCAGTTGCGTCATGACTTTAAACCGCGACCCGCGTAACGAACTTTCTTTTAGTAGGTAACTTTCTTATGTTTGTGTACAATTTTTTCTGTGTAACGTGTTTTTTATGTGTGATTTCTTAAGGTTTTTTCAATTGCATGAACTTTGATTTGGTGATAAACAATAACAATCGCTTAGGTATTGGTGTGTCACGAAACTGATTTTTACGTACCTACCTAATAAACAGTGGTTGTGGTTATTATCTCCTATTTATTTTATTTTTTTAATAAATATTAAAATCTTATTTATATTATCTAAGATGTCTTAACTCTCGCAAGAAAGAAGAGTCCAATATGGAAGCACTTTTCTACTACAAAGTGGAATAGTTATCGGATTTCCAATTCCCACGGGAACAATCCCGGGATCAAAAATAGTTGACTATCGACAAACTAAAGATTTGAAAACTGTTTCTTTTTATGTAGTGTGTTAGTTCCTACCTATAATTTGTTAATTTTGAATTTCAAACAGTAAATAATAAAACATGAATAAAACTCATACTTCAATACCGATATAATAAAAGCACCACCTCTAAGTAGTGCGGTACAATTTCAGCATCAAACTACACTACAAAACTACTGTGCCGATTTCAAAAATTCTTTCACCATTGGAAAACTACATTCACCCTGAGTAACATAGGCTACTTTTATCCCAGTAATGAGTTCCTACGGGAACCGGGAACAAGTAAACTAAATCACGCGGGCGGAATGCGGCGATCAGCTAGTGTCGTACAAATACGCGTAACCTCAAATTTTAATAATATACTGTAGGTATTTCTAAGAGCCTCAGCATTTTAATATACTGTACTTTTGAAGTGGGACATGGCGTCAACGAGTTATTTAAGATTCATATATTTAATATTTATATATTTAAGATTCAGTTCCTTCCCATTTTATATCACGAGTCCCGAGACACGGGAAAAAAAAATTATACTACCTGTGCACGATCCAGAGTTCTGTGTCGAAATGATCGAGTGATCGAGTGATCGAATCTTTATGAGTCAATCACTGCATCAACGGGTCGTGCATGACCCAGGTTTTAGCAAATGATCGATCGACACAGCTCTTTTGACTATGTACTGTGTATACTGTCACTGATGGCACTTGGTGGAATTTACTACACTTGTTTAAATTTAACTTAATTTATACTTTCGTGATGCGAAACCGGTCTTTATAGTCTGAGATCCCACTGTAGAATATTGCGCTCATCGAGTATTTGCTGAAAACTAAATTTTTACTCATATTTATGATTAGGAGAATATATACCTACCAGGTTGCCTATAAAAATGTGGCCGCTAGTAGTTTTTTAGAAACATACTATATCGATAAAGAATGCGGTCAATGAATTATGTCGTATAACATAGTAAATCTGTACCTTACCTGGTCTCATCTTATGTTACCTGTATTTTTGTCGTTAAAACCACGTCAAAAAATTCCTAGGGAATTTAATTTAATTTTATAAATATTGATTTAAACTAATCTAAACAAGTTACAAAGTGTTTAAACAAATTAAAAGATGTTAAGAGAGATTAATCAAAGTTTAAACAAGTTAAAAAAATTATAGTACCTACAACAGCGCAAACGAAATAAAATGAAATGATTTACTTATTTGTATAGGTCACTAAATGGTTCTTACAAACGTCAGTAAGTACTTAAAATAAAAAAAGTCATTGCTTCTATATTTACATGTACTGCCAGATTCGCAAAGCAATAAGTAGAACCGAAAGAAAGAACCTGGCAATAAAACTCTCGGTCAATCTTTTTCAATAATTGACTCATTTACACATGTTCGACTAAATGTGGACGAATGTACATTGGTCTCAAAATATTTGTGGAATGGTGTACAAGTGAGTTTTTTTCAAAAACCAAGTGCCGACAATCGAAAGCATAAATTATATAAATTGATTTATACAATAACGGTTGAGTGAGAACTTCATCAAATATAAAATAAAGTACAAAAAACTGTTTTGTAACAATAATTTTAATAACATTATATATTATGTGTAATTTTAATACTTTAAATGTAGGAATTTTGCCTTGATAGGAAATACCTGTGGGGAACTAGTTCAGAGTGATGTCCACAAAGTGATCTCTTTTACATCTTATGTTTTTGTACCCCATTTTAGGTACCTACCTATTTTGGTATCTTTTGATGTATAATAAAATAAGAATTATTTTAGATTACAATAAAATATTAGAACTATTCTTACTCTATCCGTTATATATTTAACTATATTCTTATTAGTATTCCAGCTAGTGTTAGTTAGTGTTAAAGTTGTTTCCTTAAGTGAGTTGTTATTTTTGGTAGACCATCTTGTCAGATACCAAGTTAACTTTTGGGGAAGGCTTATAATCGCGTTGTGATAAGGCTTATAAGCGTTTGTTACCAACAGAGAAGCAGGGTAGTTAAAGTAGGTAACATTTTTAGTTTTCAAAGGTTTAGAACCTTCCACACAAGCTAAATAGTTTAGCGTAGGGAGCAGTTTAGCTTCTTACTGCCACTGGTCGGTCCACCACTGATGCCGGAATTAAATTATTAGAGTGTATATACAGGGCCTGCGATGAGTCATATGATGCTTATGGTGTATTCTGTGACTTATCTAAGGCCTTCGATTGCGTTCAGCACCAGACTTTAATTAAGAAACTTGATCATTACGGAATCCGGGGGACGGCCTTGAATTTCGTCAATTCTTACTTGAGTGATAGGGTCCAGAAAGTAGTGATCAATGGTAAACAGTCACCTGGTTCTCCTGTAGCAATGGGGGTACCGCAGGGTTCAATTTTGGGCCTTTTCTTTTTCTAGTATATATTAATGATCACCCTCACCTCATAAGAGACGACCGCGAGGTAGTTTTGTTTGATGATTACACTTCTTTAATATTTAAAGTTAAACGTGGACAGCGCGAACTTGACGATGTAAACATTGCCCTCTCTAGGATAGTCCACTGGTTTTGTGCTAATAATTTATTATTAAATGAAAATAAAACTAAATGTGTAAGATTCACCTTACCTAATGTAAGACTTGTTAAAACCAGCGTTAAGGTTAGGGATGATATAATAGAATTGGTCGATTGCAATGGGGGCCTCATATCGGGAAAATTTCGGCCAGGCTTAGTTCAGCAGCCTATGCTGTCAAAAAGATCCGACAACTTACAGACATTAAAACGGCGCGTCTTGTCTACTTCAGCTACTTCCACAGTATCATGACATATGGCATACTACTGTGGGGTAACGCTGCCGATATTGAATGCATCTTTGTGTTGCAGAAGAGGGCTGTCTGGACTATCTATGGAATGGGGTCTCGGGAGTCATTAAGAGATAAGTTTAAGCATATTAACATCCTTACAGTGTATTCACAGTATATTTATGAAATTTTATTGTATACCCACAAGAACAAAAGTACGTTTGTGAAAAATAGTGATAATCATAATCTAAACTTAAGAAATAAGGATAAACTGGCTGTTCCTAAATTTAGGCTTCATAAAGTGAGTAATTCTTTTGCAGGGAACTTTATTCGAATGTACAATACATTGCCAACCGAAATAGCAAATTTATCTGTCAATAAATTTAAAAAACTAATAAAAAGTAAATTGTACCATAAAGCTTATTATAGTATTAATGATTTCTTAGATGATAAGGCTGCCTGGTTGTAACACGAATTGCTCCTTTCTAAATAACTCTGTATTAGATTTAAGATGAAATATTTTGAAAAAAGCCGAACTGAGTTTCTTGAGGGCTCTTCTCAGTCTCGTTGCATTTTTGCACCCTCGGTAGAGTCACACCAACTTTTGACGAATCTAAATAATTTGCTAAAAATTTCAAAGATAATAAACGTTATTTTATTTTAATTTATTTATTCTGGTCTGGGTCCGACCAGTAAGATAAAGGTAAGATGTAATAGTCATAGACTTGTTGGGTTTAAAAAAAGATCTTTTTCAATAATCACAATAGCTGTAGCACACTAGATGTACTGTTAATCATGTAAGCATCCATAGCCTAATATCTAAAACCTAATGTGTTAGTCTAACGTCCCGGCAAGACATTCTCCTTATTATTGAGTCCACTCTTAACAACAGTACCTACAAGTACCAGCGCTTTTGGCTTGGCTGGAGAGGTTGACGGGGAGGCTATAAGATTGTATTGCAGAGTTACGATGACGATTATGACCCTTGGAATTCAAATTGGTAGCTGTGTCTTTAGTAAGCAAATCTTCTGGTAGGTATATCAGAAGAGAAGTCTTAGTGGCTATGAAGAGTCAGAATGACAATCTTTATCTAAATTATTCCACAATTATGCATAGATCAGTTTTCTTTAATTTTCACATAGCATTCAGAATGGGTACACTTTACAAGCTCTTTCACCAGCAGATAACAAACAGGTCTTCATCGACAAAGTATGTATCGGAGCACAAATAATAAGACTGTTTTGCATTAGAACAAAACAGTTATATGTGTGAAGAAGCAAGCGTGAGCAAGCAGCTTGCTGGTAGATTGAAGACTATGACATTGACTGTGACAGATTTTAGCCACTCCCAGCTCGCGAAAGTTGGATGAAAGTGACAGGTAAGATAAGATGAGACCAGGTAAGGTACAGATTTACTATGTTATACGACATAATTCATTGAACGCATTTTTCATCGACATAGTATGTTTCTTCACACATATAATAACTGCTTTTTTCTAATGCAAAACGGTCTTATTATTAAAATTTATACCTACATATTTATTAGTCTTAGCAAAAAATAAAAATATATATTATTTTAAATTTTTTGTAATTTTGAAAAGGAAGACATTTCTTTTGGAGTACCTATTTATTAAGCCGTCCCTACTACTGTTTGCATCGGTGGTTGAGAACACTAGCATTCGACGCATGCGCAATGGCTTAAAAGCGTCGTACAGCTGGCAATCGCTATCCTCGTCTGACTAATGATGTTACGCGCTAACTGTCTTTCGCTCTACCTTAAATATTTACCATCTTTAACAGCCAGCAACCCTTATTTGCGGCCAGAATTAATTAAGCAACCCTATATCATAATAAACAGAAAAAAAATAGCTTTAATTTGATATATAAATAATAAATGTACGTTATGAACGCATAAATGCATCAAAATCATACCTGTTTACACCTGGCTGTGAAGAGGTGCGGTCAAGTGCGCAACGGCAACCGTGATTTTTCAGAATCTTTATATATATTGCCGTGAAGTGGACGATATTTTATTTATTACACTGACACACAACGCTTAGAGTCACAAATAAAAAATTTGCAATTTGAATTAGAGTATGTAACTAAGAAATATGAATGGTCTCTAAAAGACTTTAATAAGTGTTCATCAAGTATAGATAAGGTACTCAAAACATCTAATTATAATACTGAGCGCCTTAATACCTTCATAAATAACCACTCATGCAATATCAATTGCACAAGTCCTTCTCAATCATTGGAGAACCAGGCTTCCCTTACAACTTGTTCACCTTCTACTTCATTAGTGTATGAATTGTGTGACAGTGTAAAAAGTAATAGTCATACTGGATATACTAAACTAGTTTTATTTAGTGATGATATTGGAACTGATTTTAGTTCTTTTCTGATACAACAATTTAATTCAAATTGTTATTCAATTATTAATAACTGTTATCCAGGTGCATCTTTAAATGAAATTATGCAAAAGATATTAGAATATAATTTTGACTCAAACAGTAAAATAATTATTTTCTGCTCAAACAGGGGTAAAATTAACAAAAATGAACTATCCCTATACTTTGACAAAATGCAAAACTTAAATGTTGAACATGTAGTAATGTTTACATTACCATACATAAAAGGTGTGCCAGACGTGGAAAATTCTCTTAGATATAAGATAAATTTACAACTCAATTTAACTAGCCAATATAATAATAAATTGCATGTAATTGACTTTAATTCTGTTTTTAAGAGAACTGTATATAAATACAATTTGTCAACTTCTGACAGTAACTTTAACAATAACAAACATATTGTTTATGTAAACAAAGGTAGGTATTTTCTACCAAAGCATTATAAGAGACAAATAGCAAGTTTGCTATTCAATTATTTTTACACTTCAGCCAAGAACTTGGCTGACAAAACTGCTTTTATTGAGCAATGTAGATTTAGTGTTAAGACTTTGGAATCTGTTCCAAGTAATTTAAATTAAGTTCTACGACAACAGAGGCAATATTACCCTTTAGCAGACATAGTCAATTAATTGAATTAAATTTAGTTACAAATATTAATTATGTTAAAAAATGCCCTCCAAATCAAACCAAATCAAAAAATGTAAATTATATCAACATAGGGCATCAAAATATTGGTTGTTTAACACATGGCAAAGAGTTAGAGTTGGAACTGTTAATGAATTCAGATAATATTGATATTTTTTGTATTACAGAACATATGCGTAAGCCGTATGAGCTCTTGTTCAATTTCAGTAATCACCGGGTTGGTAGTGCATTCTGCAGGGTGAGCACAGTACGGGGGGGATCTTTGATTTTATTAAATAAACAACTTAAATTTAAAGAACGGAAAGATATTGTGTCTCTTTCTCTAGAGTGTAAAGTCGAACTGTCGTGCGTGGAAATGGAGCAATTCATAGTAGTATGCGTGTATAAACCTGGAACCTCACCCTTTTGCGAATTTGAGGAACTTATTGACAAAGTTCTATGTAAACTTGGAAAAACTAATAAGTACCTAATAGTATGTGGTGATTTTAATGTCGATTTACTTGTTAATACGCCTATGAGTTATAATATTTTAAATTTATTTAAATCACACAATCTTACAAACTTATTTTTGGAGCCTACTAGATATTGTAATACAATAGCCACTTGCCTGGATAATATATACAGCGATATGTTGCCAGAAAGTAAAAGTATTATAAAAAAGCTAGATTCAGACCATTGTGGGCAAATAGCATCTTTTAAAATCACTAAAGAAAAAGTTATAAAACGTAAAATATTATGTAGACCAATAACTGGTGACCGCTTGGAACGTATGAGGGTTGGACTTTGCAATAAAATTCCATTCTTAGACACTGGCTTAGATCCAAATGTAATGTATAAATTATTTTTTGATTCTTTTTACAACGAGTTCAACTCCATATTCAAGTCTAAGGAGGTCATGATTAGTGATAGTCCTACTTTCAGTGAATGGGCCACTGAGGGTATACACAAAAGTAGACAAAAACTTTATGAACTATACTCAGAAAGACAGCTTAATAGATCAGTTGCATTTCTAGATTATGTTAAAACTTATTCAAAAAAGTTTAAAGCAGATTGTTTAGCAGCTAAATCAAAATATATAAGTGATAAAATTCTCAATAGTGCAGACAAAGTTAAATCTACTTGGAAAATTATAAACGCGGAAAGAGGTCAACAAAAATTAAATGATAATCATTTTAAACTTAATATAAATGGTAAAATAACTACATCAGACTTCGAGGTCGCTAACGAATTTGAAAATTTTTTCTCCCGAATTCCTGTAGATTTGACAAAAACCCTAGGCTCTTCAACCCCCATTGCAGAATCTTTGTTAAAAGCAAACGTTCCTTGTTGTAACGTTATATTTAAATTCAGTAAAGTTAACATAAACACTATCTTAAAAACTTTTAAATCTTTAAATATCAAGAAAACAGCTGACCTCTGGGGCATCTCTGTGTATTTAGTAAATTCTTTTATTGAAATGGTTGCTCCTGAACTAGTAATAATATTTAATAATTGTGTTGATAGTGGTGTGTTCCCTGATTTAATGAAATCTAGTAAATTAATTCCCCTGTTTAAATCGGGTAGTACTTCAGATCCGTCCAATTTCCGTCCCATTTCTGTACTACCTACATTTAGTAAAATTTTTGAAAAAATTATGCTTAATCAAATGCAAAATCACTTTAACGTTAATAAACTATTACATACAAAACAATTCGGTTTCACTCGTGGTCGGTCCACCACTGATGCCGGTATTAAATTATTAGAGTGTATATACAGGGCCTGGGATGAGTCATATGATGCTTATGGTGTATTCTGTGACTTATCTAAGGCCTTCGATTGCGTTCAGCACCAGACTTTAATTAAGAAACTTGATCATTACGGAATCCGGGGGACGGCCTTGAATTTCGTCAATTCTTACTTAAGTGATAGGGTCCAGAAAGTAGTGATCAATGGTAAACAGTCACCTGGTTCTCCTGTAGCAATGGGGGTACCGCAGGGTTCAATTTTGGGACCTTTTCTTTTTCTAGTATATATTAATGATCTCCCTCACCTCATAAGAGACGACCACGAGGTAGTTTTGTTTGCTGATGACACTTCTTTAATATTTAAAGTTAAACGTGGACAGCGCGAACTTGACGATGTAAACATTGCCCTCTCTAGGATAGTCCACTGGTTTTGTGCTAATAATTTATTATTAAATGAAAATAAAACTAAATGTGTAAGATTCACCTTACCTAATGTAAGACTTGTTAAAACCAGTGTTAAGGTTAGGGATGATATAATAGAATTGGTCGATGACACTGTCTTTCTGGGCATAACGTTAGACTCCAAATTGCAATGGGGGCCTCATATCGGGAAAATTTCGGCCAGGCTTAGTTCAGCAGCCTATGCTGTCAAAAAGATCCGACAACTTACAGACATTAAAACGGCGCGTCTTGTCTACTTCAGCTACTTCCACAGTATCATGACATATGGCATACTACTGTGGGGTAACGCTGCCGATATTGAATGCATCTTTGTGTTGCAGAAGAGGGCTATCCGGACTATCTATCGAATGGGGTCTCGGGAGTCATTAAGAGATAAGTTTAAGCATATTAACATCCTTACAGTGTATTCACAGTATATTTATGAAATTTTATTGTATACCCACAAGAACAAAAGTAAATTTGTGAAAAATAGTGATAATCATAATCTAAACTTAAGAAATAAGGATAAACTGGCTGTTCCTAAATTTAGGCTTCATAAAGTGAGTAATTCTTTTGCGGGGAACTTTATTCGAATGTACAATACATTGCCAACCGAAATAGCAAATTTATCTGTCAATAAATTTAAAAAACTAATAAAAAGTAAATTGTGCCATAAAGCTTATTATAGTATTAATGATTTCTTAGATGACAAGGCGGCCTGGTTGTAACAACGTAACGAATTGCTCCTTTCTAAATAACTCTGTATTAGATTTAAGATGAAATATTTTGAAAAAAGCCGAGCTGAGTTTCTTGAGGGCTCTTCTCAGTCTCGTTGCATTTTGGAACCCTCGGTAGAGTCACACCAACTTCTGACGAATCTAAATAATTTTCTGAAAATTTCAAAGATAATAAACGTTATTTTATTTTATTTTATTTTATATTTTTAAAAAACAAGTGAGCGAAATTTTATCCCCAAAATCAAATAACAATAATTTAATTAAAATTACTAGCGGCCACATTTTTATAGGCAACCTAGTAGGTATATATTCTCCTAATCGTAAATATGAGTAAAAATTAAGTTTTTAGCAAATACTCGATGAGCGCAATATTCTGCAGTGGGATCTTGTACTATTATAAAATGATTTAAAACAAGGGAAAAACTACAGGTGTTTTTGTCCAATATGTTTGACTGGGGGATCGAGTACAGTTGGTACTTTTTTATTTATTACTCCACCTGAGTGTACATCCAGTAGTATACAGACTCAATTCCCATATTTTTGTTTTATTCTCCTAGTTTTATTTACGTAGGTAGTATATAACGAAGAATCCTTAATGATAAGTTAAAATATAATATATTAACTACAATGTATTTAGAATATATAAGTATGTTTATCAGTAGTCTAGATCCCATAGCACAAGCTTATACTCGCTCGTAGTAGCTTAATTTGGGCTAGATGACGTCGTGTGAGAATGTACAAAAAAATGTGCGCATTTCAAGCTAATCCTATGTTATTTTTTAATAATATCGCTTTCTGTAAAATACGGAGTCACTGTTGCCTCCTTGATCCTACATTTTTTTTAAGTTCCGCGAAGCCCCAGCCGCTCCTACGTCCGTTGCGAAACGCCTCTGATGAACACGCAGGGAATTTCCAGTGGAGCCCGGCGGACTTTAAACACATGTGTGTCCTCTGCGCTGAGGTTTGGTTGGGTTTTATCCCTCGACGTTGGGGTCGGGTTTTATCCCGCGACCTTGGGGTCGGGTTTTATCACGATTCTGGTTGGGTGCATGGTCTTGGGCGTAGATACTCTCTCTCACCCTCTCGGCCGCCTCCTTCGCGAACACGACACGGCCGCGTCCCACCTACTTGCGCTGGAGACCATGGCTTGAAGCATGCTTTCCAGCGAGAGGGCATCCCAGATACGCGTCAGAGGCCTCGCTGTGTGACACTGGGGTGTGACCTCACGATGGATGCGAAACAGATACTTACCGAAGCATCTGAGCCCGGTAATGATCTGCTTCAAACGATAGGTGAGGTCACCGTACTGCCTCTGCAGCCATCTGTCCACTAGCAACCGTCCATCATCGGACTTACCGCTGCAATGGTGGGGAACCTTTTGTTTGTTTGCTCAAGTTGCACCCTCTATGTTTCCATGAGATCCTGGCAGAGCTGGGACCGCTGCGCCTCGATTTCTCGAGACGCAGGCATGTGGTCCCACTCCAGCGCCTCCTTGAGCCATACAAACATTTACGCAAAGGTGGGGGCTCTCCGAACAGCAGCCTCACCAAAGATCGTGCGGTACCCCCTTATTATCTTGACGGCTATGTTCCGCAGTGGTCTGTTTAGTAGATTCACGTTCTTGGCCGTCAACGTCGCCGCCCATACGAGAGCTTTAATATTTAAAGTTAAACGTGGACAGCGCGAACTTGACGATGTTAACATTGCCCTCTCTCTAATAATTTATTATTAAATGAAAATAAAACTAAATGTATAAGATTCACCTTACCTAATGTAAGACTTGTTGAAACCAGTGTTAAGGTTAGGGATGATATAATAGAATTGGTCGATGACACTGTCTTTCTGGGCATAACGTTAGACTCCAAATTGCAATGGGGGCCTCATATCGGGAAAATTTCGGCCAGGCTTAGTTCTGCAGCCTGTGCTGTCAAAAAGATCCGACAACTTACAGACATTAAAACGGCGCGTCTTGTCTACTTCAGCTACTTCCACAGTATCATGACATATGGCATACTACTGTGGTAACGCTGCCGACATTGAATGCATCTTTGTGTTGCAGTAGAGGGCTGTCCGGACTATCTATGGTATGGGGTCTCGGGAGTCATTAAGAGATAAGTTTAAGCATACATAGGGCACACTAAAAGTTTTGCACTTCTAGCTAATCGGAACTATTTGAATTTCGTTAAACGTTGCAACCTTCTTAGTAATAAAAAAAACAATTGGCGGGAAATCATTTGTCAATTGTTTTTTATCACACATCAAAGTTCTACGTATGCAACGAAAATGGAATTAAGTCAAAAAGATTTTAGAGCGATGATATTTTATGATTTTAAAATTTCTCTCTCTCCGTAAGACTGTGCCGCTCGTCTTCAAAATGCATTTGGGAGAGAAGCACCTTGTTTGAGCACCGTGAGGCGATGGTTTGCTGAATTCGAGAGAGGTCGAGTTTCTTTACATGACGAATTTCGTGAAGGGCGGCCTTCAACTGCCGTCAACGAAAATAATGTGGCTACTGTTAAGCGGTTACTTGAAGAAAACCCGCGGATTACCTATGAGACAATTCGAGGACTATTGGGGATTGGTATGAGTCAAATCCAGAAAATTTTACACGAAGAATTGAAAGTTCGGAAACTTTGTTGTCGTTGAATCCGTCATGAACTGACAGCGGAGCAGAAGCGGGCTCGCGTGGAATGGTGCTCACAAATGCTACTGAAGTACGACCACGGACATTCTAATGCTGTTTATGACATTGTCACAGGAGGCGAAACGTGGATTTATTGTTTTGAACCCGAAAAAAAAACAGCAATCTTGTGAATGGGTGTTTGAAAATGAGAACAAGCCAACAAAAGTGAGGTAGGCGAGAAACGTTGGTAAAAAAAATGATCGCGTTTTTTTTCTCAGCTACGGGTCCCATCTGTACAATTCCACTTAAAGATCAAAAGAGTGTTAATGCCGAGTGGTATTCTACCATTTATTTACCCAGGGTGTTAGAAAAAGTTCGCGAAAGACGACCCAAAAGCCGCGTTCTCCTACATCATGACAACGCTTCTTCACACACGGCCAACAAAACAAAGTCATTTTGAGCTTTCGAAAAAGTACAACTCGTCACCATCCTGCGCTGTCCTGCGCATAGCCCCAACCTAGCACCCTGTGATTTCTGTATTTTCCCCAAAATCAAAGATTTGATGAGAGGTTTCACTTTTACCAACTCCGAAGAGGCAGCGATAGCGTTCAATCAGCACGTAGAAAACGTGCCTTCAGATCTGTGGTCCTCCTGTTTTAAAAAATGGTTCGATCGCATGAAAAAATGTAATGTAAAGGAGAGTATTTTGAAAAGCAATAAACATAATATTTTGGTTTTAACATGTTCTTTTTTTAAGTTACGCAAAACTTATAGTGTGACCTACGTATTAACATCCTTACCGTGTATTCACTATATATTTATGAAATTTTATTGTATACCCACAAGAACAAAAGTTAATTTGTGAAAAATAGTGATAATCATAATCTAAACATAAGAAATAAGGATAAACTGGCTGTTAACATGAATCGACGTTCCTCTAGCTTAACAGCGAATAATGACAATATTGCATTTCCTCGTCTAGAATACAATGATATAATATTATTTTCTCTAGGCACTTATGAAATCCGACAGGCAAGGTCATATTATGGCGAACATGTCAGGCTTCATGGAGGTTAGGGCCATACCTCACCGAGACGCCATGGCGACGTGGCCAGCGACGTCGCCATGGCTACGTCTGGCGTCTCTGCATCGCCAGACTGAGTCGCCAAATCGCGTCGCCAATGCATTCAGTTCTGTCTCGACACAGTCTTAGGAATATGGACGTGGAAATTACTGCACTGTTATTATATTATTATATTATTAAACATGATACAATATTAAGAAAATCTATAAGACGTCGCCAGGTAGCCAGCGTCGCCAGTCGCCGCATGCGGAGCGGTCGACTCTGGCTACGCTGGCTACTTGGCAACGTCGCCAGTCGGTCGCCAAGTGAGTTAGCCGTCATACATCTCAATGAGAACTAGTTGGCGACGTCGCTGGCCACGTCGCCATGGCGTCTCGGTGAGGTATGGCCCTTACACTATAGAAATATGTACCTACCGAAAATATTAATGCATATTATGAATATCGCTTGAGAGGGAGTGGAGATAACTTTCTATTAAGGGCCAAAATTAAATCCAGGCACATTTCGAGAAAAACATATTATGTTTATATATTAGTCGAAAATAATGAGCCTGGTAGCAGCTATAGTTGAATACTGCTGTAATTGTTTAGTAGGTAGACGAACACTTGGTTGTTGTGCACACATTATGACAGTTGTGTGGTACCTTGGGTGGGCCAGGCATCAGCCATCAATATCAGCACCAGCAGCCTATCTCGATGCCGTAGTAATAAGGGAGGATGACGAATAAAATGTTTGTCAAAATACTGTCTTTTTTTTTATACCACTTGGTGGTAAACAAGCACACGGCCCACCTGATGGAAAGTGGTTAACGTGGTCTATGGATGTATGCAACACCAGGGACGTTACAATCGTGCTGCCAACCCTGGAGAACCCCATATTGTAATCGCTTGGGAAAACCACAGCAGGGAGTCCATTCCACAATTTGAGCGTGCGTGGGATGAATTCATCTGAGCACAGACCATTGCATATACGGTAGAACACACTGCGAGGTATAGACCCTCCCGAGGCCGAGAGGTTCTACCTCGCCTGCGAGTAAGGGATTGTCGACGAGCCTCAACGCACGTCTTTCACCGAATCGGAGGGGTCAAGCTGGTATTTTGGCGCCCCTTACTTATCAGGCTTACATATAAAGTAGGTAGATCTTTAAAAACTGGGTTTCAATCTGTGTTTAATTCGACTTATTTTTTTATTCTAACCTTAAAATCTTTTTAGCAATAAAATAAAAGTATCTTGGCCTTTTAGACAATTTTTTCATTCAATATGGTGTTTAATACATGAAAATAAACTGATCTCACTATAGTTTGTTTCTGTACACGGAAAAGAAAGTCAGGTCCAGCGCCTATAGAAATTTGGCCGGTGTTCTTTAGGCTTCATAAAGTGAGTTATTCTTTTGCGGGGAACTTTATTCGAATGTACAATACATTGCCAACCGAAATAGCAAATTTCTCTGTCAATAAATTTAAAAAGCCAATAAAAAGTAAATTGCCATAAAGCTTATTATAGTATTAATGATTTCTTAGATGACAAGGCTGCCTGGTTGTAACACGAATTGCTCCTTTCTAAATAACTCTGTATTAGATTTAAGATGAAATATTTTAAAAAAAGCCGAACTGAGTTTCTTGAGGGCTCTTCTCAGTCTCGTTGCATTTTTGCACCCTCGGTAGAGTCACACCAACTTTTGACGAATCTAAATAATTTGCTAAAAATTTCAAAGATAATAAACGTTATTTTATTTATTTTATTTTAGAGCCCTGAATAGGGCCATGCTTCGCACGATCCCCAGGTACAGTCTCCTGCAGGAAGTGTTGGGTCCCATTAGACATCCTCGTCACTTTTGGGACCAAACTTTGGAAGTGTGGTCCGAAGTCCCATTGGCTATCAAGGACGCCTCCTACAGTTATGCTGGAACTTTCAGGTGGACCATTCCGAGGTAAAGAACCTCGGACTTGTGCAGGGCCACCTCCAGTTTCAGCCGCCGTATCCGACCCACGACTTGAGTAACCCCCGTCGTGACCTTGAGTGCTGCCTCCTGATGCGTTGCACCTCGCGCCGTGACGAGGGTATCGTCGGCGTAGCACGTTACACTGGCCCCAGTACCGATCCCAGTGCAACACTGCACGAGACATCTCGCCAAGCCGGCCCGAACCAGCTAGGGTAAGCTATGGCCCTCTCTCTGAGAGGTAAGCCCCGACAATACGATGGAGGTAGAGAGGCGTTTCCTGATACACGAGCGTCTCCCTTACAGCTCCATGGCAAGGTGTTGAAAGCGTTGGCAATGTCAAGAAACATCGCCACTACCACCTCGCCCTGCGAGACTGCTTTCCGGATAAGGGCCAGTTTCCCCGTCCTCCACAATTTGGGAAACTGGCCCCTTTCATGTGCTAAAGAGCCCCTCAGTCGAGGCCCTAGTTCGTCGAGAGCCAGGACCCATACACGGCCAGGAATGCCGTCGGGTCCGGGGGCAGTGTTTTTCCGGCGTCTGAGCCGGAGACTGAGGACCTGGGGTTTCACGTTTCTCTTATTAGGTTTGAACCTGTTAATTTTTAAGCTGAAGGAAAAAATTGCACATTATTTGCATACTTACTGGTACTGCACAGAGGATTACGAGGTGAGTTGGAAACTGCCATAGTTTTCAATCGTGGAGTATAGGGTTTTCTTTCAACATTACACATTGTATTTACATCTAAACGGGAACACCTAAACTAATTTGCACATCCGCAACTTTGATAATGTTACATATTTTCCTGAAAGGCTTTTAATATTATCAATCAAAGAAATGTAAGATAAAACAATATGTGTTGATGGTTACTGGTACTGTCACAATTTTTTTTCTTTACTATAACATTTTTCTTCGGTTACAACATTTTCAACGATGTTGATCAATTAGATATGTTAACTCCTTGGTAGGGTAAAGTCATAAAGGTACCTATGTGAATTTAAAAGTCTGAATGGTAAGGAATACGAATATTCCTTCCAAGTTCATTACATGCACTATCTGGGTTTTTCAGATTTTTCGAGGTAGCCGTTTAGATTTTAGAGGACGCTCTGTTTTACCAAAAAAATGGGCTATAAACTTGAATATCTCGCAAATGGATACCTAATCAAAGTAACTAGCCTAGCTTGGTATACCTTGTTGAATAGCTAATGAAACGTAGATATTTTGAAGCGTGTCTGCAGCCTAGGTGTCATTGATTTTTTTTTACTATTGCTGGTTGAAGTTTGATTTGTATTGATTTTTTATTGATGCTATAACTATCAATCTTCTATCTACGACCCAGTTAGTTGAGGTAACTCTAATTTTATTTTTCATAATGATGAAGAAACTAATCTGCTACACAAAAATCGTATAAAATTAAAAATTAGAACAAAAATAAACGAAAAAGATAGGCCAATAGACAAGAAACCGGCATTTAAAAAAAAAATCTTTAAAGCCTTATAACTTGAAAAGGGTTAGGTTGGGGGGCAGGGGTCCAAGGTGAAATTTGTCAGAAATGGTGGGAACTACCACCCCTGAAAGGGTTCGCACGACTTACCAGGTAACCCTGTATATAATTAAAAAAATGCTTAATAATAATAAAAAAATTGAGACCGCGCAAAATATTTTTTTTAACATTTTTCTAAATACTATTAAAAACACATTTCCAAAGTTTATATAAAGATTCATTGACTGGCCCTGGATTCCGAGGTATAAAGCTTACGGCGCTCCACTAGTAGGGGAGGTACACAAAAAAAAAAAACATTTTTCATTATTTTATTTTGGCATTTTTTTGGCGTAGTAAATGCACATATTATAAAAAAAAATCTTTATTCTAGCACTAACCGTTTGGGCGGAAAGCCGAGGACAGACGGACGGACATGACGAAACTATAAGGTTTCTGAGACTTCAACTATGGAACCCTAAAAAGACATAGGTATTTGAAGTTAATTGCTACAACCTGTCTGTTACTCGTTAGCTTGAGCACCAGATGTACGAGGGCATCATACACTTTGCACAAGCTATTAGTAGGTACTTTTATTCATTTAGATATGTACTTATAATAAAGTTGTAGTGGTAGGACCATAGACCTAGTATAATATCTCTATGAGTAGGACTTAACTATCTAATTCAAATCACTACATATCATAAAACAAAGTCCTCCACCGCGTATGTTCGCGATTATTTCAAAAACTACTGCACCGATTTTTATGCTGTTTTCACCAATGGATAGAGTTCTTCTCGAGGAAGGTTTTTAGTATCTATTGTCAAGCGGGTGAAACCGCGGGCGTCCGCTAGTAGGTAATAAATATTCAAATTTATTCACGAAACATTGTTCTTACATTTTTGCACAGCATAATGATGTTTTCGTGAGGCTAATGGCTTGTACACCATTCTGATGTGAACTCATGCAAGAGAAATGCCCTGACGTCTTTACTCGATGTGCTTATAAAAACTTTCTTCAATGAAGGTTTGCCAGAGGGTTCAGGATTTGGTTTCAGACAAGGTATGTGCAGCAATCAAAGTTTTAATATCGCAAATTCATTACAGATGAGCTTCTAACTAGTTTAAATATAAGCTTTCGTAATGTGAATATGTAGGTAATATTAGTCTCTTTGGCATCTCACACTTTACAGTTTGAAATTTAGATAGGGTGTTTTTGGTTAATGAAAGTTAAGTTTAAGAGCATAATAATATGTTCTGTCAACTGCAACAGAGATGCTTGGGCCAAAGTTGCGTCCGTCATGTTTGTGAATTATATAAAAACACCTAAGCTAATACCTCAAACTTTTTCAGAATTTAACATGGCTGGTCGTAATAGAAATGGCATCAGTACAACAAATTTGACCATTATCTTCTGTTGTTGGGTGTTGATATCAGCAGATGCATCTCTCAGTGGGCGCTGCAAGCTCAAGAGACATCCTCACAAAGCCATGCAAACAGATCTCAATGGGCGACGTTGCTGGGATGATATAAAGATAATGTCTTGCTGGGGATACTGTTTGTCATATGAGGTGATATCTGTATTTCATTCTAGTATTAATGGGCGTCTATTATGTAAATCGTGGTATGATGGCGGTTTTTTTAAATGCATCGTTTTTAATACTTTTACCGGTGATGAGATCAAGCATTTACAACCAGGGTTATAATGTCTATTTTATTTTAGATATCCGACTGGCAGTTCCCATACAAACAGTCTCATCATCCAGTTTGCGTTCATGGTGAACGTAAGCACGCGTCGGTAAAGTTAAGGAACTGTGACCCTGGTGCCCAGCCTGGAACTGATGTATATCACTATGTTGAAGCTACTTCTTGTAAATGTCAGGTTCGTGTGGTCTCTGAATACTCCAACATGCTCTTCCAAATACTGCCTGCCCTCTAATGTGTGTTATTTTACTCAAACTACTATCGATGCGATGCAATCCGATGTTGTCTACACCTGCGACAGCAAAATGTGCTTACGTTACGCAGCATTGTTCTGGTAATTTAGTGATAATATTATGTTTTTGCAGCTCTGTTCATCGGACGACACCAGTTGCGAGTGGCTGCCTCCCGATACTTCTCTCCTTGGTGGACTTATTCTGAAAGAAGAAATCGAAGAAGAGCTGGAACAAAATACGATTTAATTTTATCACAATGAACGAATACGACACTGACGATTACTATCATTAATGATGTTTGTCTCCTTTTAGTTAGATTATTTTAATGTTGCAAATTACATTTTTATACACACCTGCATAATTAGCGTGGATGTTAAAATAAAGTATACGTATTATTAATTTAAAGCTTAATCTTTACAAAACACCTCCTTTCTCTCTTGCATCTTATCACTATTAAATTAGTATCACCGAGGAAACAGCCTTACGATGCTGGATTTCGCCCCAAAAGGGCATGGGAAATACCTAAGTATAGGAAATATTGATGGGTTTTGTCGCCGGAAAATAATATGTGCAGGAGGCGGCTGTCACAGTTGTGATATGATGAATTATGAGTACGGCTCCAGGAACCCTACACTAATTCTTTGAGGGGAATAATGTAAATACTACTTCAATAAAAAACATTTTAAAACAACAATAACTATAACCTTTTTGCATTTTATACGAATATGTATTTTTTCAAGAGTGGCGTCGATTTTGAATTTTTCAATAGCAACATTATCTAACAAATTGCCATTCAGTTCCACTTAGGGGCAGGGGTAAACTTAGAATTATTTAAGTAAATACATTTGGGTCTTTCTACATCGCTGGGCGCCACTGGAAATACCATTTGCGTGTGAAGTGTGAACCAGAGACGCCCGGCTACGGACGTAAGAGCAGCCGAGGCCTTGGGCCGCGGAATTAAAAAATAAATAAATCTATAGCTACATGCGTACCTATATAACGTTTCGAACCAAAAACTCCAGCCAGCAGTGCGAGCACGGTGGCGAGGCGTCGTGTAGACATATTGTCGATCCACCTCTTTGCACCAATGATATCGCAGAAAATTACAAAAAATGTGTTAAGTAGCGACATTTTCTATCAATATGTCGACACGCCGTGCTCGCTGGCTGGAGTTTTTAGTACGAAATTTGTTACTCATTACAGATCGTCGTTTCGATCGGTCTAAAGCGATGAATCGTCCGTATATGGGGGGCTGATTGCAAAAAAACGAGACGAACTATTGCTCTATGGTTCCATTCAATATTTCATTCATTCATTCATTGGTTGATTGACTGTTGATTGATGTCTTGATGTTATTTCGCTGTCTGTCATATTCTGCAGTTATTCTCATATATTAAATTAATTATAAATTAAATTCACTATAAATATGTAAAATGCATGTTTTGTATGGATATTGAATAAAAATGTCGTTGCGATAATTCAGTTTTAAGCATCAACCAGTGGCCTGAATCAAGATTAAAGTAGCGATTGTGTTATGGGTAGTGTTAGTCATGAAAAACTGCAGTGTGTTTATTGTCCTATTGCTGTGTTTATCTGGAATAGAATCTAGTACTTTGGTAAAACTAAACTCAACCTCTGAAAAAAAAGTATGGAACATAAAACTGGATATTTTCTTTTCAAAAACATTGCCTGCTGTGGTCACTAGGGCACCTAAGAGTGATGTACGATTCAAATGTGAAGCGGTAATGAACTATACAAAAGTTGAACAGTATACGAAAAACAAGGAAGGTATCGCGACGTTGTTGAAGGAATCTCCTCCAGTCCATATCCAGCAGAAGTTACTAGAGAATGTGAAAGTATATTGGTTAAAAAACAATAAAGTTATTGATGAGAATAATCCTCAGAAAATTAAAATAACTACTAAAATAGAGAATGGCACAGTTGGAACAAACTTAAGAATCAAAGACATTACTGTTACAGATAAGGGCAATTACTCATGTGTTATAAAACAGAACTATGAGAAAAAACAAACAACACAGTTGACAATTGAAGAGAATTTGGATAACTATGACATCCCTACATATGCCTCTCTATTTCCTAAAACTGATGTTAACAACCAAATAGATATACAATTGCAATCCACTCCAGGTCTATTGTCCGAAAACATACAAAGTACAACAAATGCAAGTGATTTTAGTCCAAGGAAATTACACCCAGTGTGTCAGGAGTATCTAGGTAGAGTGTGTGAAAAACATCTTAAAGGCCATTTTGTTTACATAGCATACAATACAACCCAGGCATATATTGAAGATAAGCTTATGAAAGCTTTCCAAGTGACCAAATATTCCAATGACATCAGTCCACGCTGTGAGGGATATGCATTGCCCAGCTTATGCTATTCATCATTCCCAATTTGCAGAGATCCTTTCACCACCAACAGCAACTTTTTCAAAGATGCTAGGATGCTCTTCTCAGATTCTAGTACCAGTCAATCAGATGATAGTGATTTGCCAGAAATTGTCTTTGAAAATTTTGCTGATGGCCAACTTCCAGAAATGTATTTTAAGCCAAATAGCTCCATTGGTTCTTTGTTCAACTACCGTTACAACTCTTCAATTCTAAGGCGTGTGTGTCGACAAGATTGTGAAATTTTAGAAAATGAGTTGTGCCAAAAAGAATATGCCATAGCTAAGAGACATCCACATATTGGACAGCAACTTACACTGGAAGAGTGTCAAGACTTGCCAGAAAATGATCCAGACTGTCTTAGAATTAGTATCGGAGCAGTAATGGTGTCAGATGATGAATGCTACTGGGAGAATGGAAGTGGTTATCTTGGTAGAGTAAGTGTAGCTAACAATGGAATGCCCTGTACTGAATGGTCGAAACAACTCCATGTCAAAGTCTCTGATTATCCTGAACTGGCTGGTATGCATAGTTATTGCAGAAACCCTGGAGGAGTGAGAGAGCAACCCTGGTGCTTTATTGAAAAAGAAGGTGGTAAAACTGATAAACATCTCTGTGACATTCCAAAATGTGCACATAAGATTTGGATCTACATTGTGATAGTGTTTTTGGTAATAACATTGGCTATATTTGGTTTTATCATTTGTTTGTGCTATAGACATAAAAATAAGAACAATGCTGCCACAATAAGGGACATAAACTTACCAAATGCTGATAAAAATATTTATGGCAATTCAAGATTAAATTCACCCATCGAAATGAGTGATCTATTGACAAATAATATTTCAAACCAGCCACATTTGACTCGAAATACTCGTAGTGGTGGAGTACTTCGTATACCCCAGTATTCATTATCACAAATCAAATTTTTAGAAGAACTAGGTGAAGGAGCTTTCGGCAAAGTGTACAAAGGTGCATTGAAAAAGAATAGTGAAACCCAATTCATTGCTGTGAAAGCATTGAAGGAGAATGCTTCAGCCAAAACTCAAGGTGATTTTAGGAGAGAGATTGATTTGATATCGGAACTGACACATGATAATATTGTGTGTATAGTAGGTGTGGCACTTAGAGAAGAACCTTTATGTATGTTGTTTGAATTTATGGCTCGTGGAGATCTTCATGAATTCCTTATGGGGCGAGCACCACCTTCAGGCAAGGGCTTGCCACCAATGAGACTGCTCAATATTGCTCATAACATTGCAGCTGGTATGCAGTACCTTGCTTCACATCATTATGTTCACAGAGACTTGGCAGCTCGAAACTGTTTAGTGTCCGATGATTTCATTGTAAAGATATCAGATTTTGGACTCTCAAGAGACATTTACAGCTCTGATTATTATAGAGTAAGTCCTATGCATTTTTTATATTCATTATACGTTTTGATTACCCTACATCTCCAGGGCCCAACTAATCCTCACCTGCACAGGGTGTACCTGCTATCAAACGAACGAGGCTCTAGTGAAACCCAGTCCCCGGAAAGGGCAATAGACTTGCTACCTATTACGTGGGGTTAAGGAAGTGACTGGTGCAACTTCGGAGTAATAAGCGCCTTTGTCTACCGCTTCGGGGATAGCTTTACTCATAATATAGCTAGGTACAAAGGTATAAGGTTATAGGGCTAAGGTTCAAATTGTAAGACCTATCAACATCCCCAAGTCATCCTCCCCCACATGTGGTGCACTTACTGGCAGGCACCTCTGGTTGATGACTTGTTCCCTATGAAGTGTGCATCGGACATGGTCCAAGACATGGGACACTTCAAAATCACTGGCACATCTGTCTAACAAGTCTAACGAGTCTTACCTCATCGGGGACAAATACGTGTTTTGTTGTCTCTGAAAATCTGTATATCTGTATACCACTGTATCCACTTAGGTAAGTTGCGTGCTTAACAAGCCCAATATTACCTAATCAAGTATTCATATTCCAATCTAATATCGCACATGTGCAATAGTAGAGTCTATGTTCTTTCTGACATTTACTTGCTACACTAGAAAGTGTGACGAGACACCTAGCTCGTTATGCAGTGTGGTCTAGTGCAATGCATATGTTTTACCTAGTCGTCCAATCCTTATCTAAGATCGACCTCCCTTCATTTAGAAGAATTTCGTAGGTTTGTGTTGCAACGACGTGAGTGACCAATAGGAGCGGAACAGCAATAAAAATGTTGCAAAATAGGAGACGCGATCTAAACCCCGAGCGTCTGAAAAACTGCCGACATCTATAGAAGATCTACCAATATAAATTCATTGGTAGATTGCACCACATTTAAGGTGCGGGAGATTTCTGTAACGTCTCCCATAGGGCCCGCATACAGGTAACCGGTTTTATTGGTCGTTAGCGAGCGCCCGTTATCGACCAATATAACGGAGTCACATATTAATTGATTTCCTTTTGTTTTGAGCTTCGGCCATTCATACATAACATTAAAAAAAAAGATTAACTTCTCTAATCCGTGAATCTAATATTGTTTCAGGTACAATCTAAGAGTCTGTTACCAGTGAGATGGATGCCACCTGAATCTATACTTTACGGCAAATTCACCACTGAGAGCGATATTTGGTCGTATGGAGTTGTTTTGTGGGAAATATACAGCTACGGTTTACAACCATATTATGGGTAAGAACCTCATACCTATTTAATAATTGATACCTGCAGTTCCGCCCGCGTGGAACAGTTTATTCGGAGATATATTTTCTAACATCTGATTTGATGAAACAAAGCCTTAAGTACAGCTTCGTTTATCTGTAACTAGCGGACGCCCGCGGCTTCTCCCGCTTGACAAATTGTATACAAAAACCTTTCTCAAGAACCACTCTATCCATTGGTAAAAACCGCATCAAAATCCGTTACGTAGTTTTAAATATCTAAACATATATGTAGTGATGAGGATAATGAAACCGCGCGCCAATCCGTTTAGTAACTTCGGAAATTGGCGTTTAGTAGACAAGACTATAATACTTTTTTGTGTGCATTTGGGATCATTGTTTTACGATTATTAATGTGAGAACATGTTTAATATTTAGGTACAGCAATCAAGAAGTGATATCAATGGTCCGTGGCGGGGATTTGTTAGCCACTCCGACCGCGTGTCCCACAATTATGTACGCGCTGATGCGGGATTGTTGGAAACACACGCCACAAAGACGACCTAACTTCGAGGAAATTGTCAATAGGTATGTCCTGAGCTGTCCTTTATTTGTACTAGAATTATAATTCATAAATATTTGGTTGAGATACAGGGCAATGGGTACTCACTTTGTTTATCACGACGTGTTCCCTGCTGTGTGATAAATACAAAAGCCCTTCATCTGTTAAGTTACTCCAGCCATTGTTATTCCAACTACCCACTTCCACTGTGTTTATTTTACTTACATATAAGTTAATTGTATCTCATTACAATGCAATAAGTTGTGAATAGAATCTTTGCAGTCTAAAGGCATAAATACACGATTGCAAACGCGGTTTTAAACGTGGTTTTAAAAGTAACGCTTTGCTGGCTACACGGTTTAAAACCAACTGTTCAATAGAACATAGTTGGTTTTAAACCGTGTCTTATAACCTTAAGGGCCTTAAGCATCTGCATACAGTCGAGTTATTGTATTGTAATAATGGCAATGCACTTTTGAAACTCTGAGTCTCTGACTGTACATGTTTCATCTGCCAAACCCAAGCCAAGTGTACGTACGAACACTTCCTCCACAGCCTGGTCATCTGAGACTCTCTTACAGTTGATAAAGTTATGCAGTGCTTCATCTATATATTTAATACGACAATTTGTCTGTCCGTCCGTCGCGTTTTTCAATTATAATTTTTTTATTTATATTTGAGGCGATACAAAGTTCGTTGGGATAACTAGTTCACTTAATTCCCAGCCACAAATCTGTAGTACGGGTCAGAACTATTCGTCAACGTCTCCTTTGTTTGTTGATCCATCACACCCATCCACCACTGAACTAAGTTGAGAACACAGTTAGATGATGACCTAGAAGGAGACGAACTTTCATTCTAGAAAGCTCTAAGCTCATGTGGGAAACGGGAACGACAAACAACCATACGAGCCTCCATGTTGTATTGTCGGGGGACCCCCCCCCCCCGTCAGGAACAAAGTGCAACGCGGGTTGCGTAAAGAACTTCAACGAAGACAACCTGGGTTTGGGTTACTTTTAACGACGCCGACGCTAAATTTAAAAAAAAAGCAGACACTATTTTGGCTTCTGCGGAACCACTGATAAGCGAAACGTGACGATTTATGTAAGCCGCGTTAGAGAACTTCGTTCCAATATAATTAAAATCTTTACAGAATACAAGATTGGATAAATATGGGTGGGTGTCCAGAGCCGGCCCCATCAGACTCTGGCAGCAGCAACTTTGGACACCGACCGTCCTGCTCCAGCAGAGATCTCCAGGAAAGAGTACCACTACTACCTCCTCACTGTTCCTCTTCCAATGGCTCCCTTTCCACAGGCAGCTTAAAGAAGTTCCGAACGGCATCTAGTTCTAAGGTGACAGAAGATAATTGTTCAACTTGCAGTGAAGTACCACCTCTAGCTCCGAAAACCAAGAAGCACAGTTCGGGATCGCTTATTGACACAGATAAGGTAGGTACCAGAGACACTGTTGTTAGGATACCTAATACTCAACATGGTAACGAGATATAAACCGTAGGTTTAGATAGCAAATACTCGAGTTTGTTTAAAAAAAAATTTCTAATGTCACGGAGCGAGATGTATGGAAATGCGCGCACATCTTACGTAGGGTCGTTTACGTCACTTACGTCTTACGTCTCTCTTCCCAATTTATAAACTAGAATAAGGTGGAAATTAAAAAAAATCAAACTCTTTAAATGACTGGCGAGTGCTTCGTCGCGAACTCGTTTTCAATAAAAAAAATACAAGAATATATTATATTCATTTAAAAAATATACTAAAATAGGTCAAAGTATTATTATTTGTAAGTTGAATTAAAAGTATCAACAGTTGGTTGTGGCAACACCATTCGTTTCTGTTTGTCTATGCTCCGTGACAGTTGTGCACTTGACATTAGCGGCTAGTTGTAAGATAACTTTGTAAAAAGAGGGTAGTTTTTGTAACACTAGTATTTTTATCTAAGTCGGCTTGTACATAAAACTTCAATGCAACGTCGCAGCAAATCGCAGTTTTATGTACAAGCCGTAAATCGGTTCAAGTATTATTAAGGGTGTGTTACTTATTCGTGTATTGAAAGTTTAGTCCAAATGTCTTAACGCGTCTTGGTATTGATGAAAAACTTGATGTATTGTATTCGATCGTTAGTTTTTGACGTGACAACGTCTTATAATTCGATGGAGCCGGCTGTACGCACGAAAACATAGAGGCGTTCCATTTAAGGCTTGAAGTGCAAGCGAGAGCGCGGAACGAACGACAAAGAGGCACAATCGGACTCCGCGTTCGGCAGCGTTCGACATCTGTCTCTCTCTTTCTTATGACGTTGTCACGTTCAACTATCGTCAGTAAACCGACTTTACAGACAACCGATTTTTTTCGCCAGTAAATGTATATTTAATTGCTGAATGCGGCTAATGTTTTCTAACAAGGCAGGTACTTAATCGTTATCTATCCGTGACTGCAGTTGGTGCAATATTGGATTGAAAATTCGGGGAACTGTAGCGTATCGAACCTACTTCAATTATATATATCAGTTATGCATACATTATGTTGTGAGTTAATTCGTGATGCTGTCGAACGCAGTAAGCACTGTTCACATTAATCGGGCAGATCTCACCGGACAGAACTGGCCGATTCCCGAATCTACCAATGAGATTTTTGCGACTGAGCGGATTCATTGGCTGATTTGAGTATCCGCCAATGAGATTGCTGTCCGATGAATGTGGACAGTGCTTTATTGTCCCTCAGAAGACCACACTGCAGTAAAAATGTTTACAATTTGGTACATATTGAATTATTGGTTATTTATAACTATTAATTTAAATTAAAATCAACAATTCCATTCCCACTTACCAGGGGCGTAATATGGAATGGGACTGTTTTAGGCAACAATAAACTTGTGCCCGATAAATGGCAATAGGCTCGCCCCCTATTACATGGGACCTAACATAGCTGACGAGATGTGGGTGTGTTTGCACACCTCTGCCTACCCCTTTGGGGAAAAAGGCGTGATGCTATGTTTATGTTATGTTTTTAATCCATCTATTTATTTTTGTATTTGAAAGCAATAAGCTTCTATTATTTCCCAAATAATTAAATAAAATATATAATTCGCAAAAACGAATGTCATTGATGAGCTCAAATCTGCGGCCCATCGTTTTTGCGAATTGTAATTTATATTTGAGAAATCCGTCTATTCAGTTTAATATACTCAGAATATTATTATACGAGAGAAAGTAGTTTAAGTTGAAATGAGTTTTGCATGTACCTAGGTACTATTTATTTTATGTTAAGTTATTTAATGGTTATTACAATTTTGTTCCTACATTACCTATCAGCGCACGCTCGCGCAGTTTAGATTTCGTACAAGAACAAACATTATTAAATATAAATATTCATATCAAGTCCAAGAGAGAGAGAGAGAGAGAGAGTCACAGTAATTAAGAATCTGGTTGTTTATTTAAGAAATAATATTATAGATTGTGCAGCTATTATACGGTTGTGTTCTATATGGTGCAAGTGTAGGTACTTTTCATTCAATACATTTATTTAGTTGCTTTTTTAACTGTCGCAATTTGGTTACTAGACTCTATTTCAGATAGGAAGCGTCTGGTGATGAACACAGTTTTAGGCATGGAAATGATTGCTACTCTAAAATAATTATAGTCACTGATTTCACCAGTGTTTAATTGAGTGATTTCACTGCATATGATGTGAAGAGCATAGCATAGTGTGGCTGAGGCGTAACATAAGTAAAGTCAAATTCCAAGGCTGTGTTGTGGGAACATTTTTGAAAACGTGTAACGTATTATTCTAATCTTCATCTTAATGTATTTTCTAATCTTAGGCGACTCATGTATTTTGTTTGTCCGCATACTCCTCCTAAACGCCTGAACCGATCTCCTTCAAACTTACCACAGTGATAACGTGCGACGTGAGGGTTTAGAACAAAAAAATACCAAAAAAGTTTGAACATAAAAAAATAGATCGTTGTCGTTCGAAAATTTAACACTTCACTCAGTTTTTTGCAACACCAGCATGCATTGCATACCTATTTTATATCAAAGGCCTCGATGACGTCAAACTTCAAGCCGTAGTGCGCTAATAGCGCGCTCCCCGAACATAGTGCAAACGTCACAGGACGCTTCCAATATCCCTTATATGATTCGCTTTTAGTTAGTAATATGTAGTAGTTTTAATTTATATTACGTAACTTATTTATTTACTGGCGAAATAGTTTCGATTTATTATAAAGGTGAGTACATTATATTTTTTTTTGTTAATATTTTGCATATATTTATATACTTAGTGTTGTAAGTCGTAAAAAATAATAATTAAATCTGAACAAGAAATTGGATTAGTCTCCATCATATACAAAACCTATACATTCCGAAATAGTTACCGAACGTATTGGTTGTGTATCACAAAGGTATTTAAAATGGCAACTCTAACTCATTCTTTTTTAGGTAAGATTTATCCTAGTAATCAGGAATCATTACCTACCAATTGGTTTGTTTATGATAATTATTTTATAGATATTTATTGTTTTGTTAGGTACGAAAATAGCCGTAAAGTATTATTCCGCTCCATTTTTTATAATTTTTAAGTCTGAACAATGTTTGCCGTCAGCTATATTATAAGACTGACTGAAAAATATCGAAGTACAATATTTAAAAGAGTACATAAACTAGCCAAATCACGATAATAGTGTCTAATATTATTAACAATCAGTATTTTTTTATTGGATAACTTGATTTGTTTGGTATTTTGACTATTTTCTTTTACAAACATGTTTATGATTTTAGATACTTTTTGATGGTTTAATTTTGAAATTGATCAAAGTGTGCTGCGATGTATTGAGATCTCATCATAATTATTTATTTAACTTACTGCGATTAATTGGTTATCTAATCATTCGCAGATACTATCTTTTTACAGTGCGTTCAAGTTTTTAGATCAGATCATGTATAGTTAGTTAGTAGATCGTAGTATACTGGTGTTCACGTAAAAAGAACGGTGTGCGAGAGTGGGAGGGGGTGTGTTTGCACATCGGTACTCTCGCTCTAACTCGCGGTTACCGCCATATAGAGCAATAAATCGTCTACTGCGCAGCTTGAAGATCAGCGTTCTTTTTATGCGACGCGAGGTATACTTATATAGCTTTTTTAGTTCCTAATTCTCACATGAACAATTACCAACCCTATGAGTAAGACAGTATCGATGTAAGTCTTTATATGTACATATACAGGGTGTTACATAAGGGTTATATCAACCTGAAGACAGCCCCATCATGTGTTGGGACACGATTTTTTTGATTTGAAATAACGCATTTTTAACTTTTTTTTATGAACATTTTTTTCTTGTTTGGCGGTCGACACAAATCGAAAGGCGTTTGAGACGACCAGCTGATGGAGGTGTCTTCAGGTTGGCATAACCCTTATGTAACATCCTGTATAGACTTATTCAACCAATGATATCACAGAAAGTGTCGGCCACGTGACTCGATTAACAACTTTTAGAAATTTTCTGCGGTTTTATTGGTTATCGTTTGCGAGTCGATGCTGGCTGTGCTAGCTCTGCTCTGCTCTTGAGTTACAAACATACTCTAAAGCATAACGAATTGTAATTAAAAGACATATTTAACATAATTTTTAGGGTTCAGTACCCAAAGGGTTAAACTGGAACCCAATTACTGAGACTTCGCAGTCCGTCCGTCTGTCAGTCTTAAGCTGTATCTCATGAACTTTACAAATGATGTATTTCTGTTGCCTCTATAATATAGAGGCAACAGAAATATTATATTGAGAGTTTATAACAAAAAATACTAAAAAACAGAATATAATAAATATTTAACGAGGCATCCATATTGCGTGATTTTTGCCGTTTTGGTACGGAACCTTGTGTACGCGATTCCGACTAGTATTTCGCCGGTTTATCTATACTACTATTATAAAGAGGAAAGAATTGTATTTTTGTGTGTATGTTTGTAATGAATAAACTCAACAAACTACTGCGCCGATTTCAAAAATTCTTTCACCATTGGAAAGCTACATTCACCCTGAGTAACATAGGCTACTTTTTATCCTGGTAATGTGTTCCCACGGGAACCGGGAACGAGTAAACTAAATCACGCGGGCGGTGCTGCGACGATCAGCTAGTAAATTATATTTTGGGTCAAGATATTACGTTTTTATCATGTCCAAATTTGTATTCCTGTAGCACAACTGTAACTTAACTTATTTTTAAATTAAATTAAAAACTTGCCTGTTAGTATTTAATTATACCTACTTTAAGTAGAATGTAAGTCATTTTTTATAATTTTCTATTTAAATTATACTTATTATCCACTTTTTACACGTTTTTTATAAATGTTTATGATATTTAGTACTTTCCGTACTTGCCAAAGACTTGTTTTTGTATGTGATACACTTAGTTTATTATTTACATGTAAATTGTATTTCTTGTAATAAATAATTTTTAAAGTTTTCTAATGAATTTTATTTAATAGTTTAGAAATATGCTTAAACAGCCCAAAGGTATTTATTATGTATGCAGATACGAAAAAAAATCTTTATTGTACACCAATACATATTAATAAATGACAAAGCATAATTTAAAAATGTACAATTAGCGGCCTTGTCACTAAACCGCGATCTCTTACTGACCACCTATGTTGTTAGAAATATTATGTGAAAGTGTGTAGTTGCTGTATGTAGGTATGCATACATAATACCTTTGTGCCGTGTACAAACTGAGAAAGATAAAAAAAGAAATCCATTAATTAACAAAATATATAATTTATTGCAAATAAATATATCTTATCTTATTGTAAACTTTTAAAACTTCAATCCTTTCGTATCCTTATATTTGTTTCTGCACTTTCAGTATTCTTTTTAACAATTAAGTACTCTCCATGTACTTGCATGTGTACTCTGAGATTGTGGCGACCGGTAAACCCTTTGTTACATACTTTACATACAAAGGGTTTTTCACCTGAAAGTATACAAAAATATTTACGTAATCGCTAAAATAGGATTTAACCGGAATCTTTCTCTTACAAGGACCTGTAACTATTGTTATTTTGTTGCGCCTTTTCTAATTCGCGTTTTTGTCCAAGTGGCGACATCTACCGGTTGTTTCACGAACTATTAAAAGCTATATAAGCCACGCAAGATGACAATTCGGCGGCCATGTTGATGACGTACCTAGTTGAACTGTTTGTACCTACAAACGTAACATCCGTACTTTTTAGCGATTGATGATATCACGCAGCGGTTATTGTGAAAAGGTTCCATCCCACTGTCATTGTACGCGGCTTATAGTGCCTCATATTTTGCTGATACACAATATTAACTAGTGTTCAAACTGCAGACTTTAGCTTATACCGGCTGGGTAGCCAAATGTGTAGAATTTTAAGTTAACCTTAACATGTTTGCCTTACCTGTATGTATTCGACGATGTTTTATCAACACAGGCCTCGTATAGAACTTGGCTGGACAGTGTTCACATTGGTAGGGGCGGATACCATCGTGTCTGTTAATATGAGTGGTCAAAGTACTCTTCACCTTGAACGTAGCTGGACATCGGTTACATGCGTATATGCGATTATCGCTGTGACTAACCAAATGCGCGTTTAACTACAACGAGAAATTAAAAATGTTTATCCATTTCGTTCACAGACACATGAAACTCATTGCGAGTGATTATACATCTAAGTACTGCTAGACTCGCAAGCAACAGGTAGAGCCTGTTAGTAAGAATCTGGCTGGAAATCTGCTTTGGTCGCGTGGACGGTTGTGCATTCGACTTTCGACGCCCGGAGGTTTGTGTGATCCACAAATGTTTGTTTCCGAGTTTGGGCGTTTTCTATGTATAAATTACATTTGTTGTCCGTGGTCCTACTACCTGGTCCTACTAGTAGGACCACGGGCCATTCTTTTTGCCCCTAGTTCTATCAGTAGGACCACGGGCCCCTAACATTACCCGTAGTGCTACTGGTAGTACTACAGACAAGTAGCAGTGCCCATAGTTCAACTAGGAGTAATAACGCCAACCTTAATAGCGCGATGTAGAAATTATGAATATGATATGAAGCGAAAATTCGATGTCGTCGGTATTGGTCATCGTAGCTCAGTTGGTCAGAGCACTCCCCCTGTTAGGGAAAGGCCGTGGGTTCGAGTCCCGCCGATGACATCAGTTTTTGTGATCTATTTATAATTTCTTTCTTAATATTTTAAGAATAGTTTAAGCAAACTCATTGCTTTGAAATACAAAAAATATATGGATTTGGTAAGGATCCATCTAAAAATTCAGTGTTTAAATATCGTTGTAACACGATACACTGGTACCGTTAGTTCGGTAGAACTGCGGTAGGTGGATCCAACGCTAACCTTAATAGCGCGATGTAGAAATTATGAATATGATATGAAGCAAAAATTCGATGTCGTCGGTAGTGGTCATCGTAGCTCAGTTGGTCTCCCTGTTAGGGAAAGGCCGTGGGTTCGAGTCCCGCCGATGACATCAGTTTTTGTGATCTATTTATAATTTCTTTCTTAATATTTTAGGAGTAATAAGATCTTTTTCCTGGTTACCCACTTATAAGTATTTATTCTAAACGTAAGGGTGATTACTAAATCATCACCATTTTAACAATTTTCTCGTGATTATTTTGTGTTATCATATTAATTACACTGAACTTAACATTTCAGTTGCCGACATGTAATAGAATCCGTTAAAAATAATTACTTACTATATACGAACATACAAACATTAAAAACATACAACCATCTTCCCAAACTTTCTTAGGGTCAAACTTTATTAAACATCTTCTCTGGGAACGGTGCTTTTTTATTATTATTTATGTACACATAAAATTACATATATAAATTTAACATTTATTTAGAAAATAATTTATCGTGTCTCTCCAGAAGGACCTTAGGAACTGGGGCCCTCAGGAACAAACTCAAAGTATTACGGACAATAAAAAATTACTCGTGGTCTACCACAGTTTAGTGCCCATACAAAATATGTTGTTTTTGTTAAAGTCCTACTGATAGAACTAGGGGCAAAAAGAATGGCCCGTGGTCCTACTAGTAGGACCACGGACAACAAATGATAAATTATGGTATATTTTGAAATATAATACAGGGTGAAATTGAATTCATGAGCAATATTTTAAACTTGGTTATGGACAATGGAAACGTGGAATGCAATGGGGCAATACTAGGTAATCAGGTCTATACTGACAGCCGCTCGCTTTTTGACAGTTGACTGGTGATGTGGTGACAAAATTAAGCTGCGTACGACATGGATTTTTGGCGAGCGCGTGGCTGGTAGTCTTTTAGGTTACCTCTGGCGCTGGGCGACAATCCAGGCCCAAACGCTCAATTGCAATACCGAACAACGTTTCCTTGTCCCGCACCGCGAACCAGTTCAGAGCAACTAGTTCTTCTGTGCGGGAAAAATCAAGAACGATGGAGCCACGTTTTTAAAAAAGAACTTGCGTACGGTTCGGTTTTTGCTGAGCGCGTGGCTGGTGGCTTTTTAGGTTACGTCTAGTCTCTGGCGCTCCGCAAAAAGTCCGGGTTCCAGACGCTCACTTGCAATACCGAACAACGTTTCTCAACTTTGTCCCACTTTTGAAGCTCTTTCAGTAAGTACAAGTAAGTAACTAGTTCTTCTGTACCTAAACTTTACCTTGACGTTGGCAAAATCATCGATGAACAATGAAAGAAGAACAAGTTGCATACCTTCCCAGGAACTATTACTCCACATACAGGGCAAATTTTTTTTCGCGATGCACACCGATGCTTGTCAAACTCCGCTCGGGTTGAGAATACTCGGGTGCAATTTTTACAATATTCCCTCGATTTCGAGTGCTTTCTTAATTTGTGTTCCTAAAAAAAACATAGATTCAAGATACAAAGATTCAAAACGTTTATTTATTTGGGTTATAAAAACACTTATGAATGTCAAAATTATAAATTAAAAAGAGTGATTCTAGATGTACATTTACTGCCAGATTCGCAAAGCAACAGGTAGAGCCTGTGTGTAAGAATCTGCCAAGAAATCTCACAGTCGCTCTTTTTCAATCAATCATACAAAAAGTGATTGATATGAAACAAAGTCTTTTTTTGGGAGAAGTTATTAATTAATTAATATTTTAGACGAACGTTCTCACACAACGTTATCAAGCCCAAACTAAGCTATAAGCTTGTGCTATGGGATCTAGACAACTGATAAACATACTTATATATTAAATACATAGAACCCCCAAACTCCGAAACAAACATTTGTGGATCACACAAAATATTTGATTCGACCCGGGAATCAAACCCGAGACCGACTACCGACCACGCCACCGAAATATTTAAAGTGTATGAAATATACGCCCATTCATAATTTACATAATACAAATTTTATGCTGATTTCCGCGGCTCTGCCCGCGTGATAGATAGTTATCTCCTTCCTGATTTTCGTAGGAAACATTACCGGATTGACAGTAATTCCTATGTTACTCGAGATAATATAGCTACATATCAGTGAAACAATTTTCTAAATCGGATTAGTTGTTTGCTCATTTGAATTGTCTATTCAATTCCTTCCTATTCAATTCAACCAATCCAACAATCAAATCCTTCTTTTTCCAGCATACGTATAGACTAGCATATTCCCCCGCGTGGCATAGTTTTCCATTGCCAAAAAGTAGCCTAATTTTTACTACGCTTTTATTAGCTTCACTTGTATGTTTGCTTGTTTGTAACCGACTCTTTTGGGTTCGATTTTGCCCTATTTTGAACGATCAGATTTAATTCAAACTTTGTACACCTGTCAAAGACAAATGACAATGCAATAATTCGATTGAAAATTAAAAAAAAAAATGAAAACAACTAAAAATTAAAAATAAATAATAAGTAGTTTCAAAAAAGTAAAAAAACACGCTTTTGTAGAGAATCCAACTAAAAAGTAGAAAATAAATTTTAATAAGTTTGAATTAAGAATACTGTAAATAAGAAATAAATGTATATTATTGTAAAAAAAGTATACTGTCAATAGTTATAAATATTTTATTGACAGATATGAGTAGAAGAATTATCATTTTGATAATATCTTAAAATGCACCTCACGTTTCTTTACAATAATATACATTTATTTCTTATTTACACTATTCTTAATTCAAACTTATTTTCTACTTTTTAGTTGGATTCTCTGTAAAAAGCGTGTTTTTTTAAACTATTTTAAGTAATTTACTTTTTATAACAGTACCTACCAATCCGCCAGTGAAAGTTCCGTTAAAATCGGTCCAACCGTTTCAGACTAGCCGAAAGAAAGACACAAAAATATTAAAAAAAATGTAGTTTATGACACAATAAAGTGTCTTTGCATTACAATAGAGAAAATAAGAAAAGTGCCAATGGACACATTCTTAACTTTGTAAGTTTTTAGCAAATTAAGTCAAATTTAAATTATTTATTAGCCTTAAAGGTCTAGATTTAGATTAAATAACAAGGTAGTATTCTAAACTTACCTTAACCTTGTTCCTATATCTGCTAGAGTAATCACATAGATCGCAAACATGGTCCTTTACCGTAAAGTGCAGTTTTAGATGAGACTTTATATTATTTTTATTAAAACATCTGAAAAAAGTAGGGAATAATGAGTTGCAGATAAATAAATAAATAAACATGTTAGGACAACTCACACAACGTCATCTAGTCTCAAACTAAGCCGAGTTTGTGATATGAGTACTAGATAAACTGATATAAATAGTTATTATATACATTTATTTTTGGAAATGCATACATATTATACCTACATAGGAAACATCCAGACTTCGGTACAAACGTATCTGTCTTCACACAAAGTTTGCCCGGGAATCGAACCCGAGATTCCGGCGTCGAAAGCGGGTGCACTACCGACCACGCCACCGAAGCAGCCCGATATTTGAAGTAATACAATGTTATTACTGTGCTGGTGAGATACTGCATGGATGCGCCAGTTTCAGTGTCGCTGGTCTCCTTTGAAAACCAGCGCTGGCAAATGTGGGTCTGCCCACGTCAGCATAAGCTGAGAGGAGACCAAATTCCACGCAGATGTAGCGCGTACTAGCATACAACAGACGGTTTTTTACTTTTACTTTCTCCATGTGTATATTATTAGTTATCTAATGTGCTTATAATCGCCATATCTGTGTTTGCGAATAACGTATTTTCTCTCTTTCTTCTAATACCACTACTTAATCAAATTGAGACAATAGATTTGGCACTGCTGGTGTGAAATGTTACGGTCAAAATACAACGAAAAAATGGTTTTGTTACATAATATTTTCGTTAATGATCATAAAACTTGTAAGTACAGTCAGGTTCAAAAGTGCATTCCATTATTACAATGTAATATAATATAAGTCAATAACTTTTCATTGGCTGTGCCATAGCGGTTGGCACGTAAGTTTTTGTTGCCGTTCATCAACATTTCATCGCAAGGCTTCAGGTTTCCAATTTTTTTCAAAATTACAATATAGCTGCTACTTTTTACTAAATTCATTCGACCATTTTGGACATAACCCATTATATGTGTGCCCGGCGACGGCAATAGGCTTGCCCCTATTACGTGGGACTAAAAATACTGGCAAATTGTGGGTGTGTTATGCACCTCTGCCTTCCCCTTCGGGGATATAGGTGGGATATGTGTATGTATGTACATAACTTGTAAGAACGGGAATGCACTTTTATAGGCACTAAATCTTATAAGGACCACATAAAAATATATAGTACCTCCTCATGTTTTTATAGTATATCGGTAATCTTTTTGAATCAATTATGTAGCCATAATTATTTGCTAAACAATTTCTAGAGAACAAAGATTGACTTACATTTTAGAACATATGTCACAAATATATTGTTCATTAGAATGGATAGCTAAACAATGGGCTTGAAGGCGTTTTGGAGAACTAAAAGTGGCTTGACATATCTTACAAAGCAGCTTTGGTTCCTAAAAAATAAATAAAATATTAATAAGTTTTCCTAAAAACGGTGAATGGCCAAAATTGCCCGAGCTCCGGCACAATTGAACTTTATGTCAGAATTTAATATTCATCAAAGCCATTATGAAAATATATATCTAAAATCAGTGATCATAGTCAGATATAGAAAAAAAATGTGTCCATTCTCCTTTTAAAAGTTTCTTCAACATGTACACCTGGCTGATATTAGTGAAATTACATAATTATACTTAGTAACTTTTATTGTAAACGGCCACAATATGAATATAGAATTAAAAAGTTTCTAATTATTTAATGAATTCGGTTGGTGTATCCCATACTATATATGCGTAGTTAACCAAGCGAGCGCAGTGAGCACATTATCAGGTCGAGATATGATATATTTAGGACATTAATAGGTTGAGATATATTTAGGACATTAATAGGTTGTGATATGATATATTTAGGACATTAATAGGTTGTGATATGATATATTTAGGACATTAATAGGTCGAGATTTGCGACCTATTAATGTCCTTTTTTAGTAAAATATTTGTCAAATTGTCACCTAATGTTCATGCGGCAAGTCTTGCTGAATTGTTATGATGGTGATGACCAATTTAAAAACAAATCATGACTTACATCACTATCTATATGTGTAGTTCTATAATGATATTCCAAATATAAACAAGCTCGATATCTTTTCCCACAAATGTGGCACTTGTACTGTTTGTTGGACACATGTTTCAATCTATGAGCTAACAGCTCAGATTGACTAGTTACAGTCTCCCTGCATATCCCACAACTTTTATCACTTTTATGCACATCCAAATGTTTATTCGAATCTATTTCTGAGTTAAAACCTTTGGGACATATACCTGTAATTAAAAAAATAACTTAAATAAACATATTCTTGTAATATGGTCGTCTCAAAGTACGTTTGTTTTATGCAATATGTGTAGCAAGTACCATCAATTAATGGTACAAAGTGGTCTACAGTTTTTTTCATTTCTTGTATGCAATTGCTTTCTTATGGGAACTAATTACCACAATGAAAAGCGTCCTACATGTTAAGCCAGGAAATAGTTTATCTATTTGCAAATTTTTGAGGCTGAGCTAAAGTATCCTAAGGTCTAGGACCTTTGATAGTATCTTTGAATGCTAAATTCTTTTTATTTGCCTGTTACATGCTAATTGGTTTGGGATTGGAGGGATTGGGATGTATATTGCCTAAACTTACCTACAAGGTTAGTAACTAAACTTGTAGGTATTTGATACATACCTAAGTGATTTGGTGGATAGCCACAGTTGTGTAGGTAGGTGGGAGGTAGGTACCACCAATTGTGGTTGTCTGCCGAACTCACAAGGCTTGTTATTTATTGTGTATGCAGATCTCGACAAACAAGATATATTATGTTGTTTTAAGATGTTCAAGTAAGCTGATATAATTATTATATAAAATTCATTTTTGTTAGCATAAGGACAAACCTCTGTGGTTTTTATTGTGCTATTTTGTATGTTACATTGTAAATAAAAAAATTTACCACAAAGCCAATTGTTGCTATCTTGGTTATTTCTTTCTATCACTTTAGATTTTACTTTCTTGTTGTATTTCCGTTTACAGATCTTTTTGGGTATCTTGGGTCTTTTGGGTATCTTGGATCTTTTGGGTTTCTCATCTAGAAAACAAAAAACATTTCATAAATATATGGTCAGTTGGTAGAACGTTTGGAAAGGGAACAGTTGCTGGTTCAAGTCCAGCCCTAGACTACTTTGCGATTTATATTGTTAAATTATTTGAGAAAAAGTTAGCATATTTCATTATCAAAATATATTCATAAATTGGCATCAGAGCCCTCTAGCTGTGTCTAAACGTACCATTCTACCATAGTGATTAGTTCCTTGATTGCTGGTAGATGGCGCTCTGGCGACGCCGTAAGTCGCGATATTGATACAATAATGATCGCAATATTAGAGGTCTTGGTCTAGTGGTGCCATGGTCCATTGGTAGAACATTCCTAATGGAAAGGAAATAGTCGCCGATTTGAGTCCACCCCAAGACTATAGTTTTATATTGTCAAATTATATTATGCTTTCATATCAAAACAATAGGTAGAACTACAGATATAAGAATACGATACTAGTACAGATGAACCATCTCATAGAAGGAATTGGCGACGTTTTAAAGGCGTCTTTAGGGCTAGCTAAACTATTTACTATAAACTCCTAATAGATGGCAGTGTATTGTGTGCGAAAAATACGTAATAGATGGCGGTATATTATGTGTGCGAAAAATACATAATAGATGGCAGTATTTTACGTTATAATCCCCATGAATGAACAGTTTCTATTGTCCCGATTATTTCCTAATAGATGGCAGTATTTTAACTTTTTATCAGAGTTCATTGGAGAGGAGATTATTATTAGTTATTATTACCCACATTTGGACTTTTCATTTGTCTTGATAAAATAAAATGGTAATAAGTACCTACTTACATAATAGAAGGTGGAGGAGATTCAATAATTTTATGATAAACCCATCGTGTCTGAGCTTGTTGATTTTTTTATTTAAACATATAAGTAGGTACTTACCTATAAATATGTTGTAAGTAGGTAGGTATACTACGGTTGTGTATTCCCGTATCAGTATTCGCTTAGCATAATAATATCATCATCATTCATTAAAATCTTATTTAATAACTAGCTGTTGCCCGCAGCTCCGCCTGCGTGTTATAGCTTTCTTGATCACCAGTTACTGATTTATTGTATACTAGCTGTTGCCAACAGCTCCGCCTGCGTGTTAAAACTTTCTTGATCACCAGTTACTGATTTATTATGTATAGCTGTTGAACGATATTGTATCTTAAGATAAAATAATATTGAGCGAAGCTCAATCTTAGGCGACTCTTGTATTTCGTATCTCCGCATACTCCTCCTAAACGCCTGAACCGATCTCCTCCAAACTTACCACAGTGATAACGTGTGGCGTGATGGTGGTTTAGAACATAAAAATTGAAAATCGGACATAACAAAAAAAAAACTCATAAAACGTTGTCGTTCGAAAATTTAACACTTCGCTCAGTTTTTTGCAGCAGCAGCATGCATTGCATACCTAGTAGTATCTTAGCCGTGTGCAGCGCCCCTTAGTGAACTCCATGATCCATGATTTTAATCAAATTTTTGGGTTCGGTGTCGGTCTAGTAACACCCGCTGCCATTTATTTTTTTGATATTTTCAATGTACAGAATTTTCACTTCTACAGATTTATTATAAGTACAGAAGACAGCTGTTGAGCGATATTGTATCTTAAGATAAAATATTATAGTCTTTTAGCCGTGTGCAGCGCCCCTAAGTGAACTCCACTGCGGGTGACGTAACCTACGACAAAGTTATTACAGTAATCGGGTCTAGGGATCGAACCACAAAATTAAGTTTGTTTTTTATTGTATATACTTTTCCGGGATAATAAGTATCCAGCGTGGTGCCCAGGATATTAAAGAATAATTATACCAAATTTCATCGTAATCGAACCGGTAGCTTTTGCGTGATGCCTGAACAAACAGACAGACACACAAAAATTGTTTTTAATCACATTTTTGGGTTCGGTGTCGGTCTAGTAACACCTCCTGCCATTTATTTTTTTGATATTTTCAATGTACAGAATTTTCACTTCTACAGATTTATTATAAGTATAGATAGCTGTTGAGCGATATTGTATCTTAAAATAAAATATTATAGTCTCTTAGCCATGTGCAGCGCCCCTAAGTGAACTCCACTGCGGGTGACGTAACCTACGACAAACTTATTACAGTAATCGGGTCTAGGGATCGAACCGCAAAATTAAGTTTGTTTTTATTGTATATACTTTTCCGGGATAATAATTACCCAGCGTGGTGCCCAGGATATTAAAGAATAATTATACCAAGTTTCATCGTAATCGAACCGGTAGCTTTTGCGTGATGCCTGAACAAACAGACAGACAGACAAAAATTGTTTTTAATCACATTTTTGGGTTCAGTGTCGGTCTAGTAACACCCCCTGCCATTTATTTTTTTGATATTGTCAATGTACAGAATTTTCACTTCTATAGATTTATTATAAGTATATAGAAGATAGGTGCAGTATCTCTGCTCACGCCCTTGGAAAAATAAAGCACGTCAAAAATTGACTCAACAACTCGACCGACTTCAAATTAACGAAATGGTACCAAATTATTGTCAGAATGGGACCAAATTGAAATAGGACCACTTGGGAATTAGACCCTTTCAATTAAAAAAATAATTCTTTAAACTTTCGCGTTTTGTACACATTATAAACTTAAGACTAACGGGCCTTTTTTTTTTTTTTTTTTTTTTTTTTTTTATATTTAGGTCGACAAATTGACGCCACTCACCTGATGGTAAGCTGAGGCGACGTCTGGCAATTGAGGGCGACTCTCACAGTACACAGGAATACTATAGAGAGTGGCCCTCAACTTGACGACCCTGTAATGTGCCTCTTCACGCTTCGCTTAAAGAGCCCAGGGTTATATGTAGGAGGAAACACGTGCGCAGGCAGGGCGTTCCAAGCCACCATCGTTCGGCAGAGAAACGATCGTTTAAAACGCTCGGTTCTCGCGAAGACGGTTTCCACGGTATGAGGGTGACATCTCTGCCCGGCACGCGTTGTTCGGGATCGGAAGGGAGAGGGTGGGATCAGGTTGAAGAGCTCTTCAGAACACTCACCGTGGTAAATACGGTAGAACGCGGCCAAGGAAGCAATTGTTCGGCGCTGGGCTAGCGGCTCAAGGCTTCCCGTTACCTCCGGACAGTCTATAATGCGAACAGCGCGTCGCTGCATAGCGTCGAGTGCGTCCAGCAAATACTTCGCGGAGCCGTCCCAGAGGTGAGAGCAGTATTCAACGCAGGGTCTAATCTGCGTTTTGTACAGCAGACACCTCTGGTGCGGTGTAAAGAATCGCTTTACCTTGTTCAGTATTCCTAGTTTCCGCGAAGCTAGCCCAATACATCTCTCAATGTATTTTGTGTTATTGAGCTCTCGACGAACGTCTATGCCAAGGATGTCTAGATTGTCCTTCATTGGTAATATTGCATTCTGAAGAGTGGGTAGGGGAAGGAAAGGGGATTTTTTCGCTGTAAATGCACACGCCTGTGTTTTGTGGGCATTGAACTCGACCAAGTTCTCGGCACCCCATTGGGAGATACTGTCGAGGCTTCGGTCGAGATCACCCACGAGATGGGCCTTTACGCGATTATTGAGATATATACATACCCATAGCCGTGGTCAAGTCCATCCGTGATCACGGCTCTTGTAACAGGGCCGAAACGTCGGGTAATAAAGAGGTATGTTTATATCTCAATAATCGCGTAAAAGACCCTTTAGTCTTAAGTTAATAAAAAAATAATTTTCTAAATCCGTTCTCCCAGTCAAGAGATATGAGGTAACAAACACCTTAACTCCTCCTTTTTTAGAAGTCGGTTGAAAATAGGCTACATCTATAATAATCTATATACAGGTGGGCTTGGATGGCCAATTCCGGAACTGTAAGGAATAGCGAAAAATGCTCAAAGGAGTCACGAGCTCAATTTTGATGAAACTTAAAACCTCATCATTAGATTTTTTTAAAACTATAATCCTAACTGGGAATCGAACCCATTGATTTAGAAAAAAAATCACACCTTTTATTATTACACCATACGATAGTGTTGCTGTTAAGGATCAAATTCTGGGAAGTAATGATATACGGCAAATTTAAGGAAAACTTAGAATTTTAATAAAAGTCATATTTCTTGTCTGTCTCTTAGTCTCTTATCACACTGGGCAGAGGTGCGCGCGCTACCACCGCCTCCGCTCAGTGTGACAAGAGACAGACATGTACTTGCCAGCTTTTTTTTTTTTTTTAATATTTGGTTCGCCAAATTGACGCCGCCCGCCTGGTGGTAAGTCGTGACGACGTCTAGCGATTGTGGGCCACTCTCACAGCACACATTACTATTGAGAGTGGCCCTCAACTTGACGACCTACTGATGTGCCTCTTCACGCTCCGCTTAAAGAACCCAGGATTATATGTGGGAGGAAACACGTGCACAGGCAGGGCGTTCTAGGCCACTATCGTTCGGCAGAGAAACGAACGTTTAAAACGTTCGGTTCTCGCGAACATGCTATCCACTGTGTGGGGGTGGCATCTCTGCCCGGCACGAGTCGTTCGGGATCGGAAGGAAGAGGGTGGGATCAGATTGAAGAGCTCTTCAGAACACTCGCCGTGGTAAATACGGTAGAATGCGGCCAAGGAAGCTATTGTTCGGCGCTGAACTAGCGGCTCAAGGCTTCCCGTTACCTCCGGACAATCTATAATACGGATAGCCCGTCGCTGCATAGCGTCGAGAGCGTCCAGCAGATACTTCGCGGAGCCGTCCCAGAGGTGAGAGCAGTATTCGACGCAGGGTCTAATCTGCGTCTTGTACAGCAGACACCGCTGGTCCGGTGTAAATAATCTCTTTACCTTATTCAGTATTCCTAGTTTCCGCGAAGCTAGCCATATACATCTTTCGATGTAGTTTTTACTATTGAGCTCTCGACGAACGTCTCTGCCAAGGATATCAAGGTTGTCCTTCATTGGTAATAATGCATTCTGAAGAGAGGGTAGGGGAAGGAAAGGGGATTTCTTCGCAGTAAATGCACACGCCTGTGTTTTGCGGGCATTGAACTCGACCAGGTTCTCGGTACCCCATTGAGATACTGTCGAGGTTACGGTCGAGATCAGCCACGAGTCGTCGTCTCTCCTCCTCAATCTCAGATCGCCCCGCCGTCGGACGAACCGAGTAACTCCCGTGCAGTGTGCTGTCATCTGCATAGCAATGAATGTTACCGAGGGATAGCATATCATTGATATGCAGAAGAAAGAGAGTTGGTGATAGTACGGACTCCTGCGGTACCCCGGCATTCACTTGCAAGAAGCGAGAAGCCTGGCCATCGCAGAGGACCCGCACTCGGCGCTCGTTTAAAAAGCTGGCAATCCAGCTGCACAGTTGAGGAGGTAGACCATATGCCGGAAGCTTGGAAAGGAGCGAAGCATGCCAGACCCTATCGAAGGCTTTGGCGATGTCCAGGCTAATAGCCAAGGACTCGCCGTGCCTTTCCATAGCCCCACCCCAGACATGCGTTACGAATGCCAGAAGATCACCCGTTGATCGCTTTGGCCTGAAGCCGTATTGTCGATCATTGATTAGCGAGTGATCCTCTAGGAATTGCATGAGCTGCTTATTTATAAGGAGCTCAAGCACCTTGCAAATGACTGAGGTGACAGCTATGGGTCGATAGTTGCCTGGATCGGACCGATCCCCTTTCTTGGGGATCGGTTGTACGTTCGCCTCCTTCCAGACCTCCGGCACGAGCCCTGAAGAGTATGACAGGCGGTACAGACGCGTTAATACTGGAGACAACTCAGCTGCACATTTTCGTAGCACCACCGCCGGAATGCCGTCAGGGCCACTGGCTTTCCTCGTGTCGAGTGACCGCAGCACTGCCCGTACATCACATTGCCTGATAACAATATCAGGCATTGTGTGGCCACAGTTGGCGATGGCGGGGGGCTGCAGGCCACGGTCGTCGACCCGGGAATTAGCCGCAAAGAGGTCTGCGAGCATATCCGCTTTCTCTTGGGCTTTGTGAGCCAGTGTTCCATCTGGGTAACGCAGCGGTGGCAGCGAGGGCTGACAAAAGTTAGATTGCACGGCTTTGGCCAGTTGCCAGAATCCACGGCTGCCCGTGGGATGGGAAGTGAGCTCCTGACCAAGCCGCGCGACGCGCTGGGCATCCGCTCTCTTAAAGGCCCTCTTACTCGACTTTGTGGCCCGGTTGTACGCTGCTTTGAGGTGGCCCACGTTTGGGTCGCGCACAGCCCGGGCCCTGATCCAGGCGCGATATGCCGACTGTTTTTGTCGAACAGCTTTGGCACAATCTCGCCCGAACCAGGGACGGGCTCTGCGGATACTGGCGACATCAGTGAAAGGGATGTAATAATCCATCCCTAAACTGATCTCGCCAGCAATAGCAGAAGCACTATCCGAAGGAGCCTTTCCTACAAAGCAGCGCTGGCTCCAGGGGACGGACGCATAATAATCGCGTAGACCGTCCCAATCCGCTGACGAGTAGTGCCATAGTCGTCGTGACGTTTGTACAGGACGTGCAGGAGGTGACACCTTCATGCCAGCGTGAACAACACAGTGGTCGGAACTACCCAGTGGGGCTCCTACCGAAACACTGTACTGGGCTGGGCGACTCGTCAGCAGTAGATCCAGCAGAGCGGGCGCGTGATCTGACCTGTCTGGTATCCGGGTGATCCCGCATACCATCTGGGTCAGACCGTGGGAGAGAGCGAACGCATGGGCGGCTCTACCCGCATGATCAGTCTTGAGGGACCCCAGGCATTCAATGTGATGGCCATTGAAGTCCCCCAGAAATACTAGGTCAGCGTTCGGGAGCCGCACCTGCGCTTCATCAGCCGTCTCGCTGAGGTACTGGAAGAGCTTTCTTGTCTCAAAATCCCCTGTGTGGGATCGGTAGACGCACACGTAGATCTGGCTCATAGAGCCATGGTCTACGTGCAGCCAAAGGACGGAATTGGAGGGGTTCTCTAGGCAGCGCAACCGGCGGCAGCAAACATCCGCCCTAACGAACACGCACACCCCGGCTTTGTCTCGAAATTGTTCCTCGATGACATAGCCGGGGTAACACAGGTAAGACGTGTCGTCAGGGCGGCGTATTTGTGTCTCCGTGAGGAACATCACAGCGGGCCGTGCCGTCTCGAGGTGGTGGTGGACGGTATCGAGGTTCGCATGGAGTCCACGGACGTTAGTGAACTCCACCTCGAAATGTGAAGTTGTGGGGTTTCCTAGGGCCGCTGTGTAACGTTTATTTCTTTTTTGTTGCACTGCCATTGTAGATTTTGAAGAAGAAGCGTGAAGACAGGGCGACATTTGGTGCAGCAGTAAGTGACAAAGCGCAGGGGCTAGCTTTGTCTAGAACCGTGTGGTTAGGTCGGAGCCGACTCGCCGGACGGAAGGGCTCCCAAACCCCCCTGATGCAAGGCCGCCGCTACCCCACACCGGTTACCACCCGGAGCGGCGGTCCCACATTAGGATTATGCGCAACATGTGGGGCAGCCTCCTGGGGTGGTTGGCCCCAGGCGGGCCCCATGACTGTGTTGCGGGCGGCCGCGGCAACGCCGTTGCTAAGGGTCTCCCTGGCCGGCGAATCGACCCACACCACCCACACTAGACTCCGTTTCGCCCCCACTGGTCCCATGCCTGCTGCACCATACATCGCCCCGGGCCCGGCGGTGCAGCAGCTTGTTTCTTACAGTGTATTAAACGCGAGATTACGGTACTACTTACTAAGGGAGGAAGGAAGCTAGGATTATTGGTTTTAAAAAAATCTAATGATGAGGTTTTAAGTTTCATCAAAATCGGGCTCGTGACTCCTTTGAGCATTTTACGCTATTCCTTATAGTTCCGGATTTGGCCATCCAAGCCCACTTGAAAAATTCACCCTGTATACTTATAACTAGGCAATGCATGCTACTAATTGCAAATGTTGAGCGGGGCAAATTTTCTTAATTTTTTTTATGCTCATTTTCATGATTTCAGAGATATGCACTCCCGTACATTGAAAATTAAAAAAAAAATGGCAGGGGGCGTTACTAGACCGAGACCGAACCCAAAAATGTGATAAAAAAAATTTTTGTCTGTCTGTTTGTTCAGGAATCACGCAAAACTTCCGGTTCGATTACGATGAAACTTGATATAATTATTCTTTAATATCCTGGGCACCACACTGGGTACTTTTTATCCCGGAAAAGTATATACAATAAAAAACAAACTTAATTTTGCGGTTCGGTCCCTAGACACGATTACTGTAATAAGTTTGTCGTAGGTTACGTCACCCGCAGTGGAATTCACTTAGGGGCGCTGCACATGCCTAAGAGACTTTATATTTTATTTTAAGATACAATATCGCTCAACAGCTATCTAAACTTATAATAAATCTGTAGAAGTGAAAATTCTGTACATTGAAAATATCAAAAAATAAATGGCAGGGGGTGTTACTAGACCTACACCGAACCCAAAAATGTGATTAAAAATTTTTTTTGTCTGTCTGTTTGTTCAGGCATCACGCAAAAACTACCTGTTCGATTACGATGAAACTTGGTATAATTATTCTTTAATATCCTGGGCACCACACTGGGTACTTTTTATCCCGGAAAAGTATATACAATAAAAAACAAACTTAATTTTGCGGTTCGATCCCTAGACCCGATTACTGTAATAAGTTTGTCGTAGGTTACGTCACCCGCAGTGGAATTCACTTAAGGGCGCTGCACATGGCTAAGAGACTATAATATTTTATTTTAAGATACAATATCGCTCAACAGCTATCTAAACTTATAATAAATCTGTAGAAGTAAAAATTCTGTACATTGAAAATATCAAAAAATAAATGGCAGGGGGTGTTACCAGACCGACACCGAATCCAAAAATGTGATTAAAAACAATTTTTGTCTGTCTGTCTGTTTGTTCAGGCATCACGCAAAAACTACCGGTTCGATTACGATGAAACTTGGTATAATTATTATTTAATATCCTGGGCACCACGCTGGGTACTTATTATCCCGGAAAAGTATATACAATAAAAAACAAACTTAATTTTGCGGTTCGATCACTAGACCCGATTACTGTAATAAGTTTGTCGTAGGTTACGTCACCCGCAGTGGAGTTCACTAAGGGGCGCTGCACACTGCTAAGATACTACTAGGTATTTAATGCATGCTGCTGTTGCAAAAACTGAGCGAAGTGTTAAATTTTCGAACGACAACGATTTATGATATTTTTTTTGTTATGTCCGATTTTAATTTTTTTATGTTCTAAACCACCATCACGCTACACGTTATCACTGTGGTAAGTTTGAAGGAGATCGGTTCAGGCGTTTAGGAGGAGTATGCGGAGATACGAAATACATGAGTCGCCTAAGATTGAGCTTCGCTCGCTTAGCTCACTTCGATCAGTAATATTTTATCTTAAGATACAATATCGCTCAACAGCTATGCATAATAAATCAGTAACTGGTGATCAAGACAGCTATAACACGCAGGCGGAGCTGCGGGAAACCGCTAGTATACAATAAATCAGTAACTGGTGATCAAGAAAGCTATAACACGCAGGCGGAGCTGCGGGCAACCGCTAGTACATAAAAAATCAGTAACTGGTGATCAAGAAAGCTATAACACTAGTTATAACAATATAGCAGTCACACGAGCGATGAAAGAGCTAAAAGAGGCCTTTTTAGGGTTAACTCAAGAAATATTCACTATAAAATTTTATATTATTACCGAATCATTTCCACGTTTGTGGGTTGTAGTACAGTATTTCACCAACAAATTAAAGTTCAGATTAGCGTAGGTGCATGTCACTGGATAGATGCAAACGTCAAAGATGATCCGGGTTCAAATCCTAGAAAAGTGCATTATATATTTGTAATACGTATCTAGATTTATTATAATTATTGTTTAGTTTATTTATTAAAATTAATTTGTAATAAGTATTTGGCACCAATATTTTACCCACCTTAATGTTTGTCTCTCTAAATACCTGTCCATCCTATGGTTGCCTGTAAGTTATTGCTTTTAGCGATGAGGCCGCCCTTTGTACATCCTGTATTTTTGTATCCTATGATTTTTTAAATTGGTGTACATTAAAGTTTATTCAATCAATTCAATCAATCAATCAAAAAGTATTTTTTTGTATTTGTTCACAAATTCTTTATTTTTTCAACTGACTTCTAAAAAGGAGGAGGTTCTCAATTTGACTGTTTTTTTTGGCAAGTATTTCATTATTGTATTTTGAGCGGAGTTTACGAAGCTCTTTCTTAAACGACTCGTGTATTTCGTTCGTGTTTGAACTCCTCCTAAACGACTGGAACGATCTTTTTGAATTTTGGCACAGTTATAGTGACCATCACCGTGAGTGCATATATCTGGATTCATAAAGATCGGTCTAGTCGTTTAGGAGTTCGACCCAGATTTGACAAACTCAGCTCAATTATTGCAACAGCAGAATGTATTGCATACCTAGTATATTAAGTTGCTTCAAAATAAATATAAATAGGTACCAATAGGTGAAAATGTGTATCTATATTATTATAATATCCTATTGTGCAAAAATTACGTAACCATAGGGCTTATTCAATATTAATATCAGCGACATCTATCTGTGCTTTAGCAAGAGTTATTGATGAAAAATAAACGCCATCCAAATTTATAGCAGTACTTATTCTACCCGACACGTGTATCGTGGCGCTGTGCTGACATTTTATTAAAAAAGGCTAAATTAGAGTTTTAAAGACCCGAAAACTACTTATCTACTCGTAGAAAACCTTTTTAATTATAGATATATTTACCTAGACTGGAATTCCTGACTAAAACGAAAGATATTGACTTAAATATTATGAACCATTACCCGTAACGCCACCTAGTTTAAAATAATTCAACTAACACGACAGGATTATTATGTTCCTAATAGACTACCAATGGTAGAACTTAATTATCATAACAAAACCCAAGGAAACAGAATAAGTCCATCCATCCAACAAGCCTTTTTCCAACATAGTTGGGGTCACCTTAAACAGTTAACTGCGATTCAGCTGAACTTCAATATTTTCCGTGGAACAACTGCCATCTGACCTCTACAACCCATGGCGATATCGAAGTTCTGTAGTTAGACCGGTTGGATTTTTTATTTACGGCTCCAACTACCCCTAACGACTGCCATAGATGATCTTATGACAACCGGGACTGACAGCTTAACGTGGTCTTCGAGGCACCAAGGGGATCTTAATGTAAGACATTAAATGTAGAAATGGTCACCCATCCTAAAAACGGCCTGACTAGATGTTGCTTAACATTTGCAATGTGTTAACAATGTCGGTTAGCACTGGACCACAAGGCCCTCAAAGGAAACAGAATAAGTAGGTATAAAAATTTGTATCAATCTTATTTATTAACCCCCGACGGAAACCCGAACGGGGTGTTATAAGTTTGACGTGTGTGTGGGTGTGTGTTTCTAAGTCTGTCTGTGGCATCGTAGCTCCCAAACGGATTAACCGATTTTGATTCTGTTTCTTTTGTTTGAAAGATGGGTTAGGGGAGAGTGTTCTTAGCTATGTTTTATAAAAATCGGTTAAGCCATTTCAAAGATATGAGGGGTGAAAGTGGTGATGAAAAATTGAATGTGTTCAAATATACCCGTGTTGGGTATCAAATGAAAGGTCATAACTTTTACATCAAGATACCGTTTTATGAAAATCGGTTTAGCCATTCGAAAGATATGAGGAGTGGAATGTATTTCTAATTCTGTAACCACACTTCGCGCAATTCGCATTAGCTCTGAATAATTGTTGATAGACTATACGTATGTTGATACGAGTATTAAATAATGAATTATGTGAGTCGGGGGTTTTTTAAATTTTTTATTTAATTACTTGTGTAGCGTGCGTATGGCAACATGTTACGGCGGCGGCGGCGTCGGAGAGGGCTGGGCTATTCTGAGATACCCCATATCCTATACATAGCTATTGATAGACGTATAGCTATATAGGTGTTTGGATACTATGTACATTTTGAACTTGGAACAGAAAATTAATTGTTAAATATTTTTTGGACTAAGATTGTAGGTATGTTAAAATTCGTCCTAGAATAATGTTCGTGGGTGTAATAGTCATATTTGCCTACCCTCTCGGGAATATAGACGTATCTATGTAACATTTGATTGATTCTTTGATTCTAAATGTTGTGGTATAATAATTTTGTATATTATTATATTTTACTAGCGGTCGCCTAGAGCTCCGATCGCTACTTCAGTTTTAGATAAACTTAAAAAATACTGGCTTGCATTCTAACTAAAAAAAATGCCACACGACCAAAACCGGGACAAATCGTTTTCGGTAATGTGTGTGTACACTTAAGCTATCACGAAATACATAAAACAATTAAAATATTTGTGTCAAGTTCACAGTATACATACACGTACTATACATAAGAGCCCAGCGGCCAACTCTGGGTGGTTTTTTGGCTGGACCATTTCGGCCAGTTCAACAACCGCTTTGAACAATCGCCCTCAGGTAAATTATGTTCTGAGAATATTTTTTTACAATTGCTTATGTTCTATGTAATTGTTAATAAGCGTCTTGGTGAATTTGTTAATTAATTAATTATTAAAATAGAGATTCATATTTCATTGTTTAATTTTATTGCCCTCTACTTTTTTTTTTTATATTTGTGTCGACAAATTAACGCCACCCGCCTGATGGTAAGCTGTGGTAACGTCTGGCGATTGTGGGCGACTCTCACAGTACACAGGAATACTATGGAGAGTGGCCCTCAACTTGACGACCCAGTGATGTGCCTCTTCACGCTTCGCTTAAAGAACCCAGGGTTATATGTTGGGAGGAAACACGTGCGCAGGCAGGGCGTTCCAAACCACTATCGTTCGGCAGAGAAACGAACGTTTAAAACGTTCGGTTCTTGCGAAGACGGTTTCCACGGTATGAGAGTGACATCTCTGCCCGGCACGCGTTGTTCGGGATCGGAAGGGAGAGGGTGGGATCAGGTTGAAGAGCTCTTCAGAACACTCACCGTGGTAAATACGGTAGAACGCGGCCAAGGAAGCGATTGTTCGGCGCTGGGCTAGCGGCTCAAGGCTTCCCGTTACCTCCGGACAGTCTATAATGCGACAAGCGCGTCGCTGCATAGCGTCGAGAGCGTCCAGCAAATACTTCGCGGAGCCGTCCCAGAGGTGAGAGCAGTATTCGACGCAGGGTCTAATCTGCGTTTTGTACAACAGACACCTCTGGTGCGGTGTAAAGAATCGCTTTACCTTGTTCAGTATTCCTAATTTCCGCGAAGCTAGCCCAATACATATCTCAATGTAGTTTGTGTTATTGAGCTTTCGACGAACGTATATGCCAAGAATGTCTAGATTGTCCTTCATTGGTAATATTGTATTCTGAAGAGTGGGTAGGGGAAGGAAAGGGGATTTTTTCGCAGTAAATGCACACGCCTGTGTTTTGTGGGCATTGAACTCGACCAATTTCTCGGCACCCCATTGGGAGATACTGCCGAGGTTACGGTCGAGATCAACCACGAGTCGTCTCTCCTCCTCAATCTCAGATCGCCCCGCCGTCGGACGAACCGAGTAACTCCCGTGCAGTGTGCTGTCATCTGCATAGCAATGAATGGTCTCGAGAGATCGCATATCATTGATATGCAGAAGAAAGAGAGTTGGTGATAGTACGGACCCCTGCGGTCGTTTTAAACTTTCGTTTCTCTGCCGAACGATGGTGGCTTGGAACGCCTTGTCTGCGCACGTGTTTCCTCCCACATATAACCCTGGGTTCTTTAAGCGGAGCGTGAAGAGGCACATTACTGGGTCATCAAGTTGAGGGCCACTCTCTATAGTATTCCCGTGTACTATGAGAGTCGCCCGCAATTGCCAGACGTCGCCACAGCGTACCATCAGGCGGGTGGCGTCAATTTGTCGAACTAAATATAAAAAAAAACGCTACCAGTGTTCCTTAATTAAAATTTATTTTGCGTGTTCGTGAATCTACTATCCTAGTAGTGCAAATCCAGGGTGAACCATTAGTCTATACACCCTATACTAATATTATAAAGACGAAATATTTGATTGTTTGAATTGAACAGGCTCCGTGACTACTGAACCGATTTCGAAAATTCTTTCACTGATATGTAGCTACATTATCACTGACTGCCTCGGTGGCTCAGTGGTATGAGTATGCGACTGTCGTCCGTGAGGTCCCAGGTTCGATTCCAGGTCGAATCAAATTATTTGTGCGATCCACAAATGATTGTTTCGGAGTTTGGGTATTTTCTATGTATGATATTTATTTATTTAGAAATATATAAGTAGGTTTATCAGTCGTCTAGATCCCATAGCACAAGCTTATATTAGCTTAATTTGGGCTAGATGACATAGTGTGAGAATATCCAAAAAAAAAAATTTTCCCATGAGAAACCGAGAAAACTATATCACGCAGGCGGAGCCGCGGTGATCAGCTAGTAGTTAATAAGAATAACCAGTTGTATGAACAATATCACCCAAGTGGACATTTTCATACAAATACTAATTACTAACAACACACTGTGTACACAATTCATTTGTCCAATATGTTCACAACTACAGTTTACTTAATACTTGTTAGACAATTATGTAGTAAAGTTATTTATTTAAAACCATTTTGATAAAGAAAATTCATCTCAATGAATGAATTATTCATAGTTACAGTTACCTTCATCTTTAACATCATTTGGTATATCACACTCCACCTCATCAAATAACTGATCAGGGACATTTAAATTATCTGTATCACTCTCTTCATTCACTTCAGTTTTAATTATTACTTCCTTTGAACTATTTACTGATGTGTCATCTATCTGTGACTCAGAGTCATGTTCGACTTCTAACTTGATGTCCTGCAAATAGGTGATGAATTTTGAACTTAGATAAGGCATCAAAGTGGATATTATATTATTAACTAGCGGACACCCTCGTCTTCACCCGAGATGACAAATTATATATTAAAAGCTTCCTTGAGAACCACTCTATCCATTAGCAAAATCAGCATAAAAATAGGGGCAGGTCTAGTTTTTAAGTTTATCGCGAGCACAGACAGACACTGTGGAGGACTTTGTTTTATAATAATGTAGTGATGAAGTTTTGCAGCAAATGCTTTATTTTGAAAAGACCTTATAATTTTTTTTTACTAATTAAGTTTCATTATACCTAATCTATCTATACTATGCTTTTATACTGTTTCAGCTTTAGTAATAGCAAAGATGATAAAAGGTAATACTTACAGAACTAATTATTTCTCGCAAAGTTGTTTCCGATGCTATGGCCTTCTCTCTGAATTGTATAAAGTATTGCACAGTTTGTAAACAAGTATTACAACTAAACTGGGACAAGCGATCCAATAAAGTAATCTGGAAAAATCAATTTAAGAGGTTGTTTAGTATTTTTGGCTTTTATAAAATGTGATTTACAGAACATAAAAAATCATACAGATAGGTTGGTTAATAAGTTGTACTGGTAAATAAAATTTTCGTCCAAAGGCTGTAATTCTTCTTCAGTTACTAAGCACACTCTACACATCTCCATGGTTCTGGTGTAATAGAACGAATGTCTGGAATTACAGTAGCATTACGATGTTGATGTTACGATAAAAACATCATTTTAAAATTCTGCACAACAGAAACAATCCTACATCACAACAAATAGTAAATCAGTTTTAATTTTAACATAAACTTTGACAACTGTCATTAATGTCACAGCTATTTTTTGTCATGGCAAAAAGGTTTTGGTCCTATCATCAAGCAAGTTCAATTTGTTAATGTGCCGGGTTATGCTCCGCTGTACTACTGGTTTATACCATCAGTGGTAGGACGGGTAAAATTGGTATGCTCCGTGGTTCCCCTCCAGTGGTACAGTGGAGAAAATATGTATGACCCGTCATTCCCCTCCTGAGTTCTTCTCTTAAGGTGTATATACATAAGGATCCGGGTGGACTACGGGCACTTTTTCTTGCCGGTGGTCCACCTAAAAGTAATATTGAAAAATGAATACGAAAGAACAAATTAAACTCGAAAAAACAAATTTATGCCGAAAATTCTATTCTAACTATAGGCCGATCGCAATTTTGTCTAGTATAGACAAAATCATGGAAAAATGTATAGTGGGCCAGCTTGGTAATTATCTACAAACAAACAGTATTTTGAATAAGGCACAACATGGTTTTCAAAAGCGGAAAAGTACCAATACGCTATTGTCCGACTTTACGAACGAAATTAACACCTACTTGAATGACAAAAAGTTCGTCATCGCTGTGTTTTTTGACTTCAAAAAAGCTTTCGAAACTTTAGAAAAAGGTACGTTATTGAATGCTATAAGGGAATGTGGTGTCTGTTGGCCACTGAGCGAGTGGTTCGGAGACTACCTCTCGGAGCGGACTTATCGAGTGAAGGTCGGTGATTCACAAAGTGACCCGATAGCAGTTGGGTGCGGTGTGCCCCAGGGCTCGGGGTGTGGGCCGATCTGCTACTTAATGCATGTAAATAGTCTTTGCGGAGTTATACGGCACTGTTCCCCTCATATGTACGCAGACGACCTTTGCATGCTGCGCGCAGGTACCGACGTGGAAGAGGTTCGCCTCCTCGTCCAGCAGGACGTGGACGCGGTGGTTAAGTGGTCACATGACAATGGCATAGTACTTAATTCGGACAAAACCCAGTTTATAGTTATACATTCTCCTTATAAACCATTAAATGAGATACCTCGTCCATTGCTTGATTGCATTGCCACTTTTGATTGTTTCCATAGGGGCTTAATTGATTGTAGCCCGTCCAGAGAGCACAGTGTGTGACCTACTTGGGAGTGAAAGTTGATGAGCATTTCTCGTGGGCTGAGCATATACATTGGATATGTGAGAAGCTGAGAGTACTTCTAGGTAGATTTTATCACTTAAGTTACAGAGTACCAAGTGGGACACTGAAATTACTCTACAAGTCGCTGGTGGAACCCATAATAGATTATGCTCTTGATTGCTATGGGCTTACCTATAAGTCTTACATAGATAGGCTCGAGAATATTCAAATCAGATTCGTAAAGTTACTTGTGGATAGGAAAACAGTAAACAAACACGGAAAGGATTATAATAGATTATTCCAGTTATGTAGGGTATTACCAGTAAGACTAAAACATAAATACCTTCTTGCGATCAACAACCATAGCAGTATTAAAAATCTAACGAAAGTTAAAAACAAATACGGCACGAGGGCAATGACCTCGGGCAAATTCGTGGTCCCAAGAGTTACTAACGTCTACGGGGATAGAACGTTAAAAAAACGCATCCCGTACATACTGAATAGTTTACCTGTAGACATCAGAACCGAACCAAATGTGGGTAAATTTAGGAGTAAATTAAAAACTCGTCTCTTGGAATCCTTGTCAGCAACAACGTAATAGTATGGAAATTAACCTACGCCTATCTTGTGTTATATTAAATTGTAGATACGTACTTACTTTGAGTGCGTTCGGCTGGCGTGGCCGCGTGTACAGCTATGGATACCTACCTACTCGTAAGGGCTACTTGAGTGACGGATGCCTGACACTATAATAATGTGTAATTAATAATGATTGTACCAATGTATTTTACCTCTCCCTTAGTGATGAATGATAATATATATTTACTGTTCTAATGAATAATATCTTGGTAGGTACTAAATAATAGGATTGTTTTTGTAAAAAGACTTGTGCATAATGCATCTGCCAGCTAAAGTCCTGTTGGGGTTGGTTTAAGAGTACTTACAGGTGGACAGATAGACGGACAGACACAATTACGCTAATGTAGTATGATATTGTATTTAGTGAATTTTAGTAATTGCTTGTTAACATTTTGGAATTGTATAAATTTTTTGTAACAACACGTTCCCGCAGACAAACTGAGAAAACAGTTTTGTGGGACATAGTATTAAATTATAAGCACTAATATGTACTTATTAAATAAATAAATAAAAAAAAAATTATAACTTTAAATTATAATTATGGTCAGTCTCTTTAATCTTGAAGGCTCTTATGTTGTTATGTATTCCTGGTACATTTGAGGTTTGTGTCTTTTATAATGGATAATCATTTTCATCTGTACTCCGTGCACCCTGTTCACACATTTCTTTATTTTTCATGGGGACAAAAAAAAATCATGCACTTAGTAGGGCACTATGGATATCTTATCAGAGCCGCTTGGGTCCCTCTCTCTATTATAAGATAATACAAACTAGAAAAGTACTAGGAGTACAGAACTACAAAAGAGCACTCGCCAAGTTATCTCGTTTTGTTCAGAAACCGTTCACCTTTGATCGTGCTTAAAAAAAGTCATAGATTCTTCTGTTTTATGCTTTGTTGAGGTAGACAGAGCTGTTTATTGTACCCATATTTCGATAGACACATTGATGGTGAGGTTATCTTTTATTATAAATGACACGAACCTCGAATAAAATACTAGGACTACAGAACTACATAAGCACTCTCGAAATCACATTCGAATCTCGATCCTTTAGTTTATTTAAATGTGTCAACAGGTGCACCGAGTACAGATGAAAATTATTGTACATTATAAAAGACACAAACCTCAAATGTACCAGGATTACATAACAACATGAGAGTCTCCACGATTAGAGAGACTGACCATAATATAAAGTCATAAAATATTAATATTTTAAAGGGTTATAAAACCAAAACATTGAAGTAGTACCACGGGATATTTTCCACGACCAGTCCATTGATGGGTAGAGAGGTAATTCCCGTTTACCGTTAAATATACTGTTATATAATCATAATTATGATGAAAACTTGACGAATAGTTTTATTTTTTTATTTTTACATATAGTTCTGACATTGCCCGTTAAAAACTAAAATACAAATAAAAGAGTTTTTATCATGCATATAATGCGGATCAACAGTATTTGCAGAGCGATAATACAAGTTATACCTGCGAGTTTCGAGTGCGAATAAGTGTTCAGTGACTAGTGGAGCTTTAAGTGAAGTGTAAATTAGTGTGTTATACTTATAAATAAAGTGTTTCGTGGTAAATTATCGGCATTTTAATTCAGTAGAACCCCGGCTCGTAACTATAATATACAACTTACCCGATTGAATGTTTGAACTCATTATTCTGAAAAGGTACCAGGCGATCATAACAGAATAGGAGGTTCTGGTTGTAACTTGCTTGTATGTTTGTAACCGACTCTTTTGGTTTCGATTTTGCCCCTTCGTCCACGTTCATAACCAAGATTTCATGACTGGTTATGAATATAGATTTTTTTTCAATGTTTCATAACCAGTTATCAAACAATACTTTTTTCCATTTTCACGACCAGAAAGAACCTCCTATTCTGTTATGATCGCCTGGTACTTTTTCGGAATAATGAGTTCAAACATTCAATCGGGTAAGTAGTTTATTATTGTTACGGTAGAACTGTTTAGTAGAACTAGTGGGAATGAATCGAAAGTGGGATTCACTAGTGTGCATGCATCATAATATCTGTAGTGGTACAGTGGAATACATTTTTAACATTTGTGAACATATGCTCCACTGTACCACTGAGGGGAACCACGGAGCATACCAATTTTACCCGTCCTACCACTGGTGGTATAAACCAGTGGTACAGCGGAGCATAACCCAATGTGCCATACATTTGATAATGTGGCTTTACCATTACTGGGTTGTAAAGAGTGTTGAGAATAAAGAATAAGAGTCGCCCAGCCCCGCACAGTAGATACATCTACGCTTTACGTCCAGTGGAAATGTCACTACTCATCAGTAGACTGACACTGGAACGGACTCACGAGTTATCGCGTAGATTACTTTGTGTCTGTCCCCTAAACCCAGAGCTGCCTTGCAAGGAAAGCTCCATCGGATAGCAGGGTGGCGTAGCTGGTGGAATCATTTGGCATTTCGTGCCTGGGTCAGGGCCCAGGTCGAGCGTGACCTCAAGGCAAGACAATAGAAAACTGTGGCTGCAAGCAGGGAACACATACAGACAGACGAAAGGAAAATTGTCCAATCTCGAAATGTGAACGCTTCGGTCAAAAAAAAAACAAATTTAAAATATTAAACAGTTTTTAATTAGATTAATTTAATAGCTTAAAATATTATGCTTAAACAAGCCAAAGGTAATACCTTATGTTGTGTTGTACGTAGATTTACATACGTAAACATACATTTGATTGTTACGAACTTATGATGTGATGGTATGTAGAGAGGTATGCATACTATTGTATGCTTAATAGGCTTAATACCTTACAACCTTTGAGAATTATCCATTAATTAACAAAACAATAAACTTTTGAAACTTCAATCATTTCGTATCCTTATTTATATTTGTTTCTGCACTTTCAGTATTCTTTTTAACAATTAAGTACTCTCCATGTACTTGCATGTGTACTCTGAGATTGTGGCCACCGGTAAACCCTTTGTTGCATACTTTACATACATAGGGTTTTTCACCTGAAATAATATTGAATTATTGATAGCTAAATAAATAGCCCTATTAGCATGGCACCGGTAGTTTGTCGATAAACAATGATATTGAAGACCGTGTACATCACGTGATCAATCAACACACATTTCTTGAATTTTTTAGCGGTTTCATTGGTTATCGACAAACACTTCCGTGCGCAATAGTAAGGGGACAAGTCCGGTATTGAATCGGAATCTTCGGATCTGTAAAGCTAATAACTATTGACTTGTTCCGCCTTTCTTATTACTAAGTCGCGTTTTTGGCCACGTGGAGACATCTAGTGGCGGTTTTACATACTATTAATAGCTTTGGCGTTTTGGCTAGCGTGTATAATAAGTAGTCGTGCCCATAATATGGCCGAACACCCCGAAACATTAAAAAAACATAATTTCCCGATAATAGAAAAAAGGCCTTTTTTTTTCGGGGATATAGGCGTGATGTATGTATGTCTGTCTGTCTAATTATCTTTAACAACTACACTTCTTTTGATAACTGAATTTATTTCATCTCAACTGATAGTTTTTAACTTACAGAACATGTTTGGTAGGCTGCCTACTTATTTCTGTTCATGGCTAGCCGGCAAGTATATGACAGGGAATATAGGTGGCACTGGATATTCCCTGCGTGTTCCCTAGAGGAGAGAGAGTACGGACGTAGGAGCGGAACGGGCGCACGCGTAACTCAAAAAAAAAATAACTACACCAATCAAAAAAATATCTGATATCCAATCCAAATTGGTATCATAAGAAAGATCATCATCAATCATAATTACAAAACCAATCGTACAGATTTGCCTCCAAAAATCGTCAAAAATTAATAAAGCTAATATAGCCATGTCGATAAGACAAGCAGGTTATAATAGGCATGTTTGTAAATTATTAATTTATATAAATAAAAATGAATCGCTGTTCGCTTGTCTCGTTAAAACTCGGTAATGGCTGAACCGATTTGGCTGATTTTGGTCTTAAAATATTTGTACATACTCAGAGAAGGTTTTTCAGGCGGTATAAAGTACGCCGGGACAGCTAGTATTTGATAAAAAATATGTCTCATCTGGTTACCAGATGGGTGAATGTCGATCTTCTACGGCGCTTGGGTCAAAATAGGTAGAATTTTAATTCGGAACACAATGATTTTAAATACAATGGATTTCGGATCATCGCTCAAAAGTGTCCGAACTAAAAGAGAAACAAAACGCTAAAAGAGAAACAATCGCGCGCCAGTCTTGATTTTGACAACTGAACGACAACACGTTGCACAATGCCGTACTGTATTGTAAAAACGTGTAAAAACTACGAAAAAAAAGCAAATTGAAGACGGTGTATCATATTTTCAGTAAATAAGCTTTTGTTTTATTATTTGCAATTTATTATTTCACTTAAAATACAGTATTTCGTCGATAATAAATTAAAAGACAAAAGTAAATATTGCAATCCAGTCCAATACCGAAGTACCTATCTGTCTCTTTCGAACTCATCCCAAGCTCAGTAAAAAGAAAGAGACCATTTCATTTTCACTGAATAATGTACTAACAAAATGACCATTCAGATTTATTCGGATTACCGATAGCGATAAAACTATTTGGAACAAAGATTATAGTGGAGACGCCTTGGCTCTTTATGATTTTTTTTTCGTTATATGAACCAACATCTATTTCAGTTTTCCTCGGGATCCAGTACACTGTGCACAATGGAAAAATATTATTGCCCTAGCACGGCGAGAAGAATATTTTGATCCAAAAAATAACAATCTTGTTTGTTCGGCTCATTTTATGGACATAACAAAAAGAGGTCCGTCTTTATGAAACTTGTACAAGAATCCCTTGATTGAATGGAGGAGATAAGCCCAAAAATGTTTTTAATTTTCACAGGGTATCATTGTTTTGTCATAAATATAATTACACATGTCATTTTATTTCGTGTATGTACTGTTATTTTCTTTTTATTTGGATTCTCGGTAATGTATTCCCACGGGAATCGGGGCCGAGATAACTATATCTCGCGGGCGGAGTCACGGTGATCAGCTAGTAGCCAATAATTTCGTATCCCAAAAATTAACCATAAGATAAAAATAAATTAATGATGCGCAGTTTTAGCAACTAATTCAGTCACTTGAAACACGGCTATCTTGTAGTAGACGTAGCGACATAGCGTTATGAAAATAGTAATGAAAGCGGAAGAACTTTGACACCCGCAAGAAGTTTGGCATTTATAATATTATAATTAGTTAAATTCATTAATTCCCTTTTTGTTATTCATACACTACAGTTACTTATTATGAAACTGACTCGAAAAAAAAAATCTTTGTCAGTCGTTAATTAGCTTTTCAGCTTATTTCGTCTAACATAAACAAGTAATTACAATTTATAAGATTATGGAATTTATTGTAGTCTTACATTAATTATTACGCCTACGTAGGTACATATCATGGAATCCTTAAAAGACTTTAACAAAATAAACCTACTCCATTGTTTCTATGTTCACGTAGTTCAAGTATACGCTGCATAAGGTGAATTAGTCAGGCGGACAGATAGAAGCTACGTAATGCGATAAATTAGTGCAAACAAAAGTGAACACTATTCCGTTGAATCAAGGTTTAAATTTTAATATGAAATTTGTTTATATTTATGTATGCCTATGTATAATGTATAGGTCGACTCGGGACATTATTTTCTTGCGATTTGTTCTAGATCCTATGTCCGTTGTATTATAAGGTCTTTGTCGGAACACCTCAAGATGTTTTCCTTACCTGTATGTATTCGACGATGTTTTATCAACACAGGCGCCGTATAGAACTTGGCTGGACAGTGTTCACATTGGTAGGGGCGGATACCATCGTGTCTGTTAATATGAGCGGTCAAAGAGGCCTTCGACTTGAACGTAGCTGGACATCGCTTACAAGCGTGTGTGCGATCGTCGCTGTGTTTAACCAAATGCTTGTTTAACTACAATGAATTTTTTTTTATACATTTCGGTGACAAAGACACATGAAAATCATTGTGAGTGAGAATCTAACAAGAAATTTGCTGTGGTGGCGTGGTAGGTACTGCATGCGCTTTCGACCGAAATCTTGATTCCTGGGTCGAAACAAAATATTTGTGAGTACCTACAGTAGACTGGATGATGCTTAGAGGCCTGATCCCAATGGCGATGATGATTGATTTTGAAAAACTGCCCTAAAGAATTCTAAAGTATCTACTATTACCAAAAAAATATAATATTTCTACAGGAAACAGTTTTATTATAAAATAAATAATGCCCTGTAATGATAGTGTTAAGTTATGAGAAATAAATAAATAAATAAAAAAAATGTTATTTTATTTTTAAGTTCAAAATACGTTCCAAAACACTGGCCGGTGTCATGGCGTCTGTTTGTGACGTCACTGACTCTGCTTTAAATGTACACCTATATACTTTGTAGGCTTTGTGCATTGATCAAACTTCATACGAAAACAAAGTAACGTACAGCCCTCCAAGTATAAGTTGGCGCGTGGCAAAAAATGGAACTAATATAATTGAATGAAGTTATCCTGAAATCTCTCGTTTTTGACGTTTTTCAGTAAAATGTGGCGCCACCATTGGAACGCCAACTTATACTTGGCAATTGTACGTTCAATAGGTTGTGACGTCATTCACTCTGGTTGGTGTTCAACTAATGATGGCGGAATGCTGTATATTATAATTTTATTTTATTAAATAAAATATCGATCTAGCCCTCGATATGAAAGAAAATACATTTTTCCAAATCAATTAATCCTATATAATTAAATAAACACATTATTTTAGTTATCTTTAACTACAGTCATCATCCCCATTATGTGTGGTCGATGCATAATTTCCTTTGCCACACATCCTTGTCAGATATCATCTCCTGTTACTCCATTCCTTATCATATTCTCTTTCATCATTCCATCCATCTTTTCTTATGCCTACCTCTACTACATGCATACTTTGCACCTTTCTAACCACATTACTTTCCTCTTTTCTCATATCAGGTCCATACTATGACAAGCGCTCGATTTTCGACAGTTGACTGATGCGATAATAAAATTATATTGCATACCTTCCCAGGAACTATAACTCCACAAACTGGACAAATTTTTATTCGAGATGCACACCGATGCTTGTCAAACTCCACTCGGGTGGAGAATACTCGGGTGCAATTTTTACAATATTCCTTCGAAGTTGAGTGCTTTCTTAGTTTGTGATCCTAAAAAAAACATACAAAAAAACATTTAGAAACACATAGAGTATTTAGATTTTTATTCATTATTTACATTTACAAGCTCATAATATACTAGCTGAGCCCTGCGGCTCCGCCCGCGGGATATTTTTTTCTCATTCCGTGCCTGGCTACATATCAGTGAAAGAATTTTTAAAATGGGTTCAGTTGTTACGGAGCCTATTCAATTCAAACAAAACAATCAAATCTTTCTTCTTTTGAAATTATTAGGGCGTTTTTTCACCAGGGCGGCGTGTGGATCTCACCCGCAATGCGTGTCGACGTCAATATCAAATTTCATACAATAACTAATAGGTAGGAGTTCGATTTTTGCTGAGCGCATGGCTGGTGCCTTTTTAGGTTACCTCTGGCGCTCCGCAAAAATCGGGCTCCCATACCGAACAACGTTTCTTGTCCTGCACCTGGAGCTAGTTAGGAATAACTAGTTCTTCTGTGAGGGACTATCAACTAATCAAGCATTACCTTGACATTGGCGAATCATCGATCAATATTGATGGAGCCACGTGTTTAAAAGAAGAACTAATAGGTAAATAGCGCTCTGGCGTCGCCGTAAGTCGCGATATTAACACAATATGATCACAAAACTAGATGTATTGGTCAGTTGGTAGAACATTCATCCTGGAAAGGGAGCAGTCGTTGGTTCGAGTCCAGCCCAAGACTATAGTTTTTTGTTATTCATATTGTAAAATAATATAAGAAGGTTGTATTCTAAATTCACCTTAAGTGCAGTCCTATAATTGCAAGAGTAATCACATAGATCGCAAGCATGGGCTTTTACCGAAAGGTGCAGTTTTAGGTGAGATTTTAATCTTGTTTTATTGTAACATCTGAAAAAATTCAAAGAACAATGAGTCTTGCAATTATTGGAAGTACCTACGAACTTCCACTATTCGAAATTAAAAAAAAAATGGTTACACTAATGCTGTGTTTTGGTGTAAAATGTACCTAGTAAATGTGAGTAAAGAGGAAAGGCCGCAGCTTTGAGTCCTGCCGATAGCATTCGTTTTTGCGATATGTAATGTCCATCTAAATATTACACAATAGTAGAAGTAAACTCGTTGTTTCAAAATACAGGAATTATTTTCTTTTTTTTATGTACACACAGTATATACAATATTGTGAAATTGGAAACATTATATACCTACATGTATATAATGGCGCCACTTATCTCTAAAGAGATCTCTTCCTGTGGGCATAGGAGAGAAGTGAGTTCAATCAGGTGCTAGTGTGTGTGCAGGTTGGTACGGTTGTTAAGGTTAATAAACTTACATACACTATAACTACATAAATTCACAAATACATATATATTAACTTATTATAAACATAAATAAATTAACATACAAATAGTTTAGTGAAGGGAAGCGAGATAGTGTTCCTTCACTTTCTTCTTGAAGACATTAGATAGTTTTGCAGTTTTTTATATCGTCCGGAAGAGCGTTCCACAGCCTAACAGCATGAACAGTATATATTAATTTTTAGAAAATTAAAAATTGACTTACACTTTTGAACATGTGTCACAAATATATTGTCTATTAGAATGCACATCTAAGCGATGGGCTTGAAGGTGTTTTGGAGTACTAAAAGTGGCATAACAAATATTACAAGGCAACTTTGGATCCTGAAAAAGCAATAAAAAATTATTATTTTCCGCAAAAATCTAACTGTTTTTTCAACAAGTAGCCACCTAAATGGCTGATTTTGGTGCAAATACTTTGTATTGTAAATGGGACGTAGGTATTTCAAAACACTCTTTATTTTTATAAATGAAGGGAAGAGAAAGACCTCCACGGGCAAAGATTGCCAGAAGTTATATTACAAGACTGAATGTAGTGCCAATCTTTGGGGAAAGCCTAAGCCCAAAACGACCCATTAATAAATAAATTTGACTTACATCACTATCTATATGTGTAGTTTTATAATGATATTCCAAATATAAACAAGCTCGATATCTTTTCCCACAAATGTGGCACTTGCACTGTTTCTTAGACACAATATGTTTCAATCTATGAGCTAACAGCTCAGATTGACTAGTTACCATCTCCCTGCATATGCCACAACTTCTATCACTTTTATGCACATCCAAATGTTTATTTAAATCTATTTCTGTGCTAAAAACTTTTGGACAAATACCTGTAATAAAAAAAAAGATTAATATGACTTTTGTAATATGGTTGTTTCAAAGTATGTGTGTTTTATGCAATGTGTAGCAAGTACCCTCAATATTGACAGTATAAATAGTCTAAAAATCTTTCCATTTATAAAAAGTGTAGTCACGAGCATAAATATGGGACATATCGGCATTTATATCTGTTCCAGGAACAAGTTCAATAATTTTAATTAAAAAACGAAAGCAGCACTAACATCTGATTGTTGAAATGCATCATATAGAAGTGTCAACTAAGTCTGTGTCTCAACCCGGATGTGGAATTGTATTTTTCATGGGAACTCATTACTGTAATGAAAAGCATCCTATGTGTAAATCCAGGAAATAGCTTATTTGCAAATGTTAAGGGTTCCATAGGGTAAATCGGATCCCTATTACTAAGACTCCACTGTCAGTCCATCACCAGGCTACATATTATGAACCGTGATAGTTAGCAGTTGAAATTTTTACAGAAATCATATCATAAGCCCTAGACTAAACCATAGACAAGAAAGGTATATTTTTTACCACAGAGCCAATTGTTGCTATCATCTTGTTTATTTCTTTCTATCACTTTAGTTTTTACTTTCTTGTTGTATTTCCGTTTACAAATCTTTTTGGGTATCTTGGATCTTTTGGGTTTTACATCTAGAAAAGAAACACATTTCATAAATATTATGCTTTAAGATCAAAACTTATTTAAATTATTTTGCACTTGTGGACGCACGCGGCTTCACCAGCTTGGCAAATTATACACACAAAACCTTCATTGAGAACCGACCAATCGAATTGATCTTTAGAACTACGCAACAGATTTTCATAGTTTTCACCAATGGACAGAGTGGTTCTCGAGGAAGGTTTTAGTATTTCATTTGTATAGAGGGAGAAGGTCCGCTAGTTGCATACAAACATGTGCTGTATGGAAGATTTCTGTTTTTATTTAAAAAAACCTGACAATTAACCTCAGATGAGACATTATGTAGTAATGGTAGTAAAATCATGGTGCGAGTACTCTAATTGAGGTGTCAGGAACAGTATATGTATGGTATAATAATTTGTATCAAGCATAATTATTATGTGGTAAATATATATAGGTAGTTTGAAACTTTTTGAAGAAGAAGACCTTTAAAATTCATCTACTTTAATGAATTATTGACAGTTATCACTTGTTTACCTTCCTCTTTAACATCATTTGATATTTCACACTCAAACTCATCAAATATCTGGTCATCAAGGACATCTAAATTATCTGTATAACTCTCTTCTTTTACTTCGGTTTTGCATATAGCATTTTTTGAACTATTTATTGATGTGCCATCTATCTGAGACTCAGAGCCATGTTCAACTTCCAACTTGATGTCCTGCAAATCAAAGTGGACATTATATTATTAAACAATTGCAGCAAATGCAAATTTGTTTTCACTATGAGTACTTATATATTTTTAATTACCGTCTACCGGTATCGGTAATACTTACATGGTAAATGGTAATACTTACAGTACCAATTATTTCACGCAAAGTGTTTTCCGATGCTATGGACTTCTCTCTGAATTGTATAAAGTATTGCACAGTTTCTAAACAAGTTTTACAACTGAATTGAGGCATGCGATCCAATAAGGTAATCTGATAAAAAACAAGTAAAAGGTTGTTAAAAATATTTGAAATTATAAAATGTCATTTATTTAAAGCACATAACAAATCATACAGATAAGTTGGTTAATAAGTTGTACTGGTAAATAAAAGTATCGTCCAAAGGCCGTAATAGTTCTTCAGTTACTAAGCACACTCTACACATCTCCATGGTTCTGGTGTAACAGAACGAATAACTGGAATTACTTTAACATTACATTATTACGATAAAAAACATCATTTATTGTAATACTAAGTTTTCTGCAAAATCCCACATAAAACAACACCAATAGCAATCAAAACAGGATTTTTGTTGTTTAGTTTTTGACATTAAGTTTGAAAACTGTCATCAATGTCAGGATTATTTTTTTGTCATGGGCCCAAATTGTTTGCTCAGTGCTAAAGAGTTTTTGTTCACCTCTATGGTTTTTGTCAAGTATTTTGTTATTTTTTGCCAATTTGCCCCTATTGGCCCCGAGAGATTTGCCCAAAAATTTTGTAGTTGCAAGAGAAAGTGATGAAAAAAAGAATGAGGATATTATCGTTATGTATTCTCTGAAGCTTAAAAAGCCAATATTCACACTTGGCGTAAAGGTCTTGCGACCAATCAAACAACCTTAAAAAAATAAATTTAAACGTCAAAAACCAGCTATCGATTGAGCAATGCATTTATTAAATTAAAATAGTATTTTATCATGCGTTTAAATTAATATGTGACACGGATATTCTTCAAAAATGTTGACGATAATGACGTTATATAAATTGAAGTAGGTTAGAAGTAAAACTCACGGTAACTAATAGTTATGTATTGAATTCAATTGTGGCCCAAACGCTTTAAACAATTTTCTGTAACTTGTTGTGAAATCAAGAGAAATTATGGTGGAAAACGGGGCATCCAGTGGGGGCAGTGATAGCCCCAGTGCGACTTGTGTTCGTTCCGGCTTACTTGAGACGTTGGTTCGTGGTGTATGGTATCGCGTTCATTGTACTCTTGAGGACGACTACCTTAGTGTATGTTTAGATGATGGGTACGATGCGACGACTACTCTCAATGGAACTTTGAATAACAACAATGTGGAAACACCAAATAGTGATTTTACAGAAGTACCAGAAGCTATTGCAAATCAGAAACGTCTGGTACAGGTGGTAAAATCAGACAATAATGGCTTGGGTATATCAATTAAAGGTGGTATCGAAAACAACATGCCTATATTAATTTCCAAAATATTCAAAGGCATGGCAGCAGATCTAACAGAGCAATTATATGTTGGTGATGCTATATTGTCAGTTAATGGGGAGGATCTAAAAGATGCTACACATGAAGAAGCAGTTAAGGCATTAAAAAGAGCTGGCAAAATGGTTCAATTGGAAGGTAAGTGCTTTAATTAATATCCTAAATATTATCTGTACTTACATAGTGTGAAATAGAGTTGGGGGTAATCAAGTTGACCTTAATTACGGCAACTCATACAAGTCTAATTGGTAGGTAATTGAACTGTTCAACATATTGTTTAATATTCATGAATTACATCACATACATAGTATAAAGCTATCCGAATAATATAATATGTATTAGTGATAAGGAAAGTCTTAAGTGATCAGTTAAATATTAATTTTATAGATTCTTAGTCTGTTGCCTAGCTCTAGATAAGCTATTAAATCTGATGCTAGCAGACGCCCCCATGAAAAAGCTTATAAATGTTACCCAATTCTTTCAGTAGCATTTTGGAGTTTTAGCCAATGAATTTGTGTTTAATTGTCTAAAACCTATCTTTTGTTTGCTTATTTACAGTCAAATATCTACGTGAAGTCACCCCATACTTTCGCAAAGCATCAATTATCAGTGAAGTTGGTTGGGAGTTGCAGCGAGGGTTTATGGCTGATGTACCTCCGTCACCGCCGTCACCCCGCCGTCGTCGTGCGGACACCCGATACGTGCCTCTACTGATGGCATGTATTGCTAAGAACTTACGTCATCGTGACCCTGGTAAATTACTCTTTAAACACTAAAAATTACTGCTAAATGTTGGATGAAACATAGAGCGAGGATGACTACTACAAGTGTTTAATACAGTAGAAATAGTGTTAATTGATCACAGAACCGAAAGTTTCTGTGATTTTTGAATTAACGTGACTATAGGCATTCTATTCTATCTTTCATTTTTATTAGTAGTCCTCCTCGCCGTGTTTGACAACGGTGACTCCTTACGTAGATGGATTATGTCTTGCTCGAATGTGACTCGCAAAGCCAAATTTGGTTTTAAAAATGTGGTTGCATGGCGCGCAATAGAGCTGTTCTGATGAGTTATAGGTGTACGTGTAAGAGGGCTCGGGGCGAGTTTTGCGGATATATCGTTTGGCATCTAAATCCTCCAGACGCATCCGGTCGTAACCATCGACCTTGACGCAAATAGTGGAACGCCATTCCAAGTGCGTCACTCTGAGTGAGGAGAAGTTTTTGTCTCTTTGTGCATAGGATTAATAATAACTATATGCCACGCATATGAGTGGGATAGAACCTTGTCACAATAACCACTCCGTGACGTCATCAATTGTTGAAAAGTAAGGATAACAAAACAGTATTGTACGTTAATTTACGTCACTATGACGTCACCAACATGGCCGCCAATCCCATTGTCATCTTGCGCGGTTTATATGTCAAGGTTGCTTAAAATCAGCATCTGCCACATTGCAAGTCAGGTTAATCAGTAAAGAAATAGTTTTGGACAGTCTCCCACAATGTCATCTCGCCCAAATTAAGCAAAAACATAATAATGAGCTAGTGCTATGGGGTCTAAACAACTGAAACAACCAAACTCTGAAACAAACTTTCAAATTTTTGAATTTAATAGTTTATAACTCCATGTGTGATCTCATGTTTGAACATATTGAACTCTATCTATAATCTTTATCTATTTACAGAGGAACGCACCATAGAGATCTATTCCCCCGACGGCGTCCACGCATTAGCCCTGAGAGCCAGCAGTGCCCAGGGCGCGGCAGGTTGGCACAGGGCCTTACACGCAGCGGTACGTCGCGCCGCAAGGGCCGCTCTAGCTAGGGCCAGGCCAAGGTTGAGGCCTCTACTGGGAGATGTCAGATATGCTGGCTGGTTGGCGCGAAGACCGCAACAGGATCATGTAATTTTTTTTTTTTTCTTGTACTTGTACACTACTCCACTAATTTGCTCTGGAAAACCTGACCGGCGGTGTTGCCTTTAGGGCACTATCAAAGGTGTGATGATATGATACTACAATGTCTTACCTTGCGGCCACACGACTCAAGGAATGACAAGGGAAATAGCGAGGGAAATGGTGAGGATTATTGTGTGGCCACGTTACTCGCCGCGCGACTCTTCCCGCCTGGCGAATAAAGTACTACTCGTACGTGATAAGCTGAGACATGCGCTCGTATCACTTTTAGCCATTAACATGTTGCGCTGTTCCCGAGAATAATAAAAGCTACAACCAAAAATGGGGTAAAGTCTGGAACGGAAGCTTATTAGGATATTTTTTTGGACCTGTACAAATACACGCCGTTGAGATTACAGAGCGCTCAAGTCTCAACTTTTATACACAAGTTATACTAGTATAGCGAGATTAGAGAGTAATGGAGCATGTGGCCACTAGGGAAATATTCGCGGCAACACGAGCGCACATCGTCTGGTCGCGGCGGCACCATTACATATCTTCAAGCCATCGTCTGTATCTCCATAAATGTGGTTAGTTACAAATAAAATCAAGGTGGCTAAGGTAATGAACTATTAACTATTGGGGAAATGGACGAAGTGGCCCGCAAGAACCGCGGGTGAATCGTCCGTCCGGCTACCGGTGTCCCCGTTGGAAATAATAATAATAAGGTAATGAACTAACCACAAAAAAAATATTTTTTTAAATGAATTTGCTCTATACCTAACTACGAGTATTCTGCGACTTATATCTATTACTCGTATAATGGCAAGTTATCCACCATTTTCGTTACTTATTTGCAGTTGAGTGGTTCTGGTGGTTCTGACAGCTCGGATGAAGCAGATGGGTGGCAGCCGACTTTCGTTGCTATTACCGATCGTGAACTGAGGTAAGAATCTCTGAAATGTCTTTATCATTCTTGTACATTCTAAGTCTATGCTCAAATCCTACTGGTCGGCGTCTATTCGAATTTGATGTCAAAAGGTGTCAAAAATCGTTTTTTATAATATCTCATTTCATGTGGGCTTTTTTGCAATTTTGGCAATAACTGTTGATCTTACACACTTAAGTCATGACCTTATTATATTCTTTACAGATTGTACGAAGCAGCTCCATGGTCAGGCGAGGCGTGGTGTGCCCCTACCGAATGCTTCAGCCTAGCCGCTACCCGTCTGGCTTGGTGGAGAAAAGCGGGGGCGACTGGTGCCGCAGCCCTGGGCGTTAGGGCTGGCACTCCGGCCGGGCTGGCAGTGCGGTCACTACGGGCAGATACTGCACACGACCTGGCAGCTGTGGCAGGGGCGTTGGTCGATGGAGCTCATCATGCTGTACGGGCACAACCGGAGTTTACTTTCCGTTAGTATTTATGTTTTTACTTAAATAGTTGTGATTTTATCATGATAATGTACTTTTGTTTAACCGCGTTACAGAGAAAATCTAATATTATTAATGCGATAGACGATACTAGGACCTGGAACCTATTGCCAGGTTAACCTGTTAGGTTAACCGGTTACCTGGCAATAGATTTCGTCGGAGGCCATTGGAGGTGACAAAAATTGAAATCATGCTGGCAGAGCGAGACTGCTGCTGTTACTATTATTATAAAGAGCAAATATTTGATTGTTTGTTTGCATTGAATAGGCTTTGTAACTAGTGAAGTGATTTGCAAAATTCTTTTTGACGTGAATTTGACGTTTTATGTCATCACTTTGCGGTTATTGTTACGTAGCCGCGTCGGTTGCATCCCCTGTCATCATGCGTGGCTTAAACGTCGATGATTGTGTCGCGTCAGGTTGTCGTTTCCGCGGCGCGTGTGCTCGCCTGTCGCTGGGCGCGGGCGGCGTGTGCGTGTGGGAGGCGGCGGGCTCGCTGGGCCGCGGCGGGGCGCGCGCGCTGTACCGTCGCGCTCTGCACGCTCTACGCGCCTCCGCTGACGACGACCGCGCCGCGCTGTGGCTGCACTTCGCAGACGATGATACGCTTGTGAGTATACCAGTACCTCACCTAAACTACACTTCTAACGGCTTGTGTAAAAATCGCCAAATTGTCTATGTTGATCATTATCATAGGAGTGATCTATGTTCCTAACATGAAATTGGTGTTAACAACTCATTTACTCTATAGGAATTAGACATGGAGGGTAGTCCAAAACCGGCAGTATTCATCCTGCACAATCTGTTGTCCGCTCGCGTGCACCAGTTGCCGACAGAGGGCGCTTCGCCGCCGCTATAACCCGAGGCATCTGACCAATGGCAGGAGCCCCCCGATATGATGACCACGTGCATTTAAACACGGCCTAACGTCTTATTTAGGCTCACTGAAGGACTATTAAAAGTTCTTTAGAGGTTGTATAGGAGTCGTATAAGAGTTCTTTAGAGGTTGTATAAGAGTTGTATAAGAATTGTGAATGGATAAGCTTCAATTGAAATACATGGAATAGTTCTGCTTTAAGCGTTGTATGTGTATAATTTACATAAGATTTTGAAAATGTTCACGAAATTGTGTATTGAAAATTTTAAAGGCTTTTTTCTTAATTAGTTTTTGTTAGTGATAATTTGAAATCTACATTTTTGTAACGATATTCTCATCGAATCTCTTCTAATTGACATATCTGTGATGTTGTTCGACGTTATTTTATCAAGTAAATACACAAATACTAACATCAATATTTGATACTAATTCAATATTTTAGCAATACATAGTACGTAGAACTTATTGTCTACCATAGAATAGCACTAATGAACAAATAAATTCAATTTGAATTATTATGGTGATCTGTATTTAGTGTTTCTCTGAAATATTTTCTGATTTTCCGTTTTAAATGTTTTTACTATATCGACTTTATAATGCAATATTAAGAATGATAGATACTCTATGACGAAATAGGCGGGAAAAATACTAAACAAACCTTTTTTTAAGATTAAAATGAGCAATAAATGAGAGTAGAACTCAGGTTTTTAAGACCGACATTCAACAATGATTAAAGTAAAAAATAATACTATGTACCTTAATATCTGAGACTAAAACAGAATCTCATGTTAAAAAGTACTTGTTACATAAACTTTTAATATTAAATATACTTTAATCTGTGAAAAGAATATTGCCAAAGAGTTCATATTATTCAACTACCCTCAACAATCCTGCTTTGTTTAATGGCTGGCATTATTCTTCCAAAGACAAACAGTTTTTTCTTTTTTGTTTTGTTGTGTAGATTTAAGATGTAATTATTTGTTTTCCAATAATGTATTTTTATAATTTCGGTTGTAAATATATAGAATTATACTGTTTTATAAACGGAACATTCCCAGAATGTAGAAGAAAGTTACATTTGCTTTAATATTTGTAGCATTTAAACTTTTTAAGTTAGGGTAAGATTTCAATAATAATTGTATATTATGTAGTCACATGTAACTAGTATATTAAGGAATGGCAATATTTAAGACGACATTTAATGTACAATGTTCTGTATTTATTTTGATAGCGAAATATCAGCAATAATTTCAAATTTATTGATATAAATGAATGAATCATGAATATATATTATGTGTATGTACAGTATAGTACTATTAACTATTCTGAAGGATATGTTTGTATTGAAAAGTATGATTTGGCTTAAAGGTCTTGAAACTGAGTTATAAAATCTAAGAAAAAATTGGATTGTCATATTCGAGTTTGCTGATTTACTGTGAAGAGGAATTCAATAGTTGGTAATAGTTTTTGGTAATAAATAAATTCATGATTAAAAACTCAGATACCGATTCAGCATCATCTGAATTATGTTTATTGAAATATTGTGAAGTAATAGTTGGTCGGTTGACAAACTATTACACATAGGTAGTGGGCCCTAGAACATTGAAACTTATTGATTAACAGCAAGCTCACTTTTCGTAAGTAGCTTTATTTTACTGAGTCCTACACCTATTTCTAAAAAAAATCTCAAATCAGGTAGCTAACAATTCGGAACAAAATTGTACTGGATAACAGAGTATGTTAGGACTCGGTACCTAATAGCTAGGAATTAAGTCAAAACAATTCAAAATATTTTTATTCAATCACGAGTCAAAATTAGTTGCGTAAACCATAACTATTTGAATTCTAATCGCACCCTAAGTTATTAGCGAATATAAAATATTGCCATTATATAGAAAAAGAGAGAAGAACTATAATGTCTCTCTCTGTCTTTTTCTTTCTAACTGAAACTATAGTCAATGAACCCGCATATCCTACCACTTTGTATGTGTGACGAAGTATAAATATGTATAACTTTATATAAATAAATGCTAAATTTAATACATTCCTACATTTTTAGATGTTAATTATGTATAGGTACTCAGATTTATGATGAAATTGTTAGAATTGTCATTGTGGCGAGGAGCGTATTAACACGGGGTACTCATATGGTGACTATCGATGTGTACCGGATTAACTTCAAGCTATTCAGAGACTTCATGCCTAGTACTTATTTCTTTGGGTACGCTACGGGATGACCTCACTGAGGCTGAAATGAAAATATCTTTGTTCATGTAGACACACACAAAATTACGCTTATGAACGTCAATATACTAAAAAATATATATTGAACCTGAGTTACCCGTGGTAATTACGATTAAATTGTTAAACGAAATGGACACATAAGACAGGTAAGTGTTGATGTTTATTGAATGTTAGTTTCTAAGACTTTGTAATCTATGTTACGGGTTAAATTTAATTTATTAGTGCTGCTTAAAATAAACTTAAGGTTTGACTCACTTACATCGGAACATCGGAGGCGACTCATATTGGCAGAACCTGGAATCAGTCTGCCAGTCGCGAGGACCTCATTGGTAGATTTGGATATCTGCAGTGCGAGCACGGCGGCGGCGTGTCTACATATTGTCCGTGCACCTGTTGGCACCAATAATATCGCAGAAAATATCGCTACTTAACACATTTTTTGTCATTTTCTGCGATGTCATTGGTGCAAACAGGTGAACCGACAATAGGTCGACAAGTCGTGCTCGCACTGCAACCAATGAGAGTTCGTCAGTCTATTGTCTATGCGCTGACTTCCGATAGTGTGTCTATTAAATACATTTTCTCTAATGTATTTTCTTTGTCTCTTTACAAATTACACAATTTTAAAGTGTGTTTCAGTATCAGATATTCGCGTTACACGCAATTAACACTTAATTATTTCTTTTCTTGTGTAACTCTGAGCTTATTATGTAAATTAAAAATAGTACATAAAACCATTCTACGAGAATTCCAGCTTATTTTCACTTTTTTATTAACTCGTCAACAATCTGAAATCCAAATAATGAGCTATTTGACATTTATTATATACAAAACTACAAATTTTCTTCAGCAACTAGCAAATTTTATACTGATAATTTATACATTATGAAGTTCTTTCAGACTTCTTAGTCAAATTAATAGACATTTTCATAAGTAATTCTGTAAGTAAACTTCTGTAAGTCATATAAAAATAAATTTGAACAGTGTTTATATCTGAATAAAACTTAAAAATGACTCATCAATTATAGTTACCATGTTTTTATCATATGTAGGAAGTGGGGTGATCTGTGCTAAAAGACCCATATCCATATTATAAAAAATATACTCTAAGGTTTATCTTATAATCTCTTAGAATTTCTACTGACAGCAAAACCTTTTATATAACATTTCCGCTAAGTGTACAAGGTGTATAAAACCTCTAGTTGTATAGAAGCTGTATATAAGTAATTGTCAATAATGTTAAATGTGGCAATAAATTATATTTCATTAAGTATCATAATCATCACATAAGGTTGGGGTATTTATCGGATGAGGAGGTGATTGACGCGTTCCCCTGTCACTAAATTACATGACCTTGTCCCTATGAAATGTATCTGTGGTGATGTTATCTGTGGTCTTGCAATTATTTAACCATAAATTAGAACCAATTATAATAGATTTTTTTTTAATCAATCTTTAATCATCATAATATTGCATTGCGGACAAGGTTTCAGCTCAATCGGAAACCGGGAAGTGTGTTAAATTTAACTTACGAGATTTGGTTACACACGGACATCGGGACAGGTGAAAGTAAATAAAAGCTTGTAATAATAAGTGTGATTCCAAAATTTTTGCCTAGATTGAAGCTTAAAACACACTGGTCCTTCACATACGACGTATGGCACGCGACGTGTTAAACAGCGACACCCTAGTCCTACGTCTTACGACGTCTGACGTTTACATTACGCGCTATGACACTTTAAACGTGTGACAGCGTCGTTCACGTGGGATAGCATGGGAACACATGAATCCGGTGCGGTGAAGCGTAAAACAGCGCTGTGAATGACCAGTGTGTTCGTTACCATACAAATTGTATAGGCCAGATCCGGTTCAGATGTCATAATGCGTGGTGTACGTCGTCTTTTGAAATAGCGTCTGTTCAAATGTGCATTATATTTATTAATTAATATTATAATAATGGAATTGCACGAAAACCTTGACTGTACAAACAGCGGGTACGATGGACTTCCAGCGACTGTGTTAATGGTATCTCTCGTTCGATAAATACTTATCCAATCTATTTGTCGTTTACTATTTATACTTTGTATATTTCAATAATATTTATTACAATTCTATTATTTATTATTACAATTATAAAACACGCAAGATTTTTTAATAAAACAATCCTAGTCTTGCAATGAAATAAGACTGATTTTTATGTGGGAGAATAATTTTATTGTTTTTTATTACAGTGACATAATATTTCTACACAGACTACGAACGCTAGATAAATTCATTGATATTTAGATAAAATGTTGTAATTTGTTGTATTGGATGGAGTTGATGCGAATGTGGTCAACATACGAAGTATTATTCTAAAATTATAAGCAACATAATATATTTTTGTGATTTATTTATAATTTCAATATTTTAAGAATAGTTTCAACTTCATACAAAAATATATTGATTTGGTAAGGATTCATCTAAAATTCAGTGTTTAAATATCGTTGTAACACGATACACTGGCACCGTTAGTTTGGCAGAACTCCGGTAGGTGGATCCAACGCTAACCTTAATAGCGCGATCTAGAAATTATGAATATGATATGAAGCAAAAATTCGATGTCGTCGGTAGTGGTCATCGTAGCTCAGTGGTCAGACCATTCCCCCTGTTAGGGAAATTCGCCGTGGGTTCGACCCTGCCGATGACATCAGTTTTTGTAATATATTTATTATTTCTTTCTTAATATTTTAAGAATTGTTTAAGCAAACTCATTGCTTTGAAATACAAAAAAAAACAATCTATATATTTAATTCGACAATTTGTCTGTCCGTCTGTCGCGTTTTTCAATTATAATTAATAATACATTACATTTGCATGAAATATGAAATATATATTTTTTTTTATATTTAAGGCGATACAAAGTTCGCTGGGATAACTAGTATACCTTATTATGATCAAATAAATAATATCTTGAAATTGGCCAATTATATCAATATTGTTGACCACAGTCGCGCAACACTATATAGTGAAAATGTATCTTATTATCTATGTTTAAGTTTTATAAAATATGTTTAAAGCGCTAGTTATTTCATATACAATTCATATGTAGCTATCATAGCATATACTTCATTATTATTGTAGCTAAAATCTGTCATTCTGTCATGCATTAAAACAACGAAGAAAAGGTATGTTTTATTTCACAATATGTACCATTATTAGGGATTAATTGTTACAGGTTTGTATTAACTTTGTGACCGGGGTTGTAAGTTCTGTTTTAACAAAAAAATGCGCTTTAAAGTTGAATATATCTCAAACGGACACCAAAATAAAAAAAATTGTCTTTATAGCACTTTGTCGGAATAGTGAATACACCATGCAAAATTTCATCTTTCAACACTAACCGTTTGGGAGGAAAGCCGAGGACGGACATGATGAAACTATAAGGCCGCGTTTCCACTGACGCGGAGCTGGGCGGAGAGGAGCGGTGAAGAGCGGTCAAAATTGGTCAGTGTTTTCACTGAAGCGGAGCGGAATGGAGCGGAGCATACTTTTTGAATCGCGCATTTTTGCGCTCAGACACTTAATCTCTCATAAAGACCATACGTCATGTTGTCGTTCAAAAAGAAAAAAGCTGTCCCCCGCACCGCCCGCTGTCCTCCGCACAGCACCGCCCCGCTGTCCTCCGCACGGCACCGCCCCGCTGTCCTCCGCACGGCACCGCCCCGCTGTCCTCCGCTCCGCACCCCAATGCTCGTTGTTTTCCGCACCGCATCGCCTCGCTGTATTTTTATTATGCATATCCGCTCAGCTCTGCTCCACCCCGCTCGTGCTGTTTCCATTGAAACGGAGAGGAGATTTCGGGTATAGTGATTGGTCAATTCGTGCACCGCTAAGCTCCTCTCCGCCCCGCTCCGCGCCAGTGGAAACCCGGCCTCAGGGTTCCGAGGCTTTTACTATGGAACTAAAAATCAATATCCAGAAAGCCGGCTACGTTAGTCTACTACACTCACTAATATTAATAAAAAGAGGAAAGGTTTGTTTTTTTTGTAGGTAACAAACCAACCCATAACTACTGAGCCGATTTAAAAAAATGGTGTTACGTAACGTAAGGTTTTATATCAACCTGAAGACACCCCATTAGCTGATCGACCAGAAACCATTTCCTCGACCGCCAAACAAGAAAAAAAAATCATCCAAAAAAAACATTATTACTGAATAAAATACTCTTGTTTGAACAACACTAGCTAAAATCAGCTGATTCGGTCATCGACATCAAATAGGTAGTACAAATAATGCAAGCCTGTGAAAAACCTCTCCTGGTTGGAACATTTAGTCTCTGTTTCGCATCAAGGTCGCCGTTTGAAATTTCCTAGTATTGGTCGCCGACAAAGGACGCCGACAACGTCGTGAGCGACGCCGCGCCGCCATTAGTCAAGCTCTAGTATTGGGACACGTTTGTTTTGATTTGAAATAACGGGTTGAACGACATTGGTCAAATCTGATATTCGTCAAATCGGCATTTCGTCCAATATGACAATGGTCAAAGCTGGCATATAACTTTTTTTTAGATGAATTTTTTTTTCGTTTGGCGGTCGACACATATCAATAGGCGTTCTGGGCGATCAGCTGATGGGGGTGTCTTCAGGTTGATATAACCCTTATGTAACACCCTGTATAAAGCTAGTACCATGTAACATCACGCTTACATCAATAGGAGCGGAATAGCAATGATAAATGTTGCTAAAACAACGTTACCGCGCTCATCTTCTAGTTATCGATAGTTCTGATGCTATAAGCTTTTATAGGTCAAGGTAACCACTTGCCATCAGACGGCCATGTGCTTTGTTGGCTACTCAAGTATCATAAAGTAAGTGCTTACTGATTGAAGACAAGCAAACTTTTAAGTGGCAGAATACTTATCAAGTTAAATGACGTCAAATTATAGGACGACCATCTCGTATCAATTATACCACAACCACAGAATTCAAAATCTCTTCTGGATCATAACATAGTGTAGTGTGCAGGGACTTTAACAACGCACCGCAGAAATACCAAGACCCGGTGAGGGTAGATGGAGGACCTGCCCGCGCCTCACGCTATCGACGCCGCCAGCTCCAGTCAGCCTGTGACCACGGCCCGATGTAACTCGCTCGAAACGTCAGGCCAAACAGAAGGTAAATTACGCGTTTAAGTCCCGAAATCGTTAATAGTATAAAGAAATCAGAACGCGAAAGTTTAAAAAAAAAACACAACATAGTAGCATTATAAAGAGAGGCTTTTTTTTTTTTTTTTTTTTTTTTAATTCCGCGGCCAAGGCCGCGGCCGCTCTAACGTCCGTTGCCGGGCGTCTCTGGTTACTAGCAGAGGGTATGTCCAGTGGCGCCCGGCGGATAAAGAGAGGCTACTTTTTATACCGGTGTAAATTATATTTATTTACAATATCAAATGCAATATACATAATGTAGGTGCCTAAAATATTTACAAAACTTAAAAAAAACCTACTCGTACAAAATATCGTTTAAAAATCCTCCGCGTCATTGCCGAAGGATTTGGAATTGATTGGGAAGGTCCCAAGAATGCTAGGGGACGCGTTTCCACGTTGGATGGCGATATCTACTTATTCTCTAATAGCCAGACATCTGGTCCTGAGAAGCATCGTTTAACAATGTCTCTATAAAGCCCTTGTATCAACCCTAAACGGCTCAAATATGTAATCACCTGCATAGGGGGGAGACTACGTCGAGACCCGTTTGTTTGTAAGTATTTTGAAATAAATCTAAAAAGAAAGGATAAGAAAATACAAAAGCAAAAGTCAATAATAAAAGCAACGCGGCAGTATCGCATCTCAAAATGTTCACTTCCAGGACTTTTTATGAGATGGCTATACTCTCTTATAATATCTCTATGGCTGTACTGCACTTTTTGTACGGTTCACCAATGGTCACCACCTGGTATAGCACTTGTATCGAACACGACAGGCGAAGCCGGGAAGGGTAGTGCAATAGAGCACATTTAGTTCAAGAAAAACACAAATTCCTTTCTCATTTTCATCTGTGGATTCTGTACTGCAAGAGACGCCCGTTGCGTATGTACCTGCATCATTGTGCAATTTCTGAAGTATGTATTAATTTAAAATTCGATAGGTATATGGAAGTTTTTCAACGGTATGCGTTCAATTTAGTCTTGCCATATTCAGCCCGCGAGGAGCTCCTGGAGACCCTGGAGCATAACCCAAGGGGGAGGTAAACTTCGACCGAGGGCGCTCCCACTGAACCAGAGTCTCCAGCCGGATCATCGAGCATTTCACGCGTGTGGGCCCAGACCTGGCGTCTCTTGACATCGCCAACGCCTTTAACACCTTACCCTGAAGCTGCGTTAGGGAGGCACTGGTCTACCACGGAGTGCCTCTATACCTCCGTCGTATTGTCGAGGCGTATTTATCCGAGAGGGCCATGACTTCCCCTAGCTGGCTCGGGCCAGCTCGGCAATGTGTGTAGTGCGGTGTGCACTTACCGATGCGGGATAAAATCCGTCCCCAAGGATGCGGGGTAAAACCCGAGCACCACGCAGCGGCCACACAGGTGGCACGCACTAAAAGAATTTCCAGTGGGGACCTTCGACTGGATATTCTTTTAGTGCGTACCAGAGGCGCTCGGCAATGGACGTAGTGCGTATTGCCATCATGTTTAATACTTTTAATACCCCCCTTTGGGGGGGGGTTTGGGGCTTCAGGTTTACCCTTTTAGGGGGGTATTCCCTCAATTCATCCATCGCTTCGTGCGTACGGTAGAACAAAACCCGACGAATTATGTCGGTACCTAATGAGTCCCCGTGGGAGTTAGGTATGAAAAATCGAAATAACGCGGGCGGAGCCGCGGTAATCAGTTAGTGTAATATACTTAACTAGCGGACGCCCGCGGCTTCGCCAACTTGAGAAATTATATAGGTACTAAAAACCTTCCTCGAGAACCGCTCTATCCATTAGTGAAAACAGCATGAAAATTAGTGCAATAGTTTTTAAACAATTTTTTCAACATACGAGGCGGAAGACTTTATTTTTTAATTTGTAGTGAGAGTGATACTTATGTCATTATATTAGTCCGTTAACTCCGTCTGTCAGTCAGCAGGTGCGCAGGCGAGGAGATTTTGATCTTTTGCACTCGACTTTTTAGGTATTTAGACAATAAGCGGCCATTAAGTTTACAGAATCTAGTTGTTCCGTTGGTCTAAGTTTCATTAGGTCGAGTAGTCGTACGACTATCGCCAGGGCGCCGTCCGCTCAAGAGCTCTCGCCACCTCTTCAATACTCCGCTTATTACAATCTATACAATAGGTACCAACTCTACCAAGTTGCGTCATGGCTCAGCGTATTCTCAACTCTATTTTTCTCTAAGGATGATATGTAATACTATGTATATCGGTTCGTAAGAATGGTAGCGTCGTAGTCTGAGCTATTGTCTAGATTTTCTATTGGATGGTTATACCAGTAAATTAACTTTCTGAAGGTAAATTTAAATCTAAAACTGTAGATAGGTTTATGAGATAGGATGGATATTGGTATTTCATATTGTACTTAAGTATTTGCTTACAAATATATTCATCCAGAAAAGTTCCTGTTTAGCGACAACAGGGTGCTTACTTTCGAAAAGTGGGCATTGTATTCCTCTTGCCTTCCATTTTGAGGAGACAGTCGTAATTTGGATTAGGTAGGTGGTGAAATAGTAAGTTTGTTTATAAGTTTAAACTTCTCGTTGGATTAGATATTTGTTAATAACTTTTCTGGAACATAAAATGCAGAGTGTTTACGAAGTCTTCGCTTTGACAAAGTGTGTCAGTGATTGCAAAGCGCTTGTCATCCCGAACGAGTTGTATTATTATTTAAGTACATCCAGATTTGGTTCTTTGCCGAGTCTAATTCATTTCGATGCGATAAATTTAGTTTTAACGTCGTGTACCCTTCTCGTTTCGAATTATTAGCGGATGTCTGCCACCGGCGTTTTCCATTGTGCTCAAATTATCGCACTTTGATGTCTGTTAAAATAAATCGATCATAATTTCATTCGAAAAACGGTAGATATTTTAAATTATTTCTGATGTCGGCAATCTGTTGTTGAGCTCTGTTTATTAACATAATTGGAAAATAAACACGTCCGTTCAGTGAAACGTAAAACTAATTATAGTTAGAAACAAAGCTGTGAATGAAAACTAAAGGTGACTAAAAGGTTCCGAGTCCAAAATCAAGTTAACCGAGCTCTTTATACTAGAGTTTGATAGTAAGCAATCGCCTTGTAGACATTTCAGTTTGCTACGCCGTAGTACCTTGCTACGACGATTTTAATTTATTACTCTTCATTATTCAATTTCACTTTCAAAACAACGAAGTTTGTTCTTGAACCACTCGAAAGCTTTTAAATGAGATTTTATTTTATAGATTAGGTAGATTGATATAGAAAGGTTTACAGGTGTTTAGTGTTCAATGGTTTGTGGGTTGTGACCGTGGCGGTTTGTAAACCAATAGTCATAATCACCAGCTTAATTTAGATTAAAATTATAAGTAATTTCTATTAGGAATATTTAGAGTACCTACACATAACATGCCTATATCCCCGAAGGGATAAGCAGAGCTGCATTACGCACCCTTTATTTGCCAGTATTTTTGGTCCCACGTAATAGGGCAAGCCTATTGCCGTCACCGGGTACTCTAGGAAGTGGGTTATGTCCAATATGGCCGAACTAATTTAATAAAATAAGCAGCTTTATTATAATTTTGAAAACTAAATTTGAAACCCGGTGCCTTGCGATGAAATGATAATGAAAGGCAACAAAATCTTAAGTGCCAGCCGCCATGGCACAGCTAATTAAAATCCTGGGCGTTTCGGACTCAATAAATATTGTTCCTAATTTATCAAATTAAATGTAGGTAGGTACTTCGTCTAGGATTTAACCCATAACCATCAGTCACCGAACCTCTTCCCAACTCAGTTGGGGTCGGCTTTCCAGTCTAACTGCGATTGGGCTAAACTTCGATATTTTCCGTGAAGACTGCCATCTGATTGAAGTTCTGTAGTTAGACCGGTTGGATTTTTGATTTAGGGCTCCAACTACCCCTAACGACTACCATAGATGTTCGTATGACAACCGGGACCGACGGCTTAACGTGCTCTCCGAGACACGGAGGGGTCTCAGTGTCTTAAACAATGGTCACCCATCCTAAGAGCGGCCTGACTAGTTGTTGCTTAACATATTATTATTGTGATTTAACCCATAACCATTTAAGATAAATTCAATAATTTGAAATTACTCTGGTGAAAAAAAAAATCACGCCTATATCCCGAGGGTTTGGTTTGACCCACATTTTGACAGTATATAGTCACGTTGGTAACACGTAAAATAAGGGCAGGCCTATTGCCGTTATCGGGTAACAGACACAGTGGTACCGTGTGAATCCAATACACTGTATCTTAAGTTACAGTGTTTTGGATTAACAACGCTCATTCGATTCCTTTAAGCTTGTTTCATCGTACCACGTTGCCATGTTGCAAAATAATCTTCGTGGTTTGCAAGATACAGTGTTTTGACAAAACAAAGTCACAAGATGTAAGAAAGAAATAAAAAAGAAAAGAAAATGGTATTAAGTTATTTATCTATGGGCCGTAGAATAAGTTTGTACCATCTGTAACTTTTCTATTTGTTGCCTGAAAAAAAAAACGGTTTCCTTTAAGTTTTAAAAAATATGTTTTTCGTAGTTATAGTTTATTGAATTCACACAGTACAGTAATAACCATTCTGTAATGTAAATCTAAATTCTAACAGCGCGAACTGAAGTTACATACCTATCAACACATTCATATCTCTGCAGTCCGGGCGACCTTAAATGTAAACTAATGTGTTAACGATACTATGAAATAGTCGAGTAACTCTCAATACACAATAATTATTAGTACAATTTCTACTTTGATATAGTTTCAAAGTTATAACAGTAATAGTACTTCTGTCGTAAATAATCTTGATAGTATTAAAAACTATTGTTACGGACTCATTTAACTTTTGCTAGCATTACGAAGGTACAGTTGGTTGTGTGCGTTCCCGAGCTCCGTCGAGGGAGCATATTTATTCTGCCTACATATTAAATTACTTTTACGAAGAGTAACTTTGGTACGTTGCATCTCGGCTCGCTGCAGTACATAACGAAAATATGATTTACACTCGTTTGCTACTGAAACTTTTATTTAAGGGGTCTTGCAAGAGTAATGAGTATGTAATATGGACTTGTTAGAAAGTTTGAAGTCACCAATGAGTAGACAAGACGTTTGTATGGAATGTTAAAAAGGGTTTTTCATGATTTACAAGTCATGAACGGAACATAAATTTAAAAATAAAAATGAAACTTTAACAAAAAATTAACACAAAAAGAAAAAAAAGTTACCTTTTAACAGTTGTATCGTTCCCAATTCCCACGCGGGTACATTACCAGGATAAAATAAGAAAGAGTAAAATAATCCTAAGTCCACTTTTTACCAGCAGAAACTGTGTTTGTCCCCTGTACAATGGGGCGAGCCTATTGTCGCTAATCGGCCATATAATAAGTAGATTAGTCCATGGACCGGCAGGTGTACCTACCATTTGAAAGTTCAGTATTCATATTTAAAAAGGGCACATAAGGAGACTTTCTGTATGTTGGAGTTCTGTGGTTTTAATAAATTATGAACATACTTCAGAATCGAGTGGTTGTGATGTCGAATTGAAGAGCCACTCAACTCGAATGTAGGGAATACTTAAAAAGTATACTTAACTCTGAGCACTCATATTCGTATGTTAGACGGGATAATGAGTAAGTGATGAGTGCTTGAAGGTATCGAGTGGCTAATAAATAACCACAGATAAAGACAAACTTAGACATTAATAAAATTAAAAGACTTGGCGAACTTTAAAATTTATACCGGCTTTTGACTTCGACCAACACATCCGCATCAAAATTGATCCATCCGTTCGACTGCTATGATGCGACAGACAGACATTAAACACGCACTTACAAAGGTTATACTTATAACACTCCTCATTTTCTGTTGGGGGTTAAAACGGCGGCATTTACAAAGACACAATAGGGTTATAGTGTGACTTACAAAAATCTAGCGCTGTCATAATCAGTTGGATAAAGTTCGGAATAAAATTGGAGTGACTCCAGTTTTATATGAAAATTCTATTAATATATGTCCGTAGTCTAGAAAGCCAGTACTTTTATCGAATATTGCATGTGTGTGCATTATTACTTATCTACAACATTGTAGAATTAAAAAAAATGTTTGTTCGAGCATCACGCAAAAAGAGTACCTGGAATGATTTTGATGAATAGATCTAAACGCGTGACGTGTTTAAAATATGATTGTATATAGTGCTCCTATTAAATAAGCTAATTAGTATATTCTTATGACTTTATGAGACTTATTATTTCCGCTAACTCCAAATAAACCGCCGGGCGCCACTGGAAATTCTTCTAGTGCTAACCAGAGGCGCTCGGCAATGGACGTAGGGACGACAATGACTAAAACGCCCAAGCCTCTTTGTCTCAATCTGTGTTCACACAAAATTTCGTGAAGACCAGTCCAGCTGTTTTTACGTGATACCCAAACAAACAAGACTTACAATTGTTTAGCCAAAGTCAAAATCATGTAGGTTACAATATAACCTACAGTTGTCCGATTCGCCGTTCAATTGGTTGAGACTATGAAAAAGAACATGGCAATAAACTGTATTAAATGGAATTTTAAAGGTCACATAGATATTTGTCTCAAGAAAATTTTATACGCTGAAATATATATTACAATTTCTTTTCACGACTCAATGCTAAGTCTTAATGAATACGAAGCCGCGTAATAAAGACGCCGCATTATAAACACAATTATTATTGTACTCTTGTCTCATATTTAGGGGAACAATGTCAGTAGCATCGGATGTTAGGTAATTTCATCCGATTTTAATCAAACGTAGGCCTATAAAACATCATTATGTAACACATTGAAGGTGTATTATGAAAGGAACGTGCAAATTGAAATTTATTTTATGTATTGTTGCCATTTTGGATATAAACCGGGTTATTAGGTCTTAATTTTGTTCGGTAATAAGAACAATGAGAGTTTCTACATTATGTATGGTATTGCTTCTGACTAGGTTTGGATTTTCAAACGACTTCACGACTTTACCTGAGCGTGCAAGAGCGTCCAATAGGTTGCCAAAGGGTCCTATCATTATCTCCGTGCCCCTTCTTACCATACCTACATAGCCCCAAAACGGTAATAGGCCCTCCCCCTATTACGTAGGATCCACAAAGTGACTGGCGAGATGTGGGCGCATTAAACGAGTCTGTCTACTTCTTCGGGGGTAAAGAGAAGAAAAGATTTTATCTTAATGACACAAATTACACATAAATCAACATACGGGATCTACAACACACACACACACACATAAACACACACACAACCAAGCATAAATATTAAATGTATACAGATATCCTACCCCGTAAGGTACTTACCTGCTTCCACATCAGACATAGGTACATCACGCCTGTGCAAAGAGTGGGTGTCACTCTTTGCCAGTATTTATTTTCGTCCTACGAAATAGGGGGCAAGCCTATTGCCGTTATCGGGTACTACGGGGATATTATGTCAATACATCTCCTCTCTTTCCATAACAATAGAATCAGAACGTAGATGTTGTTAGAAAAATAGGCTATTTTCAAAAATAAGCCTAGGTAGGCACGATGGTGAGCTACGTACGTTAGTTTGCAATTTTCCACTCGGCTGGTTACAACTTCAAGCAACGGGAACACTCGCCCTTTATATGACGCATAAAAAGATTTATGCTGCTATTATTTTGTGCATGTAAAAAATAATAAGAATGCTTTTCGGTAATTAGTTGAAACCGTTTTTCCTACTATACTTATACAAGATGATAACATCCATACTATATTGATTACTTTTAAACTTTCGTGTTTCATAATCTATATTTCACTTTTACAGGGAATTAAAACGAAATAGGGCGTATATATACATAGATAACGTATCTTTTTACCTGAAGTTTTGACCAGGTTACACCGGCCATGGTCACAGACTGACTGCTCCAGCTATGGCCGAAATACCTATATATTGATACTAACTTTTAAAATTAGTTCTCATAGTCCGAAACGCCCAGGACTGTAATTGGGTGTGCCCTATCATCTGGCACGCAAGATTTTCTTGCCTTTCATCAATATTTCATCGCAAGGTTTCCATTTTTTTCAAAATTACAATATACTTTTTATTAAGTTCATTCGGCCATTTTGGACATAGCCCAATATAAATGTGCCCGGTGATGGCAATAGGCTTGCCCCCTATTACGTGAGACTAAAAATACTGGCAAATTGTGGGTGTGTAATGCACCTCTGCATACCCCTTCGGGGATATAGGCGTGATATGTGTGTCTAATGATTATTTATTAAGAAAACTGTAAACCAGTATTAACTTTCACACTTTTTTTTCACACTTTAGCTGCAACTTAAATGATTAAGAATAAGCTTAAGTCAGATATGTGGTCCGCAAGGATTGAAGTCGCGTCTAAACCCTATTCTAGTTGTAGTTATGTTTACCTACTTACAAATATTGTAAGAAGGTTAGCATAAATATAATGCTACTTCCACTTCAGGCCGACATGCGACAGTCAAAAGTATCAAAATGATATAAGTACATAGGTAAACTTTGCCACACAGCACACGTCAATCTTCTCGACAATTTTAATCCCTGATTTATCTGTTAGACGTAGTATAGGTGACAGTTCCCTCTCTGATAGTTTAGTTGGGTGAACTGTTTAACGCATGATATTTAGGGACACATGCCGCATGCTCTACAATCCACAAAGTGACGTTCATTGATGTCGAACTCAACGTAAACGCACCTCATTAGCACATCAAACTGTCTCTCTAAATACAGGCTTAACCACGGCACACTTACTTATAGTGTTATGGTACTACAAACTTAGTATAATGTCACCGTAGGATTGTAAAAATCGTAATACTGTAATCACACTCGCATGATTTGACTGCTTCGCTGGCGTGGTCGGTAGTGCATCGGCTTTCGACTTCGGAGAGGTTCGATTTCCGGGTCGAATCTGATATTTGTGTGATCCACAAATATTTGTTTCGGAGTTTGGGTGTTTTCTATGTATATTATGTATGTATTTAGAAATAAATAAGTATATCAGTTGTCTAGATCCCTAGGTTATAGCTTAGTTTGGGCTTGATAACGTTGTGTGAGGATGTCCAAAAAAAAAATTATTTATTTATGGAATAATAAATAGAGGTAGAGCCTGTAAGAGAAGAACCTAGCCATGAAAACACGGCAATTACAATCATTCCATCAATCATGGGAGTGAGATTACAATATTACTTAAGGCTTTTACAATCCTACGGTGATATATCTATAAGATTTGATTCTCATATATTTAGTCTATGAGCACTTTATTATGTGAATATCTAGGGTCCGCTAATGTTCAAATAAATTAGAATCTGTAACAAAAATTTCTAAACGAACCAATTTATGAAAGGTCCTAACACTTTAACTCATCAAAAAGTAATTAATGTTTAAAGATTTTTGTGCCCGTCAAAGGAAAGTTAAATATATCCGAAGTTCTGTTAAGAATTAACAAAAAGTTTCGTAACTTGAGTATTAATGTAAGTTTGAATGCGTATTATTGCTCTTCCTACTTAAAAACGTGGATTTTGGTTTAAGAACGATTGCTGTGAAGTGATCTGACCCTGTAAAGACTGACTTTACTTGATTCTCTTAAGGTATAGTCTGACGATAGCAATTATAGTTACACAGTACAGCAGTCTTCAGAGACCCACCAGTAGGTCTGCGTTGTGGGTCTACGAAGAAACACCCGATATTAATATGATAATGACTAAATAAAGTCGAGAACGAGAAAACTAGACCAAGTGGAGCATCGTTCGTCTAACTAGTCTTACGAGTACAGTAGTACTAAGCATTTGTAGTGTTAAAATTTTCTTATTCTTATCACATAACATAGTATAAAACAAAGCCTCGTCAGCTGTCTGTCCGTCGCTATGTATACTTAGATCTTGGACTTGTCGACGCAGGCTGATCTCCGCAATTCCACGAATATCGCGCGCGTTTTGTGTACTGGCTTAGATCTTAAAAACTATGCAACAGATTTTGATGCTGTGCTGTTTTCACCAATGAATAGAGTGGTTCTCGAGGAAGTTTTTAGTACAAAATTTGTCAAGCAGGCGAAGCCATAGGGGTCCACTAGTTTAGACTATAACATAATCACAAAAACAATGGTCTCAAGTGGGTTAAAACCCTCGTCTTTCACCAACAAAAGGAAATCTGAATTGTCTCTTTAACTTATTTAAATCTGGGACGAATCTATTATGTATTAAGAGGTATTCTAGATCTATCGATACTAGACAGATACGGACACGAATTTAGTTTTGTGTCCATCAATGTTTGGTCACTGTGCCGTTTGACATCCGTTGGGGCAACTGTTTGTACTCCCCTTCGTTAGATGCAGTGTTGATTATTTGTCGTCTTTGAAATCTCAGTCGTGTAGGCATTGTATCCTCTCCAATTAACTAATAGGACTAATTCTTGAGGCTTATGTTTGATCTGAAAATGTCTCAATATTTATTTTGCTAAAATATGTTACAAACTGTTTTGTATCATATTGTACCTACTCTTATTCTTTCTCTTCCAAAATAGAGTTTGTTTCATTATGTATAGCTAGGAGGTTCCACTAAGAGCCGACAGTTAAAAGTATATGTAAGTTTATATTAGAAACTTGAGACAAAACTTGGGACAAAATATGTATGTAGGTAAGTACTTATGGATTGGAAAACAAGTAGGCAAATTTAATACATTATAATGTCGATTAATAATTATTAATTACAAACAGAAAGGGGTGCTATATCCGAGTCTTTCTCGGCTAAAAGGATGAAAATACCAATATATTTTTTAAATTCGATATAGTTATTTTTTAAGAGTTCTTGAGTTCAAACAAACACAGAAGAAATATATGTGATTGATGATGTGATTTATCGGAAACTGTATGAAGTTTTATCCAAAGATTAAAGCGTACTTAAAGTAGTTCTGAGTTAATTCATTACGTGTTGACGTATCCGAACAATTTACAAGTCAAATTGCGCAAATACTCAATTAAAACTTATCGAATTACACTTTAGATTGTAACATCACTGATTTAATTATGCTCAAGGTTGTTTTAACTTTGCCATGAACTTGCGATGTGAAACACATAATGCTTGGCGACCTTTTTAATAACAATTGAATGTCAAGCTTCTTTTATCACAGAATAGGGAGTAGTACCTAATTTTATGTTGAAGAGTCGGAGTTAATTGGCTTTGTATAAAGTAGTGTTATAGGGTTATTGATACTTGTCAGAATGATTTAATATCTATACAGATTATATAGACACTGTAGAGATTCTATTAAAAGTCCATGGTACTTTTAATATACGACTCTTTATAGGCAAGCGGCAAACCCCCGAAAAAGTGCGAGAAATGAAAATGACTGACCAATCACTAAAAATGTGATTGCGCCTATACAAGTTTGTACTTTTTGTAAACCTTGGACCAAAAGGAGTCAATTGGTAAGAAAACAAAATTTGTGCGGGTGGGCTATTAATTGTTATGAACAAATTAATTTGTTAACTGATAAAAAGTTGGTTTTTATATTGGAAAATGATTTCTAAGAGCAAAACGGGCTAAATAAGACACTTTTACTCTCATGGTATTTTCAAAAAAAGTGGTTTTAAAGAAGTTACAACCATTTTAAAGCGCAAAAATGGTCAAATTCAAAAATTATTATCTCGCCGAGCACCCATGAAACTTATACCTACTTACTACCTTGTGTATCCCCGCATCATTGCACCTGTGGAGTAGCCGTCGATAATCTGGGACACCATGGCCTTTCTTGTAGCAGAAGCGCAGGTCGTATACCTCGGCACGCTATTATAAACGACATAATTCGTAGGGCTCCTTCCACCGCAGGTCTTCCGGTCATACGCGAACCAAATGGTTTAGCACGAAGCGATGGAAAGAGACCGGACGGTATGTCGTTACTACCGTGGAAGATGGGAAGGCCTTTGGTGTGGGACGCTACATGCGTTGACACCTTAGCACCTTCACACCTTCCAAGTACATCCGGATGTGCCGGCGCTGCTGCTGCATCGGCTGAAGGCTTTAAACGGCGTAAATATGCTAACCTAGCAGGTGATTACATATTTGAGCCGTTTGGGGTTGAGACACTGGGGTCATGGGGTCCGAGTGCTCGCCGCCTTTATAGAGACATTGCTAAACGCCTAATCGATGCTTCTCAGGACCAGAAGGCTGGCTATTTTCTGGCCCAAAGAATAAGTATCGCCATACAACGTGGCAACACAGCCAGCATTCTGGGAACCTTCCCAGTCGGCAATGAAGCGAAGGATTTTTTAAACGATATTTTGTAATGTAAATATTTTTAGTCTATAATTATGTTTATTTTATATATTGTAATTCTTATTGTAAATAAATGTAAATAGCTTACTAAATAATGTTCTGAGTAGACACTTATTACAAATCTACCAAAACCAAAAGGTCAGGCGGTCTCAAAAAGATATTGTTCGAATTCAGCCCACTCGTAATGCGGAGACACACTTGACGAACAAAACGTTGAAAGATTTCTGTTCGCTTTAATTAAGTCACGAACGTCAGTGGGGCTGTTGATCCGTTTGCTTAGCGCAGGTAATCACGATTGGGAAAGCATTAATTCAAAACTCCAATGTGACACTACAGCCGGATTGCTAACGAGCTCACTTGAGCACGTCTCACTGAAATACTTTCTAAACGGATTGGATAATGTAACTGGCAACACATATATTTGGTTTGTGACGATTAAACTTGAGAAAGTAATTGTCTTGATACGAAAATTAACCATGTATTTTGGAAGATGACCATCTGGACTGAGGATAATGAGCATAATGACGTTGGAAGTGGGAACGATTCGGCCAAATCAATAAATCTAAGGTTCTTTGGAAAAAAACTCCGGATTAAGAACATGTTTGTAAAGTTGGCATTCTATATAGATGTCTAATCTTAGCTGGCTGACTGTAGATATCATTTTCAAGTCGCAAAGCTGGTAGCTGTTATAATAATGACTGTGGCTTCACTCTGTAACGCCCGCTCTCTTTCTATTATAAACAAGTGAAATTGGGTAAAAGAAGACAAAATATAATAGCAATGTAATATAATACAACGGCGTAATACCAAGGGATTGTCATAACAATTACCGTACACTCATAATCCTGAAAGAGGATTCTAAACAACGACATATCACGGTGGCCCCGATACCGTCGCGCTCATTAGCCGTGTACGACGCTCATACACGGTTTAAAATGATTCAGCAACAACCAACAAATATTAACTCCAACAAGAAAATCATGAAGACCTTCAATACTTCAAACTTACGTTCCATCTAAGATAATCTATATAGGTTTATAACAAACACACACAATCACTATCTGTCCCTTTGTACGGGTGGACAGACTCAAATGATACATCCACTTACTGCCAGTTACGGTATCGGTCCCATATTTCCGCTTACTCGGAACGGTTGTCTGCCAGAGCTGCGTCCATTGATAGGCAGGTGAGGGTTGCATGGGTCTATGAGATGGTACAGGGATCCCTATGCAACACCATGCAATGTTATGATTAATACTTTTTAGGTAGATGGTATCTCCTTAAAAATATTAAACTGAAGATGGTCCTTGTGTGATGTCGGTATAAATGAAAATCACAATTGTAATAAAATAAACGTAAAACTGGCCGTTTGTGGATCAATAATTTTAATTAAAATTGAGTTAAGTAATGTAATTGAAATAGTATCTTCAATTTCTCGAAATTATGATGACAAATGTATTTGTGAGGAGACTAATACTTACTTATTTTAATATCAGTTACAATGTTATTTTGTTTGGATTTTACGAAATTAAAATCAACCCAAATGTGGTATAACTGTTTATTAGGTGGAAAGTTTATTGTATATCAGTGGTACTAGTCTCCTAGGTTCGTTCCCTGGATCAGTATGAAATATTTACGTGATATGAAAAATATTGGGGTTAAGGCACAGCTTAGAGGCGCTATCGACATCTCTGGGGTCCAAGTCATCCTTGCTTGCACGCGTTGCAAATGCCAAAAGACAGGCGAGTTTCTGGCAAGTTATTCTAAGTGCCCGAAATAGGTAGGCTCATCCTGAAAGACCAATCAAGTTAACGGTGAAACGTGGGCGTATTCAACGCCTCTACTCTCTCGCGTCTACTCCATAGAAGAAAAAGACGTGGTTTTGTGGGTGTTTGAAAATGATATTTTTATCCCCGAAGGGATAGGAGGGGTCGAGTCTACTACCATCTTCGACCGCTTTGGCACAGTTTTAACACAAAGTCAAGCATAGAAACAACATTAGTTTTACTGTGAACATAATAAATGTAACCGCGAACAGAAATGTAATGAAAACAGTGGCTTATTTAAATATCTGCCCCCCTTATTTGAGTTAGGGCGATCTCGCACCTGAGTACGGGGGCTTAAGGAAGGATGCTAAATAAATATTTTCTAAATGGAAGGATAAAGGCCACGCTTCGGCGATAAGTTTCACGTGGTAACGTGAACAAGCAAGACCGTTTGCGTAGGTTCCGACAACATTTCTAATTAAGCGATTCGTTGTAATATCGTAGACCTCCTATCTCTACTTTGTACAACGACGTACTGCGTTTTCCGGAGTGATTTTGTTCAAGAAACATTTTAATTTAACCTTTTTGAATGCCTTGCCAGTTTGTTTAGATGTTAGACCGTAAATCACTGAATTGATCTAAACAGGTAGACTGTCCACTAATGGGTCAAATGCAGTGGAATATGCTCGCATGTCAGAGACCAAGTCTCCACGTACAGCTGCCCTAACCGAAGTGCGGGGCTTCCTAGTCAAACAGCAGACACGACTACTCTGACTAGAGTGTATGAATATGAAGAGTTTTAGAGGTTTAGAGATGATACCTAAGGTTTAGACCCCACACTTTACTTCACAGCTCTCCGTAGTTAGGTGGAACAGCTGAACTGCCTTCTTTTTCCATGTCTAATTGTCCACTCTCAGACCATACGGAACAGGAGCCGGTGATAAATTGAATGATCTTTGACGGAACAGACGTAGACAATTCTCTTCGAAGCCTATCTTAACTTTATTAAACACACAAATTGCAGTAATGAGTTTGTCACTAAGTGTAGTTACCAAATCAACGTTACACAAATATTTTTTTATCTATAATTTCTTATCTATCTCTAGCATATGTTCTTTAAATGTCTAGTTGCTAACTCAAGTTTTTTTACTTACTCTTAGGGTATAAATAATTATTATTCAGCTCTTTATCTGTTCCATCTAATTACAAGTTGCTGTCGCGGTTTAAGGATTGTGCTGCATTGCATCGAAATCGAAGAAATATTATAAACTTAAGACAAACGGGGCTTTTACGCGATTACTGAGATGTAAATAGACCTCTTTATTATCCGACGTTTCGACCCTGTTATAAGAACCGTGGTGACGGGTGGACTGGCTTCAGCTCATCGAAGAAATATTCATGATTAAAAATAAGGTAAGTACCTACCTCACTATATATGTACCTATTCGATTAAAATTCATTCAACCTTTCCACCTCGGTACTTTTAAACGTTTTAGCCGTATAGTTACAATAAACGAAGTTTATCAGTAACCTGTACATTTTTCTAAAATATTCACATTATAACAAAGATAAAAGATAATGCTTTAAGCTTATATTTTCAGCTGTTATTACTTATTAGACACGGCTCATTACAAACTTTTCTGAATTAAAATGAGCCCGAATTTTACCCGATTTATCTGGCGAGCAAAAAAAATCATTCCACTTTGCCGTCTTGTTTTAATAAAAAGTTAAATAAGAAGACCTAAGCTAACAATTTATTTCGATCCACACCATCCTTTTTGCTCTGCTCAGGAACTTAACAAGTGTTGGGATTGAGAAGTTGATGAGATTTTCTAACGATCTGTCCAAAAGAAAAATGAAATGAATTAAACTGACGAGACCTGCCAAGTACCAACAAGTTAGACTATTCAACATTTAAAAAACAACATCGCCTACTGTATCCTGTCATTGGTGTAAAAAAAAAAAGTAAAATGGTATATTAACCTTTTTTTGTGGTCCGCATGTGACCACGACCGATGCAAACACGTCGAAACTTCGGGTAATATCAAGGTACTTAAGTATACCTAATTATATTGTAACGCCATCTCGTAGCGAGTAATAAGACTACCAAACTCAGCGCCATCTAGTAGCAAATCGCAGTACTACTACGTAACGTCTTTCGGGAATGTTCTGTCAAGGTACTTCTATGTAACGTGTTATCTAGAAGCATCTCGAAGGTGTGGAATGTTCGCGATAATTCTTCCGTGAAGATTCTAGAGTAATCTAGAGTAATGACCGTACTATAAAGGCGGAGCACTTCGGTGGCGGGGGATCAGTATTTCCAGAGCGATAATACGAGTTATACCTGCGAGTTCAAGTGCGAATAAAAGTGTTCAGTGAAGCTCACAGTGAAGTGTAAATTAGTGGTGTAATAAATAAAGTGTTTTGTGGTAGTTTGATCGGCATTTTTAATTCCGTAGAACCCCGGCTCGTAACAATTGGTGTCAGAATTGGGGATTTGGACAATGCCGGTGTTACCGAAAGAAGACACAGAGGGCGTCCGTACCAGGGGTCAGCGCCAGCAGGAGTTGGACAGCAGGCGCTTCGGAGGTAATACGCCGGAGAGGTTGGGTGGTCAGGAGCAGCCAACGGTGGAAGCAGGCCCGCCCACGGTATCTCCAGCGCCAGCACCTCCAGACTTTGCTGCGCTGATGGCGATGCTACAGGAGCAAGCCCGTCGCCAGGAGGAGCAGGCCCGCCACCAGGAGGAGCAAGCCCGCCGGTTGGAAGAACAGCTGCTGCGGGACAAGGAGGAGCAGGCACGCCGCCAGGAGGAGCAGGCCCGCCGGTTGGAAGAACAGCTACTGCGTGACAAGGAGGAGCAGGCACGCCGCCAGGAGGAGCAGGCACGCCGCCAGGAGGACCAGGCCCGCCGGTTGGAAGAACAGCTGCTGCGTGACAAGGAGGAGCAGGCACGCCGCCAGGAGGAACAGACGCTCCTCATGAAAGATCTTCGAGCGACTTTTGGCAAGGAGATGAATGTGATGAAGGATCAAGTTCATCATGTTGAGAACCGCATCACGGAAGCCGAAACTCGGATTGAAGATGTAAAAAACCAGATTACAGATGTGAGGAAAGAGCTGGGAAATCTGAAAGCTGGAGATGGGATTGCGACTTCCTTACCTGCCGTACCTTCAGCGCGTGGATTTAAAGTACCGCCATTCGATGGGACATCTTCATGGTCAGCCTATAAAAAGCAGTTTGAAGCCGTTAAGAAGGCAAACGGGTGGAGCAAAGCCCAGGCCATGACTGCGCTTACATTGGGTTTGCGAGACAAGGCGTTAACCATCCTAGAAGCTCTCGGAGACGATGTTTCCTACGAGCAGCTACTAGAAGCCTTGGAAACCAGATACGGTGACGCTCACCTGGAACACGTGTATCGTGCGCAGCTGAAGGATCGTGTCCAGCGCTCTGGTGAAAACTTGCAACAGTGGGCCCTGGAAGTTGAGAAGCTGGTACGGAAGGCATACCAGTCGGTACCTGCGCTCATCGATGGGAATCTGGTGCAAGTATTCATCGACGGCATCCACGACCTGGAAGTCAGGGCCGCTGTCAGACTCGGGCACCATGAGACTCTCAAAGACGCCTTGGCTCATGCTTTGGAGGTCGAAGCCGTACGGAAGGATCATCGATCTCACCGTGTCAGGGAAGTTGTAGCATCACCGGCTCGCGACCGTTTCACGAGGTATAGCCCTAGGTGCTACACATGTGGTGAGAGGGGCCACCTTCGATCCAGTTGCCCAAAGCGGACTGCTGAAAGAGAAGAAAGTCGTTCCCAAGAGGATAGGGTGGCTAATGTCACCGCCCAGCAACAGGAGGGAAACGAATAAATGCCAGGACTGCGGGGCGGGTGCTGGCTGATTTTAGAAGAGCCCCAAGGGTTTCGATCTCACAAACCCAGGATGGGAACAGCCTGATCATCAAGGGCGAGGTAAATGGAACACCATGCAAGCTGACAATAGATACTGGAGCATCTCGCACGGTTGTCAGTTCCCGACTTGCAAATCGGTTCCTTGGGGACTCTGCAAACCGTGACCGCATCAACTTGGTAACGGCCACGGGTCAGCGCATACCCGTCCGAGGAGAGAAAGAGATGCAGTTAAAGTTGGGCAATGGAATTTACCTGCATAATGTCATCGTGGCTGACATAATGGACGACTGCATACTGGGCTTAGACTTTATGAGGAAGAACTCTTGTGAGATCGACGTCAAGCAAGGAGCGATGAAATGTGGTCAAGAGGAACTTTTCATGGAAGGAGCGTTATCAGGAAAAGTGTACAGCTTGAAGAAGGTCGTGCTTCCTGCCAGATCAGAAACGACTGTACCAGTTAGTCTCCCTCAGAATTCTGGGCGAACACATCGATGTGTACTCATAGAAGGGATATACAATGAACTTCCATGGAAAATGGCCCGAACTCTGGTAAGAGCCAATGAAGCCTCAGTGGTACGTGTGCTGAACCTTAGTGATAAGGAACACGTGATAGAAAAGAGCACATTGATTGGCACTTGCGAAGAAGTAGATTGGATGCGCCGATGCCAAGAGTTGAGTACTGGGAACATCGTCAACAAGGACGCTAGAAACAACGTGTTGACACTTTTAGAAGACTGTCGTAACATCTTAACGAAGAATGAAATGGACAAGGCTAAGAAGATGTTACTCAAGTACGCCGATATTTTCTCTTCGAGTGATGCTGACATTGGGAAGACTGGATTGGTTCAGCATAGAATCAATACAGGAAATGAGGCACCCATCCGTCAGCGACCAAGGAGACTGCCAGTAGCACGAGAAAAGGAAGTTGAGACCATGATTGAAGGAATGGTAAAAGATGGTGTGATAGAACCATCGTCAAGTCCATGGTGCTCACCTGTAGTGCTGGTGAGGAAGAAAGATGGCAGTATGCGGTTTTGTGTCGACTATCGTCGTCTGAACGACGTTACGAAAAAGGACAGCTAGCCTTTACCAAGGATCGATGACACGTTGGACATGCTGACAGGGGTGAAGTGGTTTAGCACGCTAGACCTGAAAAGTGGCTACTGGCAAGTTGAAATCGATCCGAAGGATAAAGAGAAGACTGCATTTTCCACAGGAAAGGGTTTGTGGCAGTTTAAAGTTATGCCATTTGGTTTATGCAACGCCCCGGCTACTTTTGAAAGATTAATGGAAATTGTACTCGCCGGATTGACTGGGGACGCCTGTCTTGTCTATCTAGATGACATTATCATCGTGGGCCGTACGTTAGAAGAGCATCTTCAAAACCTGGAACGCGTGCTTGTAAAGATCCGAAGCGCGAACCTGAAGCTCAGCCCGAAGAAGTGCTCATTCCTCAAACGGCAAGTAAGCTTCCTAGGCTACGTAGTGTCTGAAGATGGTATCCGCACGGATCCAGAGAAAATCATCGCCGTCAAGGATTGGCCGGTTCCAAAGGATAAGACGCAGGTCAGAGCATTTTTGGGTTTGTGCTCATACTACCGGCGATTCGTCCAGAACTTTGCGGATATTGCCAAGCCCTTACACAAGCTCACGGAGGAGAAGCGACAATTCTGCTGGGACGGAAGCTGCGGCATCGCATTCCAGGAGCTAAAGAATCGTCTGTGCAATACACCTATTTTGGGTTATCCTGATGCGGAAAATGAATTTATAGTTGACACAGACGCAAGTGATATCGGACTCGGAGGTGTGTTATCTCAAAGGAAAGGAGATCGAGAGGTCGTTATAGCCTACTTCAGCAAATCCTTATCGAAACCTGAAAGGAATTATTGCGTCACGAGGAGAGAATTACTCGCCGTGGTAAAGACATTGCAGCATTTCAGCAAATATTTACTAGGGCGAAAATTCCTTATACGTACCGACCATGCTGCATTGAAGTGGCTATTACAATTTAAGAATCCAGAAGGACAAGTCGCCAGATGGATTGAGCTATTACAGGAATATGACTTTGTAATCGAACATCGCAGTGGGAGATCCCATGGCAACGCAGACGCATTGTCAAGAAGACCTTGCCCTGAAGACTGTAAGCACTGTGCCAAACAGGAGATAAAGGAAGCCATACCTGTGAAGATGCTTAAAACGGATCTGAGCGACGAATGGAAAGAAAGCCTACAACATGCTCAACAGGACGATGCAGACATCAAGCCAATATTTGAGTGGATTAAAGCAAGTGCTCCTAAACCCATGTGGAGTGACGTCGCTTCAATGAGTTCAATCACAAAAAGTTATTGGGCGCAATGGGACAGTTTAGTTATTCAGGATGGAGTTTTGTGCCGCAAATGGGAAAATGCTCGAGGAGACAGCTGTCATTTGCAAATGGTCGTCCCTAAAGTTAAGGTCCCAGATGTGCTACAGCTCTACCATAATGGATGTTCAGGGGGCCATATGGGAGTAAAAAGGACTCTGTTGAAGATACGTGAGCGGTTTTACTGGATCCACTGTCGCGACGACGTTGAGGACTGGTGTCGCAAATGTACGAGTTGTGCTGCTGTGAAAGGACCTCATACACGGAGCAGAGGTGCACTGAAACTGTATAACGTTGGGGCACCATGGGAAAGGATAGCCCTAGATGTTGCGGGACCGTTTCCTGAAAGTGAAAGCGGAAACAAGTACTTCATGGTTGTGATGGATTATTTCACGAAGTGGCCAGAAGTCTTCGCTATACCTAATCAAGAAGCTACTACGGTCGCAGATAAATTAGTTCACGAAGTCTTCTGTCGTTTCGGGGTGCCTCTAGAAATCCATAGCGATCAAGGAAGAAATTTTGAATCTCAGGTGTTCCAGGAAATGTGTCGGGTCATGGGTACTCACAAAACCAGAACGACCTCTTACCACCCGCAGTCAGATGGAATGGTGGAGCGATTTAATCAGACATTGGAGAGATATCTGGCAAAAGTTGTGGAAAGCAGGCAAAAAGATTGGGACAAGCACATCCAACCGTTTCTTTTGTCTTACCGAAGTGCGGTTCATGAAAGCACGTCAGTGACACCAGCTTATGCGAACTTTGGAAGAGAATTACGGTTGCCTGCCGACTTAATAACCGGTATACCACCTGACGCTCCACGCAATATCACCGATTATGCGAATGACTTGCGCAGCAGGATGAATGACATTTATGAGCATGTCAGACAATCAGGTCAACAAATGTCTGAAAAGATGAAGACCCGTTACGACCGAAAGACAAACAATAAGAGCTTCGATGAAGGTTCGTTAGTGTGGTTACATAACCCAGTCCGCAGTAAAGGGAAGTCTCCTAAGCTGCAAGCTAAATGGGATGGACCATACCGAGTTGTGACCAAGATTAACGATGTCACTTACCGAATACGGAAGAGTCCAAGAAGTGCGCCAAAGATAGTTCATGTGGATCGATTGGCGCGATATTATGGGCCTGACAATGCTCGGGACGAGCATGTCTTAGGAGGGGGCAGTGTAACGCCATCTCGTAGCGAGTAATAAGACTACCAAACTCAGCGCCATCTAGTAGCAAATCGCAGTACTACTACGTAACGTCTTTCGGGAATGTTCTGTCAAGGTACTTCTATGTAACGTGTTATCTAGAAGCATCTCGAAGGTGTGGAATGTTCGCGATAATTCTTCCGTGAAGATTCTAGAGTAATCTAGAGTAATGACCGTACTATAAAGGCGGAGCACTTCGGTGGCGGGGGATCAGTATTTCCAGAGCGATAATACGAGTTATACCTGCGAGTTCAAGTGCGAATAAAAGTGTTCAGTGAAGCTCACAGTGAAGTGTAAATTAGTGGTGTAATAAATAAAGTGTTTTGTGGTAGTTTGATCGGCATTTTTAATTCCGTAGAACCCCGGCTCGTAACAATATATTAACATGTAGTTTATACTTTCAATTATTGGCACTTCGTGGAACCTATAGTAATACATTATGACAAACACACTTGTGCATCAAATAAAGTTGTGGAATAGTCCACAACTTTATTGGATTTATTTTCAGCGACCGGATTCGTTTTTCAGCATTATCAAACGTGTTTTACTTCACTGTCTAACACATCTTCAAGCATTAGAAAAAAAAATAAACATGCAGTGAAATCGTGAAGTAATATCGTAAATGAGTTGTCACGTTAGTGGAAAACAATTAGTCTGAAGATGATATAGCTACATGTTCATCAGTGCAACCCTAGCCCAAGGCGTAATCCGCAGCCAGCCTTATCTGTCTCCATTCATCTTGTAAGCAATAATTTAATGCTGAGATTATTTTTCACTCTTGACAGCAAGTTTTAATGTCTTTCGGAATGTAATTAAGGCTCACTTAAAGCTTTCATTTCGTTCATTAGGGTGATTGGGGCATGAAACTGGGAAATACCTACGTTGAAAACGTCGCTTGCACGAGACGATTTTTTACAAGCTATCTATTTGTAGCCATGATTTATGAATGGCGAATAATTTTTTTGTTATAGCATCTTATTTTTATCACTATGTAATAAAAAGTATGTCCTTTAAGCGCTTACAGCTGCACATTTTATTGCAGTATATTTCCAAAACTTCGATTTTCCGCCGTCCTTACAAAAGTACCGTCACCGACGCGGGACTCTCATCCCGACCAAACCCGCGAAGAGGCCACACAGGTGGTCAAACTTCGCCGGGCGCCACTGGAAATACCTTCTGGTGGATACCAGAGACGCCCGGTAATGGACGTAAGAGCGGCCGAGCTTGCGCGAACTTTAAAAAAATTAATAAATTTTAGAAGAAAAATGGTCCTATTACTGAAGATATAATTTCTTGTTGCGATTCTGTAGTTAATCAAAGAATATTGAGTAAGTAGGTATATTTATATTCAAGGTCGTAAAACACAAGTGTATTCTTCAATAGAAGAGCTTTGGAAAATCTAGAATATTTTGATGGTTATTTTTTAGTACGGTTATAGGGCCAAGCTATTACGTGTACCACATTGCAGCATTGAAGAGAACAGCCAGTGCGGTATGTGTTTGAACAAAATAGATTCGGGACGAACGTTCGTCAATCTTCTCCAAAGAGTCTTATTTCTATCATCTATGATTTACTGTAACTATGCACTTGTGTGTGTTCTACAAACCCACTTTACTAAAAGAATGGACGTACCGTCAAAGACATCATTGCGAGCTTGCTACGATGTTAAAATAAAAGCCTCAAATATATTTTTTTAATTATGTTAAGTTGGATTTTACGTCACATTCCATCAATGCCCAATCTTTCAGTAACCGACTGGTATGTCAAAGTTTAATAGAAAATGAAAATACTCCGCTAAAACACCTTGTCGAACCGTCACGGATTAGAATAAAACTTGAATGAGCGTTCTCTCCTGAGTCAAATGACAAGTAATTATTTTTAAGGCTTACCTTGCCGTGTCTCCGTTCATAATGCTGAGGAAGAAGTGGTTCAATTAATACCGTCCCATGTTCGACACCGACTTGTTCGTGACCCAATTACCTCGAGTTTCTTATACCTATTGTACGGAGTCGGCAAACTTTGTACTATAGAGATCTTGTCAACAATTAATTAGATAATCTTTGTACGAGATATCTTGTCCGGTGATGTTACGGTCGTTAATGTTTCCTATACTTTTTACCCGACTGCGACAGCGAGGGTTATGTTTTTCTCTATTTTCTAATTTATTTTTGAGATGAGTATGATTTCGGATAATCGTCATAATTTTTTTTTATAGAACCACAAAGACGTTTGCAGATGCAAATTATATAATATTCCACTGTATACTAGTAACTTTGTATAGGGTACAATAATTCGGTTCAATCCCGTGCCCGAAGACTTTGATTTTTTGCGAACTCCTTGAAGAATGCACTAATTTAAATTTCTGCCCTATTTTGTTACGGAAATCTAGTACTAATAATTTGAAACCACAATGATTCAAGACGTCAAATGACAATTAAGTCGGATGACATCGGTTTTAAAACGAAATAACTCGGTTTGACGTTTGCATAAATTTAAATATCGAACAATAATGTTATTATAATATTAACATAGAACTATGTTAACTGACTGAATATAAAATTAGATGCGAAGAACGGTCCGCTCTGCCGCCCCGCAAACTGTCATCGATAAGATGAAAAGGGCAACCTCAGATGAAAGGTGTCTGTGACTGATGGGTGATTCAGTTTGTGATACAATAAGGATGTAATACATCTTGGCTTTGTATTAAAACTATGATCCAAGCTTTCAAATGCTGTAAGTAGGTACATATTCTATCTGTTAGTCTAGTGTGTACATGTACTTAATTGTTTATACGTAATTGAGTAACGAATATTCCAACATCTTCACAAACTGTCACATAGATACCTAGTATTAGTAGTAAGTATATCTCTGAATAGATATACTCCTACAACATATATAACAGATATACTCCTATAACATAGGCTATTATATACCGGAAATGTAATCCCACGGGAACCAGAAAACTATATCACACGGGCGGGGTCGCGGTGATCAGCTGGTCAATTAATAATAAATTAAGCATTCAATATCACTGAATGTCTATCTCCACACAGTAATTCGTCTCTCTATACTGAACACCTATATTCCCATTCAGTTACGATGGTATCGCATGTACAACGTTTTCCGGTGACAGGAGGGTTTATGGTACAAATCTCAGCGGTTTTCCTCATCTTAACCAGAGGCCGTCACTCTAGGAAGGGAGATCCGACAACGGGAATATTTATTAGACCCTATGTTTCAGAGCGGCCCGGAATCGGGAACAAAGCATTTGCTATAAAGGGTTTTTAGTTGTATTTTAGTGGCAGAATGGTAATAAATATATATGTTGGTAATTTTTCTTTGAAACTACGAGGAACATTGGAATAAAATTTGGCTTGAGACGAGACATCTACTTAAATGAATAATATGTTTTAATTACCAATACAGTTTGCAATTTTTTCTTAAATTATTTTCCAATATGAATCGCCCATGATAGTAGTGAACCAGTGACTGTTCCTTTTCCAGGAGGATATCATAAAATCAATCCATCTTTCAAGTTTCGAAGAAGACCTCGAAATTTGTGATAATTTAGAGTCTAAGAAGACTAATGGAGACTTGGTCAGATGATAGAACTTTCCTCCTGGAAGGAGAACATTCGATCGCTGGTTCGAGTCCAGTCCATATTGTGAAATTACTAGCGGACGCCCGCGGCTTCGCTCGCTTGGCAAATTACTTATACTAAAACCTTCCTCAAAAACCACTCTATCCATTGGTGAACATCGCATCAAAATCCGTTGCGTAGTTTTAAAGATATAGAGGCGGACAGACAGCGGAAGCGACTTTGTTTTATAGTATATTATGATATACTCGTAGATACTTAAGTGACTAAATAGCTATATTTTTTAACTTGCGATCGTGATGAGGTCAAAGAACATGTGAGGTTCGTTGAGAGTCAGCTTGTGTACTTAAATACATAAAATATATAGGTACCTATGTTGTATTGGCTGGTTACAAAAAAGGCTTCCTGAGTCCGAACAGCAACAGGTGAATTACGTATTAATATTGATATCACACTGTATTTTTATAATCTCTAGGTTTTTTAATCAAATCCAATTCTTAAACTTTGTAAAAAAATCGAAATACAACTAAGTAAAGTTCATTACTTATCAAAGTAACGCAAATCGATTATGATAGTCATAAAAGTTAGGTACTTACCGCTACTTTCATAGATATTGTGAGTCACGTAAGACTATTGGAATTCATCAAGTAGTTTCGCTGTTTGGATCCCCAAATGGGGAAGATATTTCACTTAAAGTACTCCAGCCAGAATAGTACATTGAAATTTATGAGTGACCCCAGCGGACATCGTATGGAAGTAGGTTTTAGTATTGAATGTGAGTGGTAATTTCAAATATAAATCACATTAAGAACATTTCTGAACTGACTTAACAATATTCATGAACTCATACACCTACGCGGGAATGCATAGCGGGTAACCCGCACCGCACCACCCATGGAGGTAACCCACATGGGTTCATCATCTACCTGCCCTTATCCCAATTATTTGGGGTCGGCGCAATAAGTCTTTCTCCTCCACACACCTCTGTCAGAAGTCATCTCTTCATTCACTCCTCTCCTTGTCATATCCTCTTTCACACATTCCATCCATCTTTTCTTTGGCCTACCTCTACTTCTTAAAGCCTCTACAGTCATACTTTGCACCTTTCTAACGACATTGCTTTCCTCTCTTCTCATAACATGTCCATACCATGACAGCCGCTCGCTTCTCAATTTTTCATTCACCCACATAACCACAGTAACCCACATGGGTTGTGGTACCCAAATCACGGGCACGATTTAAAAATCTGTATGACTCCCTATATCCCTATTTATTGTCGTTGCTGGGCATTATATATAAAATCAATCATCAACTCCTCTCTGTAAATCAAACCTTAAATACCCAGTTGAGTTTCGCAACGTAGGTTGGTATCATGATACCTATACGACCGATAATAGTACCTACGTTGAGTAGTCAAACTGTTATACGGTACGTTAAAAGTCAATTTCTGCTTAGAAGTCACTTAGGTCATATTTAGACGTGGAGACAAAAGCAAGATCCTATATTATTAACGCTTACTTCCACGTATCGTGAAGGATTCGTCTGAAAACTTAAATTTCACAGGTCTTAGTTTAAGACTGTAAGATTCAGCGTCGTTGTTATATCGTATTATTTTAAAGCGTCTTTCTCACGTGAAGTAGTCTAACTGTTCTATTACAGCTGATAAATTTCACTACAGTGCTTCTATTTTCTTAATATACTTCGCATTTCGTATTGTCATTATATACTTCGGCTTTCGTCGTATATCCATCGGTTTGGAAGCATACAAAGTTGTTAGTACCACATTTTTGCTTACATAATTTATATCTCACACCTAAATAAAAAAAAACAACAAGCAAAGTACGTAGTTCTAAATTCAAATTAAATTTTAATTTTTACATGATAATACATAAACACATAAAATTACGCCTCTTTCCCAGTGGGGTAGGCAGAGACCACGGATTTCCACATGTTGCGATCCTGGCATATTTCTTTCGTTTCTTCAACTTACATTAATGTCTTCATACATGCTCGCCGGTTACTGGTACTTGTAACCTGACCTTTATTCACACTTGCTTCATATATCTGTTTTGTCAATCTCCTGTCATCCATCCTCTCTACATATCTTCTGACATACCACAACGTTCTCGTATCGTCCTGAGTCTGATTTTGTTCATCAGAGTCACACCAGCAATCACTCAAGCTTCTCATTTCGACTGCATAATAAATAAATCTAATATTTTATGGACATGGATATTAATATTCGGTTCCATTCGGAAAAACGACAATTGCCGAGGGCCATTAAGAAAATAAAAGCATTGTACGTTGTTATTCTTACATAAAGGAATATTTCTCAAAGTCCTGAAGCAATGTCCTGCAATTCAAGTCGGACGATGTCGACGAGAATTTCTAAGCTATTATTCATTAGTATTCTGATAACAAAGCCACTAAGTTAGTTATAAAGTCATCTACATAGAATCGTTATATATAATCAGGCTACGTGGTCAACGTTTAAAATATCCCTGGCATTGAGGAAAATGAATTAAGAGAGACGTATAATTGATAAGAAAGAGCTTTCCTTGTTACGAAGTTAAATTATACCACAGATATGAGAATACTATACTAGATACTTAGGGCCACACGCTTTTCCACAAAAAATAGATACCTACTTACTTAAAACAATTATAGTTTTAGCAATAAAAACCGGCCAAGTGCGTGTCGCGTCACTCCTAGAATAGGGTTCCGTAGTCACCCATATTAACATCTATAACTCCTGAATAAACAAAGTTGTATAATTCGTTATAGTTTTCCTTAAAAGTTCATTAAATACATGGTTTACCATCACAAATATTACAGATTTCTCGAGACAGCTGTTTAGATTTTAGAGGAAGAGACACTCTGTTTCACCAAAAAAATTAGCTATAAAGTTGAATATCTAGCAAACGAATAGGTACTTAAATCAAAAAATTGTCTTAGCGACCTCACAATGTTTTTACAAGACGCAAGCAGATCAAATTCTGGTTACGTGTAGGGGAGGTGCTCAAAAAAAAAAAATTTCATAATTTTCTTTTAGCATTTTATCAACGTAGTATCTAGCACTCATCGTTTAAGAGGAAAGCCGAGGCCAGACGGACGGATTGCCATGACGAAACTATAAGGATTCCGAAACTTTAACTACAGAACCCAACCTCAACTTGTCGGAATATTACCAAATAACTGTCGGATTGAGACCAAATTAAAATGAGTCCACACGGGAAATACGAACTTTAATTTTTTTTTTACTAATAAAGTACCGTAGTACTTTATTTATATTACAATCTAGCCAAGTTTATTAATAAGTAAATACATTTCGCCTAATTCACTATGTACAAATAATACTAAGCATGCATCCATTTAACACTTACTCAGTTTTCATTTATCACAACTCGTACATTTATTTATTACTACTACACTAACTCGAACGGTTTCGTTCGTTTTAGTCTTCTTACTATATTAGTCTAAATAATATCTATATTAGTATAAAAACTTTCAATTAAAAAAGTTTTTTTTTCATAGATTTGGAGTGGGGGAACCCATTTAATTCGTTTACCCAGTCCAAGGCTTTGAGGTATCAAACATCTTAAACTCCGCCTTATATGAAGTCGGTTAAAAAAATATTTTTCAGTTCCAACCTGTAGTTTTTTTATTTTTTTTATTGTTAGGTCGATAAATTGACGCCACTCGCTTGATGGTAAGCTGTGGCGACGTCTGGCGATTGCGGGCGACGTACACAGGAATACTATAGAGAGTGGCCCTCAACTTGACGACCCAGTAATGTGCCTCTTCACGCTTCGCTTAAAGAACCCAGGGTTATATGTTGGAGGAAACACGTGCGCAGGCAGAGCGTTCCAAGCCACTATCGTTCGGCAGAGAAACGAACGTTTAAAACGCTCGGTTCTCGCGAAGACGGTTTCCACGGTATGAGAGTGACATCTCTGCCCGGCACGCGTTGTTCGGGATCGGAAGGGAGAGGGTGGGATCAGGCTGAAGAGCTTTTCAGAACACTCACCGTTCACTCACAGTTCTTGAAATTATCGTATTCCAACAAACAAACTCTTCAGCTTTATAATATTAGTAGATAATATTTTTTGTTTGTATATCATTCTATGTCAATTTAAGTGAGTAGCAAGTAAGGCTTGTGAAACTTGTATGATGTTGTCACTGTTTATATTTCTTGAAATACAATTTGTGTCAGGAACACCATATTCCGTTAATGTTATTACAGATTTATTCGTGTTGCTTCTTGTGGAGATATTTCATATCCAATAATAACACGAGATACGGTAAGAAACGGATTATGGATAAGAAAGAGAATAGGTACTCGCAGTATAACGTAGTTATCGATTATAACGAAATAAAAGTACAAAATAATAATTTTAGAATCATACACACTGTAAAATACACGTCAAAAATTGACACAACACCCGACTTCAAATTATCGAAATGTAACCAAATAATTGTCGGAATGTGACCATATAATTGTCGGAATGTGACCAAATAATTGTCGGAATGGGACCAAATAATTGTCGGAATGTGACCAAATAATTGTCGGAATGTGACCAAATAATTGTCGGAATGTGACCAAATAATTGTCGGAATGTGACCAAATAATTGTCGGAATGTGACCAAATGATTGTCGGAATGGGACCAAATTTAAATGGGACCACTTGGAAAGTAGTAACCCAGTCCAAAGACATGATGAGGTAACAAACATAAAAAACTTACAGTCGAATTGAAAACCTCTTTTTTGGAAGTTGGTTGAAAATTGACAGTTTTTATACATTTATTTCTTTAATCACGAAAGTGTACAATGACTTACTTATTGCCAGTGAACCTTGAGGTGATGCAGAGACAACGTTCTAGTGCTCTCTTTGATTCATGAACATGTTACATAGCTACCTACCTATTTTTTTCTGTTATTATAATTTTGTCTGCCTTAACCCTTGTTAGGGTTCCGTACCCAAAGGTTAAAACGGGAACCCTTTTACTGGGACTTCGCTGTCCGTCCGTCCGTCCGTCTTTCTTGCGCTGTATCTCATGAACGGTGATAGTTAGAAAGTTGAAATTTTCACAGATGATGTATTTCTGTTGCCTCTATAACAAAAAATACTAAAAAACAGAATATAATAAATATTTAAGGGAGCTCCCATACAACAAATGTAATTTTTTTTTGGTACAGAATATTAGCCGTATGTCAGCATGTATATTACATGTATGTAATGATTACTCGAACCTTATGAGTTGGTTTGGTTTCAAAACACCTTTTAAAGAACAGTACAGTAGTAAGGGCAGGTCAGTATCTGGCTATGGACGTATGAATGACGGTGGAAAAGGTAGGCCAGTACCTCTAAATGCAACGCCGGGCGCCACTGGAAATACCTTTTGCGTGCGTACCAGAGACTCCCAGCAACGGACGTGAGAACGGCCGCAGCCTTGGGGCCCAAGATTAAAAAAAAGTACCTAAATGCACTACTTTGTTTCTTATTGTTTAGATTACCTACCGCCAATAATATGAGTTTTGACACACGTCGGATACCTATATGCATACTTAGTTAATTCGCTCTTCAAATTATAGGTAAACAACCTCCTGCTAAACGCACTGTATACAGAACCCTATTTAATAATACCAGATTAAAATAAACTTTTTTGTGTGCTTGACGGTATAGCCTTTATGATCGTAACCGAATTCTGGGAGATTGAGAAGGGTAAAGTCCCCAACCGCGCGACGCCACGACTCCCGAGTTTGTTAGCACACACTTGCGAATGAAGAAAAATGTCTCGGCTTAAGCCTTACCACTCGCCGAGCGCAGAATTGTAAATAGAGATTTATTAAAACGGGACATAGCGACATTCCCACACTTGCGTACACTTTTGCCAGAATATTTCAAAATGGCTAAAGTTTCACGTTTAAAAACTGCTTACTTACTTTTTGTTATTCAGTGTATTTGTGAAACAAAAAAATACACGTCAAAAATACACAACAACCGACTTCAAATTACCGAAATGGGACCAAATAATTGTCGGATGGGACCACTTGGGAAGTAGTAGCTTTAATAAAAAAACGTACAGTCGAATTGAGAACCTTCTCCTTTTTTGGAAGTCTGTTGAAAAGAAATTGTTGTAACGCGTTGGTAGCCTGGTAGCTCTTTCGTTTCGATAACGTGAGTTCTTTTCCCGGTGTACACTACTGACGTGAACCCACTTCTAACATGAGCACTTTTCACGACTGATGCCTCTCCATAAGCATTTTCAATAAGACACCAGACCAGCTTAATTCCGGGTCTACGATTCGTAGCGCGTCTACGTATCGAATTATCGACACATTGCTACGAATAAACTTTTACTTTTTGTACTACAATACAAATTAGGAAAATATGTTTCGTTATTGAGTTGATACAATTTGAGCCTTACATTAATAATTTATTTGATTTTGCCTCGGAAAGATTATGAAGCATCATTAGATGCTTATTATAAGTTTAGGAAAATTCTCGATAAACGTTTATTGATTCACCTATTACTGAAACATGTACGAAACACCTTTTATAAACAACTTTATTTTCTGGCCCAAAGAATAAGTATCGCCATCCAACGTGGCAACACAGCCAGCGTTCTGGGAACCTTCTCAGTCGGCAATGACGCGGAGGATTTTTTAAACGATACTTTGTAATGTAAATATTTTTAGTCTATAATTATGTTTATTTTGTATATTGTAATTCTTATTTTATAAACAAAATATTATACTGTTTATGTGATCAATAACAGTAAATACAAGAAAAATATTAATTACGAAATAAATACAAGTCCCATTAGTTCTGAACAGTTCTGTTATTGAATACCAGCCAGTATTAATATCAAAGAACTTTTGATGTTAACACAAAGGCCTATGTCATGTATTCGTTTCTTGAACAGTTTTCTGAAGTTTACTAATGTTTGAGACCATTGGATATTATTTAAAAAGCGCGAGTCCGACACACGCACAAAGGGTTCCGTGCTAACGGCAAAAATCTCGTTTGTTGTATGGGAGCCCCTTAAATATTTACTATATTTTTCGTATTTGTTGTTATACCGGCAACAGAAATACATCATCTGTGAAAATTGCAACTTTCTAACAATCACGGTTCTTGAGATACAGCCTGGTGACAGACGGACGGACAGTTAGTAACACTGACGCTTAGTAATAGGGTTTCTCGTTTTATCCTTTGGGTACGGAACCCTAAAAAAACAGTGTAAAGGCTGTTGAAATTTAGGTTCAGAGTTTCAGAATGGTTACTGCACCTATAGATTCCCTGTGGTCGGCAATTTACTATTTTTCTATAATACGTACTGAAAATATTAGAATATATTTTGGTTCTAACTTGTCCAAAAATACAAGTAGTGGTCGCCCTATGGTCGAACAGTAGACCTCGCGAGCATTACAAAAAAAAATTTTGAGCCTTTTCCCCCATTTTCCCCCCCAATCCAAAAAAGGTCATGATGTAAAAATTGTATTAAATCAAGGAAAACTTGTACCATATGTGTGTGGATAAAAACTGTGCTAGCCTGGAACACACATACAAGCAGACAGACGGACGAAAGCAAAATTGTTCAATCTCGAAATGTAGACGCTTCGGTCGCTCCGCTCGCTCGGTCAAAAAAAGCGAAAACTTTCCACTTTGGTTTTAGTGAAAACTTGAAACTCAGCTCATACAGGGTAAAGTTGTTCATAAATTTCAATTACGTTGTTATTTGGGAACGCTATGCAACAATACTTTAGTCATTAATTTTGCTTTGGTTGTTACAAGCTGCTCCTCTTTCAGGGTCTCAGTATCTTATGAACATTTTAAAGTAATAATATGTAATAGGCTCATGACCTACTTACTAAAGCTGGGCACTGACGATGATACCATTTGGTTTTTGCAAAATGATGGGTGCACCCAGATGCATCCAAACATGGTACCATTGACGGTGCTACCGTTTAGAACACATGACCATAGATAATACACATTGTGCATAGCTTCACCATAGAGTAAAAAGGATAGTTCCCGAAATTCTACCGTAATTCGTACTACTTCCATGGCGTAGTGCATGTTTTTCACATTAACCGTCGACGAATAGACATGGATCTCAACTACAAAGATTTCTGTGAATCTCAACATATATCTCATGAACTTACTCTCTACGTTCGTGAAATATCTCAACTATATAGTTTATAGTTATCTGTAGATATCAATCTATTTGGGAATCCAAAATGTTTCGACAACCATCAAAAATGGGAGATTGGTCTGTCAATTTTGACAAATGATAGTGGTGACACCCCATTTTTCATCGTTAGGCTAAATACCTACATTATAATTAACACATTAAACGTTTTTAATTATTATCTCTTTAGCCTTAGATACATTCAATTTGTCAATTCATTGACACGTAATGTCCATTGACATTTTAGTGTTACAAATTTGCAATATCTTTACGTGTAAACCATTGAATAGATTCAGATGGAAATTATCATACATAGACCATTTTGTAATACCAAGGTTTTATGTCAGGCATTCCCCATCTCCCCTCGAAGAGGCCACACAGGTGGCCAAAGTTCGCAGGGCGCCACTGGAAATACCTCCTGGTGCGTACCAGAGACGGCAATAGGCCTCGGGCGTCAAAAAAGGCATTCCCGTGGATATTGGGAATGTGAAATCTATTTTGAAATTATTTCATCATCAACAGTTGTACTGAATAAATTACTATTAGAGTAAGTACTAGAATTAAATTGCAAATGAAACGTATTCCAAAAAATAAGTTGCGGCATTATATGAGATGCTTCGAGTTACCTATCTGATGAAGTCACGTACATATGAAATGTGTTGTCGAACGTCTAGCCTCAAACTAGCACAGGTCTCAGATAGTCTGCATTCAGTAAATTGCTATTCATTCATTATCAACTGAACCCCTTGTAACCTTTGCAATCTCCAAAACGTTTTTAACTGCCTCGGTGGCGCAGTGGTATGAGTATGCGACTGCCTTCCCTGAGGTCCCAGGTTCGATTCCGGGTCGAATCAAATACTAGTGTGATTTACAAATATTTGTTTCGGAGTTTGGGTGTCTTCTATGTATAATATGTATGTATTTAGAAATATATAAGTATTTATCAGTCGTCTAGATCCCATAGTACAATCTTATATTAGTTTATTTTGGGCTAGATGACGTTGTGTAAGAATGTTTAAAATAAGAAATGTAGTTTATATTCTCAGACTAGAAGAAGAATATAGAAGGAACATGTAGAATAAACACGTGAAGCCAAATTACACTTTCAATGTGTGCGTGTGACTCCGATTTCCGTGTACCGATACCACTAAGCGGCGTGTGCGTAATGCCAGCAAATGAAAAAATCTCCCAAAATTCTCTGTATAGTGGACATAGGAAAATTAATATTTGTTATTAAATAATTCAGGTGAGCTTGCAAGTGCATCAAGTGGTCTTGTACGGTGCCCACATTGTCCACAAGCCCGTTTTTTTAAAGGTGAACGCGGATTGAAAGTACATTATTGAAAAATTCATAAAGTACAAAATGTATCTTTAAACACGTCTACGATATCCCAATTATTTCTAAATCAACAAGAAATTTCTTATAATATCGAAATTCCCTTTTGGCAAAGGTTAAGTACCATGAAAAATTCTATTCCGGTTTTAAAAAGAATCCCACGAGGTGCGAGACCCTCTGTGGCTCAATGTTTAGCCTCCTGCATTGGTCAAGTAGTCCGGGAAAATACCTTTAGCGCTTGGGAACAAATGTTAACCTTCCCTTATAGAATCCTACACGTAAAGAAAAGGCCGTTGACATCTTTGACGGTCCAAATCAAAGAAAATTGTAGAAACAATTTTAACATTTTAAATTTAAATTCAATCCACATTTCGGCCCCTGATTATTCTCAGGCCAAGAAATTAAAACTTGTAGAGAATAAAGTAAGGGAAGGCGACATCAGTGGGGCGGCAAGACTAATTTTTAGTAGCGACATGCTGGCTCCTTATTCTATAGAAACTTTGACGGGCTTGCAGAGTAAGCACCCACTATCCGCAGCTGACCTCTCTTTCCCTGATCCTCCGAACAACGATACAGAAAATCTTGAGACTACTGCCAAGGATGTGCGCACAGCTGTTGACTCCTTTCGTTTTGGATCAGCTGGTGGACTTGATGGCCTGACACCACAACACCTTAAGGATCTGTTGTGTCCAAGCGCTGGGGAAGCTGGTGATGCACTTCTGAGGGAGCTAACAGCTCTAGTCAACCTCATGCTCTCAGGCAATGTGGACAGTGGCATCACAGATATTTTGTATGGGGCCAATTTATGTGCCCTTAACAAGAAGAATGGTGGCATTCGTCCCATTGCCGTAGGTAGCACTTTGCGGCGTTTGAAAGCCAAAATTTGTTGTCGTTTTTATAGTACGGAGCTTACTACCAAATTTCAGCCCTTTCAATTAGGTTTTGGTTCAAAAGGAGGTTCTGAGGCCGCAATCCATGCGCTTGCAACATACCTTGACAGTAGCGAAGATGGAGAGGTCATCTTGAAAGTTGACCTGAAAAACGCCTTCAACTCTGTAAACAGGGACACCTTGCTGACACAGGCCAAATTAGAAACCCCCAAAATATTTAATTTTCTTTGGCAATGCTATAGTCAGCCAACAAAATTAATTTATAAAGACCACCTTTTGAATTCAGCCGTTGGATGTCCGCAAGGTGATCCGTTGGGACCAGTCATCTTCAGTTTGGCCATTAACCCAATAATTCAAAAAATAAAATCAAAATTCAACATTTGGTATTTAGACGACGGGACTTTAGGGGGAAAAGTAGAGACAGTTTTACAAGATTTAGCCCTAATAAAGAACGAGTTTCAGTCAATTGGCTTAGAACTGAACTCGAATAAATGTGAGATTTTTATATCTGAAAACACAGATAAATTAACAACAATCTCCAAATTTCTTAGACAAAACAAAATAGACAAAACTTCTTTACGCCTCCTAGGGTCCCCGATTTTAGAAGATGGCTTTTCCACTTTTATCGAGGAAAAAATTCAAAATTTTGATCAGGTTATTGATTGTCTATGTAATATCAGTATTCATTCAGCTTTCACTATTCTTCGTTTTTGTCTTTTCGTACCCAAATTTACACATGCCCTCCGTTCAGGACAATTTTGGAAAAATGTAGAAATTTTGGGCAGACTAGACAACTTAATACAAAATTCTTTGTGTAAAATTTTAAATGTAAATATTAATGACCGGGCCTGGGTCCAAGCGTCTCTTCCAGTTCGCTTGGGCGGGCTAGGTATTCGTAGAGTCACAGAATGTCAGTCTGCCAGCATTTCTGTCGTAAGTCCATAGCACCGAAGAATTAGTCAGGAAAATTTTGTCAAATACACTGATTGATTCCGAGGTGCGATGCAAGACCGATGCCATAAATGCTTGGAGGATGTCTTGCCCCGACACTGACCTGCCCTCACGCCTAGGCTCACAGCGACTGTGACATTCACCGCTCTGTAAATTGAGAATTAATACACTAATTGACACTTCTGTCAATATTTCAGAGCGTGCACGCCTACTAGCTGTTGGAGAATGGGAGTCAGGGTTATGAATCCAGGCGCTCCCATCGCCCAACATCGGTACAATGTTGGACGACACAACCTTCCGCATTGCCACTTGCCTTCGGCTGGGTACACCTTGTGTATCCCCGCATCATTGCACCTGTGGAGTAGCCGTCGATAATCTGGGACACCATGGCCTTTCTTGTAGCAGAAGCGCAGGTCGTATACCTCGGCACGCTATTCTAAACGACATAATTCGTAGGACTCTTTCCACCGCAGGTCTTCCGGCCGTATGTGAACCATATGGTTTAGCACGAAGCGATGGAAAGAGACCGGACGGTATGTCGTTGCTACCGTGGAGGATGGGAAGGCCTTTGGTGTGGGACGCTACATGCGTTGACACCTTAGCACCTTCACACCTTCCAAGCACATCCGGATGTGCCGGTGCTGCTGCTGCATCGGCTAAAGGCCTTAAACGGCGTAAATATGCTAACCTAGCAAGTGATTACATATTTGAGCCGTTTGGGGTTGAGACACTGGGGTCATGGGGTCCGAGTGCTCGCCGCCTTTATAGAGACATTGCTAAACGCCTAATCGATGCTTCTCAGGACCAGAAGGCTGGCTATTTTCTGGCCCAAAGAATAAGTATCGCCATCCAACGTGGCAACACAGCCAGCATTCTGGGAACCTTCTCAGTCGGCAATGACGCGGAGGATTTTTTAAACGATATTTTGTATTGTAAATATTTTTAGTCTACAATTATGTTTATTTTGTATATTGTAATTCTTTAATGTAAATAAATTCTTTGATATTTGTTATAGTATATGTTATCTGCAATTATTTTATATCATTTACACAAATGATTATTATAATAAGTGCCTAAAATGGGAATGTGTTAAAATAAATGAAAACGTGATAAACACTGAGTAAACATACTTTAATAACTAGCTTTCAAAAATTTTCTCATAATTAAAATAATATTTTTTAAGATGAATGAACAAAGCTTCATTCCAGTGTAAGTACAAGGTACAGTCAACAACAAAAGTTGATTAGCACAAAAATATTTATTATTCTTTTTTACATCCAAATGCATGTGCCACAGCAATGTACAAGTAATTTTAGAATCCCAAGGATAAAGTTAATATATTTCGTGTTTTGTTTATGATTTTGTGATCGGTTTAACAGCTATAGTGATCAACAGATAATAATAATTGGTTAAGCTACTTTTATCGTAGAATATACATTGATGACACAGATTTTTTTTACTCAGTACCTTATAAATGCCCATAAATACTGCAAAATATTTTGTGGAAATGATGAAAAAATTATGGCAACTCTGTATAATATGGCGGAGGTTTTGTGTTCCTAGTTTGTGCAACTAAAATATTTAGAAAAATGTTATGAAATCTAATAAGAAATAGTTAATTACTTATGAAACGATAATCCAGCATTGTTCCTATGAATAGTTGAAAGTTTATATTATTATTACAAATGGAGACTTTATTATATTACAGAGATAATGGATACAATAACAAAACAGTGCAATTGAAACTAACTAAATATGTACATCCCTATTCTAATAATACCTACTAAGATTACCTACATCTAAATCCTAACATGCGTCAAAGAACTCCTGCTCGACTGGCAATGTTCCGAGAAGGCTGGCAGCATTACCACGTTGTATGGCAATGCTCATTCTTTGTGCCAAATAGTAACCAGCCTTCTAGTCTTGAGAAGTGTCGATCATGAGTTTAGATAAATTTTTGAATTACAAATTGTATGTTATAATTTGTAGTTCTAGTCTTAATACCACTGCTTAGTTTGACAATAGATAGTGTTAGGTGTCATCAACAGGATCCACTCCACTGTCCACTGCTGAACATAGACCTCTCCAACGAGTTTCCAGTGTGACCGGTCCCTTGCCACCTTCATCGAACGAGACCCAGCGGTTTTTACTAGGTGGCCGTCCCACACTGCGTCTACCAGTGCGCGGTCTCCACTCAAGAATCTCTTTGCCCCGTCAACAGTCGAAACTTCGTGCTATGAGCCCGGCCCACTGTCACTTCAGCTTACTAACCCTTTAGGTTATCAATAACTTTACCTTAATGTACCTATAATGATTTTACTTAACGGATTACTTTCTACCGCGACCTTCTTGCGTTTAAACCCGTCTGAAACTTAATATGTTAAAGATATTCAGATGTATTCTGTTTAAACTTTAATTAGAGACCTCGTATTTAATGACCCATTAGCCAGTAACCTTGTTTCGTTAATGATTAGGTACTAAAATTTTATAATGAATGTTGATTGTTGACGAAGCTAATTAGTGTTAGAAAGTTTAGAAATCTTGGTATTTTAAAAGATACTAGGATACGACCAAAGACTCAGGTGTTTTAACTATAAAAAAAATATGCCAAGTGCGAGTCGGACTCGCGCACAAAAGGTTCTGTACCATCCCTGTCACTGTCATCACTACATGTATGCTTAGATCTTTAAACGGATTTTTATGCGGTTCTCACTGGATAGAGTAGTTCACGAGGAAGGTTTTGTGTATATAATTTATCAAGCGGTTGAAGCCGCGGGCGTTAGCTAGTTATCTACAAAAATGTTCGAACAAATTACGTTTGTTGTATGGGGCTCTCCCTAAATATTAATTTTATTCTATTTTTAGTATTTGTTGTTATAGAGGCACGAGAAATACATCATCTGTAAAAATTTCAACGTTCTAACTATCACCGTTCATGAGATACAGCCTGGTGACAGACGGACGGACAGCGGAGTCTTAGTAATAGGGTTCCCGTTTTACCCTTTGGGTACGGAACTCTAAAAAATAACATCCATTCAAGTTTTTGTAATTACAGAATGTCGTCTTTTAGGTTTACTTGCGTCTCATCTAGTAATTACAGAAATTACCTAAGGGACCAAAGCATTGGTTCGTAAATTTATCTATGAGTCTGTTCTTTTCAGTAAGACTCAGCCAGTTATTTAATATAGTTGATGTTTTCGATTGTCGGCACTTGGTGAACCTTATAGTAATACATGCTAACAAAGAACACTTGTACACCGTTTCACTTTTATTTAATTTACAGGATTTAACCTGACCGGTTTCGCTTTATAGCATTATCAAAGGTTGTTGTTCACTTTACATATTGATTAAACAAGTATTTTACTACACTGTCTAACATATCTTCAAGCCATTTCAACAATGGTTTGAAGATATGTTAGACAGTGTAGTAAAATACTTGTTTAATCAATATGTAAAGCCATTTCAACAATGGCTTATTAATTATCAATATATAAGATGTATGAATCAAAATTCACGTATGTAATGTAAGTTTTCCTGCACCTGACATAACTTCATTTCATTTAAATCCCAAAGGATCAGCTATGAAGAAAAGCGAACACGTGCTTGCTTTGCGGTAGCAAACGCCTTTCTGATGAGAAGCGAAAGAGTTAGTGATAAGTCTGCATTTTTACCTAGATGCTCCTTACGGTTAGATCAATACTTATGTGTGTGTACGTTTATAAATTGGCAGATGAAACGTGTTTTCTCACTCATTTTTATTATTTATCACTCTGATAATTTAATGCAGTCTGCATTGAATGGCTTGTCTAATACCACTTTGATTTGTGGGTGTTTATACATTGTCAAAAATCATTGTTGTCAACTTTGGAAAACTATCATGAAACTACAGAAATCTTAAAAATGCTAGTCCACGATGCTAGATGACATTAATTATGAAAATAGTTTCAGATTATGGGTAGACATGAAACTGCTCAACAGTAAGAGCACTTTTCCTGTCATTGCAATGCGATCCGACGCCCATGCGGGCCATATCCACACGCTGGTGAAAAAACGGTTGACAGGAAAAAGCACTGTTTTAACCGACTACAAAAAAGGAGGAGCTTTTAAATTCGACTGTTTTTTTAAAATATTTGTTATCTCTTATATTGACTGAGTGAACCGATTTTAAAATTTAAAAGCTACCGATTTCCTTACGGCCCCATATCAATTTGGTGCCATTGCAACAAATATTTGGTCCCTTTCCGGTAATTTCAAGTTGATTTTTGTGTCAATAATAGACGTGTTTTCCATATTGAAAAATTACATTTAATTAGTTCAAAATTATTTAAAATTAATTTCACTATTCATTGAATTGTTTATAATTCATTTTTGAAATTTTCATTGATTAGACGTTCATTCTTTTGACATTTATTAATTAGACATTCAATAACCATTAATCAGACATTCATTAATTTTATATATTTTATTAATTATTATATTATTTATTACATTTATATACAATTAATTATTATGCTGTAATACCTATTATGATGTTTATTTTTTAACTTGTAATATGTATTTATTTACTTGCAGTGTTGTATTAGGATAATCCTGTGGTGACTGTTAATGTTTTGGAAATATAAATGAATAAAAATAAATATTTTATTGGTAAAAGTAACGAAATGCATTACCTATCAGTTTTCGGCTCACAGCGACTGTAAGACCAGAGAGTTGGTCCACATTAGCCTACGTTCCCCCAACTTATCCCACAGAGTGTTTTACTAACATAAATTACGGCCGTCTGTTTATATTACTCTGTCGTGAATTAACATATCCACGGGTATTCCCTTGCTTACAACTTGAGTGTTCCAATTACACAAAACGCTCACAAAAATACTACTACATGCACACTTCTAACTAAATCTGTTTACGTTTTTTTTTTGAGAGCGTAAGTACTTGTTTTTAATTTGTTTAATTTTGTACTATATTACGCGCTTCGACAACAAATAAATAATGTTTACGGACAAAACTTCGTAATAATCGTCGTAATAATAATCTAATCAATAATACAATACTTAATTGAGATGCTCTTTAGGCGATTCAAATAGTCAACTCGAGGGAGTTAATAATGTAATTTATTTTGAATATTGTAATTGTATAGCTTTTTAAACTTTAGAAGCTAAGCGTCAATCTCAATATGCATAGAGTGATGTCTCTCACATCTCTATATTGATACTCCATGACCGGCACTCATACAGATGGACACTTCGAAACATTTGATCAAAATACGATCAATTGCTCAATCAATGGGCTTATTTTTGCTTTGACCTCAAACGGACTTGATGTGTATGTAATCATTTATTTATTTATCATTTTTCCTGTTTTAAGACCTGTTTAAAGATTAGTTAAACAAATTAAATGAGGAATTTCTAACCCAAAACTAAGTCATTTATTTATAAAAATATACATTATTATATACTAGGTACAATAGAAAATGAAAATTAATACTAAATTTAATTATTACTATTTTAAAAAAAATTTAAAAAGTTTGGGCCGCGGTAGGGTGCCCATCATGGCGGCGGCATTCCCGCGCTGTATGGCGATGCTTATCCGCTGCGCGAGAAATCCGCCGGCTCGTAAGTCTCCCGTTACCTCCCTGAGCCGTTTGCTGAGCTCCTTGAAAAGCGAGTGGGCGCCCGGGCCCCACGGGCCCAGTGTCTCGACACCAAATGCGACAAAGTCGTATTGAGTGCCGAGACAACTGTACTTGCCCACCTTCGAGCGCTCACGTACCTCGGCGGCCGCCGCGCCGGCACGTTTGGCAGTTGCCGGAAGATAGGACGCAGTTAGTGTGTTGGCACACGTGGCGTCCCACACTAGTGGGCGACCCATCCTCCATGGTATCATTGACATCCCGTCAGGTCTCTTACCATCGTCCCGTGCAATGTGCTGGGGCTCCAGAATCGCAGGGACGTTTACACTGACGAGACACCGTCGCAGGATATCGTTGATCGCGGCATGGCGGGATAGGCGGCCAGCACTTGAAGAGCAGGCAAGCCCATGGTGACCTAGGCGATCCACACTCACTCCACAAGAAGCACAACTATGTTCTACACAAACCTCGGCCCCCAGCCGGAGACCGATGGCGAGTCGGAGAGTGTTGTGTTCAATGAAAGTACCAGTGTTGGGGGATGGGTAGGCATGGAGCCAGTGTCCGGATTCCTGTCTTGACACTGCTTCCAGCCTGGCGTGATTTTTTAAAGATGACGAGGTATCAATGAGGGTTTGTAAAATATGTTGGCTTGAAATGTTATCCCAGGCCTTCTGATTTTTGAGAGTGGGAGGGAAATTTGGACTCGGTCCAGCTAGCCAGGCAGTTTCAGCCTCGACCAAGCTCGCGATCTCACAGTTTGTAGCCGCGGGGGCTTTAAGGATTTTTCCTGCGAGGTCAGACGAGCTATGGATTGAGGACAGAAATGCTGGCAGTGCTACAGTAGAGATTTTTCGGGTTCCCAGGCCACCATACCTAATTGGTAGGGAGGCTTGGGTCCATGCCTGCTCGCTTAGTCTGATATTTATGATAGCTTCAATTTGGAATTTTATTGTATTGTCCAAGTCTTGGGTTAGATGGGGAAATTTCCACACTGGGCAGCAGCGGAGCAGGTACGTAAATTTAGGAACAAATAGACAAAACTTAATGATGAAAAGAGCGGAATGGCTGCTAATTTTAAGGAGGCGGTCCGAAAATTCATTAAATTTAGAAACCGAATTTGTTAGAAGTGGTGGAATGGCCTCATCAAAAATAGGTGAACCAAGGAGGCTTAGACTGTTCTTTGTTACTATATTGATATTTGGGGCTACGCTATTAAAATTATTAACTATGGATTGAGCAGAGGTTGTGTTTATTTTGTCGTTAATGAAGAGTTCAGACTTATTAAAATTTAAATGTAAGCCAATGAGATCAAAATTTTGTTTTATCATTACTAAGTCAGTTAGAACAGTCTGAGCGTCCCTGGCTATGGTACCGTCATCTAGGTACCATATATTCAACTTTGAATTTACTTTGTGGATTATCGAATTAATGGCCAAACTGAAGATTGCTGGACCGAGGGGATCAGCCTGCTGACATCCCACAGCCGAAATAATTTCATTATTTTTGTGTAATAATTTAGAAGGACAGTGATAACACTGTAACATAAAATTGTAGATCTCCGGAACGTATAATTTAATTTCATTCAGGAGGATGTCCCTGTTGACCGAATTAAAAGCATTTTTTACGTCTAACTTAAGGATCACTTCACATTGATCATCTTGAGCAAAGGTGCGTACGGAATGTACCGTCGCTTCGCAACCTCCACGGGTTCCGAAGCCAACTTGTACGGGTTCGAAAAGGGACTGAAATTTTGACCGTGTTAGCCGAACACAAATTTTGGCAGCCAATCGCCGCAGAGTGGACCCTACAGCGATCGGTCGTACACCACCATCTTTTTTAATTAAAGCTATTAAATTTGCTCCGTATAGGATAGGCGTAACTTCCTGGCACACAGCCCCCTCCAACATGATGTTGACTAGTCCGGTTAGGGCCGAGATGACGTGGTCGCCACCTGCGCCCACACCGTGGCTGGTGAGGTCTTTGAGATGCTGGGGGGAGATGCCATCCAGTCCAGACGCCGAACCTATAGGGAAAGAAGCAATGGCAGCAACAACATCTTCTTCTTTGGCGTGGAGGCATGTTGCAACCTCAGATGGTGGGTCTACAAAAGGTGGACAGGTAGGGCCTGGGGGGTGTTTCGATTGTAATGCTAAGGCGGTCTCCGGTGTATCAGGTGTTATGGTGTCATTTGAAAAAAGAAGCCGAGCGGCACCCTTTAGGTCTCCGTCTTGCACTTTCTCTTCAACTTTAGAGAACAAGTCTTTAGGTTTGCTATGCGGAGGCCTTGGAGGTGCCGCTGGGGGTAATTGAGTGTTAGGGGCAGTTTTATTTTTAATTTGTTGAGTGAGTGAGGTTTTAGTTTCGGGGGTGGCGTGTAGAGTTCTGTAAGCGAATGTTAGGAGGTCATGCCAAGAAGCGGGGTTGTTGTCGCGAGTACATTTTCGAATGGTATCTGCTAGAGCCGAGGCTACGCAGGATCGGGCACCCCGGGGTATTCGTTTTACGATGCTAGTTGAATGTTTCAGTTGGCTAAGGTGTGAGTGTAGGGGTATGGGGGATAGTGGTGAGTTGTTGAAAGTCAGGGGGTCGAGGTTTTGGCTACATGGAGGTGAATTAATGATACGAGCGTGATGAATACGTGATTGATGTACATGAAGTCCTTTTGTGCTATGAAAAGATCGTGAACACACTTCACAGATGTGCATACGGCTCGAGGAAAAGGAACACTTACTTACAGTAAAATATTTAAAAAGTACTTAAACTATTAGAAAAAATATAACTAAGGAAAATAATTGTTCAGGGCTAGTAGTAAAAAAAAACGAAGAAATTCAAAGGGTAGTAGTGTTTGCTTGCAAAGCTTGATTCATTTATAGAATTTTAAATTTTTCAATTTTCAAAGCTCCCATCCAACCATATCATAGACTTATTACAACACTGTGCGCACATAACAGCGGCTGGTTGCCACGCAACCGTTACTATGGTTTCGTATATTGTAACACTTTCTTTTGCACATACATATCAATTATAATGGATTCTGATTCTGTAATTAGTACTTTAATATCATTCATAACACTTCTATCACTGAATTAGGCTATAAATTCAACTTTTTGGTATATTTTATTTATGTAGGAACGGTATTATATTTTAGATGTTAAAAAATACGGAGCAACTATATTGACAGCTTTTGAACCCAAAACGAATATGATAATATAATAATATAAAATTAAATAGAAATGTGGAAGTCAAGGTCTAAATTTATTACATACATAGTTTTACAAGTCTCGGGACAGGTTACCGTACGTTTTGAGTTGCAGCGACTGCGATATAATATCACTTTCCCCCAGAGATTCGCCTTCTTATATTATGTAGGTATGGCGTAAGGATTTAGTAGCTAGATAGGTGACCTATGTACGTACTTGTCTTCAGAAAATTGTGATGGTGTGTCTGGGATAAACAGAGAACACGGATATTTAGTAGATATGATCTTGACATTTTATCAAATAGCACTGTAGTCAGTACCAAGACATATCTAATAATTCTTATACCCCGAGGCGGTTACCAGAGTAGCAATACCGCCCTTATTTTGCCAGTGGGTTTGTAACTATTCTACCAATAAATTCCAGCAACTATAATCGATGTTATTAATATTATATTCCAACAATTTCTACAGTTCGTTAATAAAGAATTATTAATTATATAGCAATGGATATTCCTATAATAAAATATAAGATATAGATCACAATTTCGAGGGTTTTGACTGTGGTCTTGGTAATATTTTGTTCTTCTTCTTCATCTGCGTGGCTCCATCGTTCATTGATGATTTTGCCAATGTCAAGGTAATGCTTGATAATTCCCGTAAGAACTACTTAGTTCTCGGTTCTCGGTCTACAAGGAAATGTTGCTCGGTATTGCAATGGAGCGTTTGGAACTCGGGATTTGCTGAGCGTCAGAGGTAGCCTAAAAACCCACCAGCTATGGGTTCAACAAAAACCGAACGCCTAAGTAAGTATTTAGTTGGTCACAACATTCGATTATATTTGCAGTCCTTTGAGATCTCACTTAACGAGGTTCTGAAAGTGAAATGACGCTGGTGCAAATCCAGCCTTTCGATCATGCAATTTACATATAGACAAATAAGACTTTTGTCTTAGTTTTGCAATATATATTTGTAAAATATTTAAAAGTTTTACTTATTTCTTCAAAACCAATTTATCTATCTATATTCCAATGACAGTTTACGTAAAATGTTAAACAGTTCAGTTGAAGTAATAATGTTACCAGTGTTTTCGTTTGCATGATAAATTGTATAATTAAGGAGGGCTCTCAAACTTTGTTCATTTGGTTTAGTCTGAGAATAAATCGGTATAAAGGAAAGGCGTCGTAACAGTTTCTCATCAAACTGAAACTTATAATTACAGGAATATTCTTCAGTATTATTAACAAGGGCAAGACCATTTGAGTGGAATTCTAACTTCTTAAAATCCTCTCTTTGGTACAGAATTCCTGCGTGAGTTTGACATTGACGCAGTGTATGCAATGGAAAAGGAAAACTTGTCTTGCTACAGAAGGAAAACTCTACACAAAACCGTATACCGACCCATCTGTCAGCGTGATATAATTATGTAGGTAGTGCACCAGTGGGCGTCAATAGGATGAGATGATGATGCAATGGAAGCTCTCGAAATGGAAAAAAATAATCGTTTATTTGCAACATTTATTCACTACTGTTCTAATTTCAAACGAGACTTTCACTGGCTTATAGCCAGGGTGTTTGCTGGAGACCATTCTGGTGGTTAAAGTCCGCCGGGCGCCACTGGAAATACCTTCTGCATGTGCACCAGAGACGCCCGGCAAAGGACGTATTAAGAGCGGCCGCGGCATTGGGCCGAAAAATTGGGAAAAATAAAAGCAAGGATGTAATACAGTTTACTTTGGCTACTTTTAACGTGTTTTCGAGAGAATAAGGAACTACTAAACTATTTCACAGATGAAACCGTGGCCATCAGCTAGTATACTAATATAAGTAAATGATTGGCATGCGACACTGCCGAAGGATTAGACGGATATAACTCTCGTCTATATTTCCTCGGCATTATTAAAAACCCCGAGGTATCGTAATTACATTTATTCACAAATAACCCGTGCTAGCTAATTGCTACCAATACTGATTGTACTGGGAACTACTTATGTATGTTTCGTGACATCATAGCAGCCAAATGGATGGATAAATTTTGTTCTAAAACTGGTGTAATCAAGATAGGTGTAAATTTGATCGATTATCAGCTCCCATCGCAGGTGCAAGTGCGTCAGTGCGCTTGACCTGAGGTTTAGGTACCTACTGTTACTTTGATGGTATTTTTAAAGCTTCACTGTAAGGATTTTTTATGTACAAAGTACACAAAACGTCTGAAGGCCGGAGCTCGACTAACCACTAAACCACCACAATATAAAGTTAATACTATCAGGCGTTACTTTTCGGAAGTCCATAGTTAAATAAAATAAATCTAACTACTTTGCAATATTCCGCCACATGCAAATTACCCAACTCTCGTATTTATTCATGCACAAGTCCGCCCTCCAATCCCACTTAGGCCGAAAGAATAGAGAAATAATTTTGAAAATAGAATAAATATAAGAGTTGTGTTATCGTGCAAAAAATAATAAAAAAAAAAATAAAAAAAACCTCGACACGTGTTTCGCCCCCAACCAGGGGCATCATCAGGAGATGTCGATGGCTCGGCGCACGGCGACCGAATGAGCCACATGATCAACAAATGATCAACTTAATTTCGCCTCTTCCCCTTTGCTGCGGGTAGGTATACGTCATTCAAACAACGGTGGTGGGTAGACATAAAATAATTTGGTATTATGGTTGTGGGTAGAAATAAAAAACCTAGGATATAAATAGGTGCGGTTTACGAGTTGTGGCTCATTCGGTCGCCGTGCGCCGAGCCATCGACATCTCCTGATGATGCCCCTGGTTGGGGGCGAAACACGTGTCGAGGTTTTTTATTATTTTTTGCACGATAACACAACTTTTATATTTATTCTATTTTCAAAATTATTTCTCTATTCTTTCGGCCTAAGTGGGATTGGAGGGCGGATTTGTGCATGAATAAATACGAGAGTTGGGTAATTTGCATGTGGCGGAATATTGCAAAGTAGTTAGATTTATTTTATTTCACCACAATATATTTACATAGGAGTAACCACTTTGACTCAGCAAAGGGATACCTATCAGCTCGGTGTGCTAGTTTTGCTGTCCATTTTTCTACTTTGAACCGACGCCTCCGAGACACATAAAAGGCATCGATCTTCAAATAAGTAATTTAGGTTAGGTTGTGTTAATTAATTACAAGCCATTAGTTAATAGCTTACAGATTATATTGATTAAACTCACATTATACAGGACAGACTAAATATGGATATAAACACAAGCGAGACGTATAGTAACAATTATATTACCCGTATAATTTTAAACTAAGTCACACACATACTCGTAAATTAATAACGGGACTGCTACAGTACTGTTCTTTAACGAGTTTCCGATATTCCGGTACTGTTGAAAGCGCGATGTTTGTAAATGCAATACAACTAGGTATAATAACTTTTATATAATGATTTAGGTTGACTATTTAGTCTAGATACCTAAATCTGAACTTTAGTTTGGATAAAAAAAAAATTTAATAATTGCCCGGGATCTCAATCCGTCAGAATCAGGTTTAAGGATATTCGAACAAATAAATAAACGAAACCCACGAAAAAGACACACACGCATATCACGCCTATATCCCGAAGGGGTAGGTAGAGGTGCATTACACACTCACAAATTGCCAGTAATTTGTGTCACCGGGCACATTTACAATGGGTTATGTCCAAAATTGCCGAATTAATTTAATAAAATGTAACAGCTATATTGTAATTTTGAATAACTAATTTGAAACCCGTTGCCTTGTGATGAAAACATGGTTTCAAAATAGAATTATCTTATTTAGTCGCCATTAGTTAGTTTTTTTAGTAACCTTTAATATTCTAACCAATGTTTTTATGCTTGTCGTTGCGCTGAGATGACTTTAGCCTCCAGATTTTCTTGTCATCACCTCGTTAAAGCAATGTTTATTATAATATTTTCTGCCGCGGATTATCTTCGGACGTGTTTCCAAACGATTTAATCGTTGTACTGTAACATTTATTATTATTCATGACATAAATTTTCTTGGTAAGGAAGGTATTAGGGGAAAACTCATTAAAAGGAAGACGCGAACTGACTTTTCAAACTAGACACGTTAAGTCCACGCGTGACGCAAGAAGGAACTAATTGCTATTCGCTGCAAGTAAACTCTTTGCTTATTAAAACTCACTGTCGTTAACAGTAATTTATAAACTTTCACTGTTTACTCTAAGTTTACTTACTTTTACACTACTTTAATAATCTGTACTGACATTATTAAAGTTACCTCAAGTATTGTCGCTTGTCATGAATATTATGTAGGCGCCACCATCATCATCCACCAACAGCCTTTTACCAACGTATTTGGGCTTTTACCCGTCTAACTGTAAAGCGGCTGAAATATGATATTTACCGTGAAACTACTGCCATCTGACCTTCATAATTATCAGTCCATAACTGACCATAACCCATTGGCAATATCGCAGTTCTATACTTAGTTCAGTCGGATATGTTTTGGGCTCGAAGTGCCCATGACGACTACCATAGATGTCCATTGTTAATTCTAAACTCAGTCATTTTATACCTCTTGCAACTGTATAACAAAGAATATTTATCCAAAATTGACCCTTTCCTATTTAAGTAAATGGAAAATTATAATTTTTTCTCTAAGCAAAACCAATCGAGTCTGATTATAGAATCGTGGAACCAATTTAATTTGGTATTCGATAACCTTAGAGGCAATTTGGACAGCTTGTTTGTGCGGTAGATTAGATGTTACCCTCGAGCCGCGATGTCCCGTCTGATAACGCACAAGGGTCGCTGAGACGTGCCAACCGGGGCCCAATATGTGAAATCATTACATTGACGACTCTATTCCTGCATAGCGTATCTTTTTTATAGTCCAATTCCAGATAACTCTATGTATATTATATACAGTGTAAAATACTCTTTCATTATTATTTCACACCGACTTGCGTTTTGCATTATTTATGAATATTCATGCCACTATTTTAATCTTGAGAGTGTGATTATTATTAGCAACAAAAGAAACTGCATCTAAGGTCAAAGGTTTTTGATCTTTTGTAAATGAACGACCTTAGTCTGCAAATCTAAAGCAAAGTTCGGACCTTTTCTCTTGGATTTCCTTGCAAGCGGCACTGTTAGGATGTTATGTTACCGAATTTGGCTAGGTAGAGGAGGGAACATGTCTCATGGTGAAGGTGAGCGCTGACTAGTCGCAAAGTGGCCACTATAAACCTACAACTAAGTCGCAAGTCTTAGTCTATGGACCCGGCGCAAGCACGATTAATCTATGAAGCTTAGTATTAGATCTCTATGATGTTATTAGTCTGTTATCTAATTCTAATTTTAACTAACAGTTTCCTATGTTCGTATATCTGAGTCGTTATGAATTAAGACTACTTCGGTGGCGTGGTCGGTAGTGCATCCGCTTTTGACGCCGGAGTCTCGGGTTCGATTCCCGGTCGGGACAAAATTTGTGTGATGACACACACGTTTGTACTGTCTGGGTGTTTCCTATGTATAATATGTATATATTTACAAAAAAAAATATATGTAAGTATTTATACCAGTTTATTTAGTACTCATATCACAAGCTCTGCTTAGTTTGAGACTAGATGGCGTTGTGTGAGTTGTCCTAAAAAAATGTTAAGCAATGAGATTGCAAAAAGTTAAATAAGAAACGTTCGTTTGAAGTTGTTGTGTTGAAGAGTTAAGTACTTTGAATGTGTCGCTGTTTTACAGTAATTTAGATTGACTTCTTTCGTCTTTGGCAAAATTGTTTTTGAGCTCGAGCATACACAAAACAAGTGACGTGCCACATTCCTGAAGTACGTAATTTATTATTCACAAATAGACTAAGGAAATTGAGTTTTAACGAAGACAAATTGAACTAAAGCGGAATCAATTACGGGAGATTTATTTTCACCGAGAGAAAGAATTAAGTAACTGAGAGGCAAAGAGATGTAAATTGAATTTTTGTCGTTGCTTCGAAAAAAATATCGAGCTCAAGAACAAATAAAATGTCGCGATACATTAAAAAGTTTGCCGTTCGCGTATTTTGTAATTTTTTGAAAGCAATCCTGAGAGAATAGCCATGTCTCCCCCGTTCAATTAATTTTGATCAGTTCTGTCAATATTGAACGAGATGCCTTCTATGCCTTCGTTACAAAAGGTTCCTCCGTAATTTATTCACAACTCAATTGAAATCCTTTCGACGAATCGATGTGTTCCCAATTTTACGCTTGTTTTGATAAACATAGAACTTTCGGTCGGGGATCAAATGCTATACTAAAATTATCACATGGTTATTTCCAATTTGGTGAACACTTAGTTACATTTAATGAAATGTAGTTACTGGAAGAGCTATAAAGTAATGTTGTATTTTAATGACCAATTGTGGAAATTACTAGAAACTGGAATATGTTTTTTACTATATTTAAAGGAGTTTTGATACATAGCAAACAAACTATATAATCATTGTCAATGCCTGCCCCAAACAATGTCCTGCCCCTGCCCATAATATATATCGTTCTAGTTATAATTACTTGCTTAATAAATATCAATGTAGTTAATGGTATGTACAAAAAATGTGGTGATAAACTATGAATCAGATAAGTAAGTAATATTAAATACCTATTAAATCTGGTGCCTACTTCAAGAACGGCAGTCAAAACAAAACAAAATCCCTAAAGCCATAAAAGGACTGTGAAACTGTTTAAACATTAACCAATTTCTTAGAAAAAATAATGGGTAGTTCCAGTATTAACGTTCCGTGATCGTCTGTCGGCCAGCAGATGTTCCGGTTCTCACCTGGCGTATGGTATGACGTCCTATGACCGCTGCGCACGCGCTTGCCCGCACGCGACGCCCACGCACACTAGCACACACCACTAATAAACTATTCCAACACACGCACGCACAATCCCTCGCCGATTTAAATGTAATTTATTTCACGTATTGTATTGACACGCAACTTAAATTTATGCGATTTTTTTCCGATTTTGAGTAATCGATATGTTTGTAGGCGTGTTCTAAGGGGATACATTTTTTTATTTCTCATAGGGTGAACTACATTGTATTTATGACAAGATATTTATTTACGTTATAACTGTTTAAGTAGTGCTACTAGAATAGATAATGTGCTGTAGGGGTGAAATAATTTCCACGTAAATTCCTAACTGAGTTGGGAAAAGGATCGATGGACGACGATCAAACTTACATTTTACCAAAATGTAAGTTTGATAGTGATAGTGATATATAGTGATGGTGCACTCTTGGTGGAATTTGCTACACATATTGGACAAAAACACTTGTACTTTCAACTAGGTTTTATTTACTTTTTCTAACCGGTACCTCACGGCATTTGGTGATGCCTCTCAATTACCTATATAGAGTAAATTCATTCATTAGTTTAAATTCAGTAATTTGAATGCTTTTTAATAGCTTGACCAGCTATAAAACAGTTTTAATTTTTATTTCTTCTCGTGTTTATGTCGTAACATAGTAATAATATGTTACTTCATAACTGTAATTACAATCTAGCCTTAAGACTTTGTATCGAACTTAAATTGCTATATAATTAAGATGCATTTGTCCATTTACACTTTTCTTATTGTCTCTATATTAATGAATAATGACACTATGTTCTTGTTGTCTTAAAGTATAGCACTCACTGCTCACTGCACTATTACACTACACTAACTCGTAAGGTTTAGTCCTTCTCAGGATTCAGGTTTTAAAATAAACAAATAAAATAGATATATTTTTGTATTTCAAAGCAATGAGTTTGCTTAAACTATTCTTAAAATATTAAGAAAGAAATATAAATAGATCACAAAAACTGATGTCATCGGCGGGATTCGAACTCTCGGCCTTTCCCTAACAGGGAGACTGCTCTGCCAACTGAGCTACGATGACCACTACCGACAACATCGAATTTTTGCTTCATATCATATTCATAATTTCTACATCGCACTATTAAAATACAACCTATTTTATTGTGAAGTTAGGAGATGCAGTTTATTCTTGCAAAAATAGCTGTGATAAATATAGCAGTCATCGTTTATGAACAGATGCACATTCAGCGTTTTATCTATTACTCGTCAATGGCGTCAATAAAGTTGAAACGTGCCCAATCTGTTAGGTGATTGCCCTTCACAATGAAGTTATTATTCAGCTTGTACGGTATTTGCATAAGACGTACCTACTAGAGTTACAATGAAGGGTTTTTGATATTCAACGCTTTGAAGTAAATACATTTTATCATTTATTTTAAGTAAACACAGCTGGCGGATTCGCTCAACTCTTTCCGATTCTCCGACCGATTTTTATTCGAGTTTGTCATACATTTAGCAACATAGCGAAAAAGATTGGAAATTATTTAAGTTTCATTATTGACAGGCTATAGAGTTGGATCATACTACCACATCATCAGTTTATTGATTATTTTTTGAAATATAAAAAACCGGAACCTCTTCTTTAGAATTGACTTATGTTGTAAAATTAATTTGGCTTTCGTACTGTAATTAATTGTTGATTATTTAATATTGTTTAACAAAGTCAGATAAGCTTAGTTGATATTTTTACCCAATAATTATACTGGACGTGATGTGATTCGATGAATGTATTTGATTTGTATGTAAGTAAGTCAGTTGATTCAAAATATTATTCACTTATATCAGCCTATGAAAATCGAACAGAATGCCATTTTTAAAACCCCCCACAGAAATGAATCTGTTTCTACAGCACCTACATAATAAAGATATAAATGGATAAAAAAAATAATGTAACTAAAATTAAGTTATTTGAATTAGCTAAATCCTAATGAAATAGTAGACGGGCTACAGGTAACAACGATATAAATACGCAAAACCCATAAAAATAAATCATAATAAAACTTGCCATAATTTTAATTTACATTTACGATCAGCTTGTTGTCCTGGAAAAGCCTTTTAGACATGGTACGAGCCCAAAGTCTAGATTAAAAATTTATTTTAAGCTAGAAATGAGGTTTTGGCACTAGGGAACTGAAGTTTTGCATTCTGCTTCTATGCGCAAAATGCCAAAGAGAAGACTTGGAGTGACTAAAGAATTTCTAAAATCAAACTCACGAGTATGCACTATTAAGCAGTAGATAATATATTGTTCAAAGCCCACATGATTAGTGAATATACATGATAAACAAACACTTGTATACTGTTTCACTTTTTATTTAATATACAGGATTTAAGTTTTGTATTGAACCACAGGTGTTCATTAACTTTAGACAATTTAGTTTTTAGTGTTTCACAGCCGACAATCGAAACCATCAACTGTATTAGTGAACATGTTTTATTTAATTAAGAGATCTAGGCACACAAAAAAGGAAATTATCAGTAGAAGAAAACATTATTTACAGTAACAGTAAAAACATTAAGTATAACTAAAATCTACACTATAATACAGGCGTCAAAGAATTCCTCCGCCTCGTCGCCGACTGGCAATGTTCCCAGAACGCTGGCAGCATTGCCACGTTGTATGGCGATGCATTATCTTTGCGCTTAAAAGTAACCAGACTTCGTCTTGAGAAGAGTCGATCGTAAGTTCATTAGGGAACTTAATAGGATTTTAGTGGACGGTATGTCGTTGCTACCGTGGAAGATGGGACGTCCTTTGGTGTGGGACGCTACATGCGTTGACACCTTAGCACTTTCACACCTTCCAAGCACATCCGGATGTGCCGGGGCTGCTGCTGCATCGGCCGAAGGCCGTAATAAAAACTAAAACGGCGTAAATATGCTAACCTAGCAGGTGATTACATATTTGAGCCGTTCGTGGTTGAGGCACTGGGTCATGTGGTCCGAGTGCTCACCGCCTTTATAGAGACATAAACGCTTAATTGATGCTTCTCAGGACAAGAAGGCTGGCTATTTTCTGGCCCAAAAAATAGTATCGCCATCCAACGTGGCAACATAGCCAGCATTCTGGGAACTTTCCCAGTCGGCAATGACGCGGAGGATTTTTTAAACAATATTTTGTAATGTAAATATTTTTGGTATATAATTATGTATGTTGTAAATAAATGTACTATATAATGATAGAACTAATCGAAACAAAATGTACATAATAATATGTTTTTAATACAACCAGTTGAAAATGATTTGAATTTCGATATACTACCATAAATAACAGCATTAGTTTTAACTGGTTTACTACAAACCGTAGTAATTATAAAACTACGGTATTGGTTGACTACAGCTCGACAGTTTAAAACAGTGGCCATGCATATTGGGCCTGTTTGTACAGTACACAGTGCACACAGCTTCACGCTCCAAGCCCCAAATTCGTGCATTTTGATCGAAATTGCCTTTGTGATGACAAAAATTGTGTTCGGCCGGACGAGAGGGGACGCCCGCCGTTCGGAAATGAGTTCATATATTTTATTTCCCAATCGATTTCGTCGGATTTAATTTTATTGTTCGAAACAATGATAAACAGCAGATTCGTCCACATTTTCGAATCTGATTTCCAAACACTACAGTAATTATAATATCGTTACGACAATTAAATATATAATTGTATATAGTACTTTTATCATCTTCTATTGGCTTTATTATTAATTATCATTACCTAAATTCTTCTTCATGATCAGCGGCACGGGTGCACCGAGTTTATTTTCTGATTATTAGTCTTATCTTTCTTTCATTGCTGAAGAATAAAGCTTGGTAGCTTTATTCTTCTTTCTCCTTAGAGTGATAGTTGTACACTAACCCTTTTTAGGGTTCCGTAGTTCAAGTTTCGTCATGTTTGTCCGTCCGTCTATTCTCGGCTTTTCTCCTGAATGGTGAGTACTGAATGGAGAGACATGAAACTTGCATTACAACGTTGACAAAGTGCTAAAAGAAAATTATGAAGAATATTTTTTTTGGTACCTCTCGTAACTAGAATTTGATTTTTTTTAGGTCTACCCCGGAGTGTGTGGTATCATTAGATAGGTCTCTTACTCCAGAGATTGCTGAGACAATTTTTTAATTATAGTATTCGTTTGCGAGATATTCTACTTTATAGCTCATTTTATTGGTAAAACAGAGAATCCACCCCCTCTAAAATCTAAAAAGCTCGAATAATCTGAACAAATTTGTAATGATAGTCCATGTAATGAACTTTCAAGTAAAACTATAACGGATCCGATAACTCTGTTAGTTCAAGTTATAGAGGTTATTATGGGAGACTACGGAACCCTATTCTATGCGTGGCCCAACATGCACTTGGCCAATTTTAATTTCATAAACTCCCGATCCATCCAAAGGTTGTCTGGAAGAGATCGCTTTTAGCGGTAAGGCCGTCATTTGTACTCTTTTTAAGTGATATGTTGTGTACAACAAAGTGTATAGAATTGAATTGAATTGAAATACCTATCTACTTTCTGCTCATTGTCTACATTGCGTTTGTATCACATTTTATTCCTGATTAATATTGGTAAAAAACTCATTTCATAATGTTATTTTATTGCTTCGGTACCTAAATAGTATCGAGGCAGTAAATAGGCATGAAGTGTAAATAATCAATGAAATTTTTACTAAACAATGTAGCTACACAAAGTTAATTATTTAAAATAACTGAGTCCAAAAATCCCAAAAGGCATTACAATAACGTACGCCCTCGCCTCAATTAAACAAATTAGTTTGTTAACATTAGAGCTGTGTACACACAAAGGCTGTAACAATGAATAAGTGATACATAGATACTTAAGCGCAATTTTGATATGTAAATACGACGGTACGGCGTATATCAATTTTTCGCTTGGCTAGCTCCAGATAATGGTGGGGGCGTCACATGTGACGACTTCATGATCGGACACAAAATGATATTGACATAGACTGTGGTTAATACTTTCCTATAACATTCAAGTTTCTCTCATTTGATATCACTAGATCGGTCATTATCACACAGTCGGCATTTTTTTATGCCTGCGTATGGCTCGAATACTTATCCCATAAAAAAGCACATTCAGATACTTACATTATACTTGAATGTACGAAGTGTAGTCTCATAATATTTACGCAGTCCCGAGTCCATTCTACCACTTTGATGTAGAGTGTAGGTACCTTAATATTGATAAATACAGGTACACATTATAGAGAAAATATCAACAACCATAGGTTTCAAAATATTACAAATAACACAGATAGTTTTTCGGGTCAAGTGTAACGTAGGTGAATATTGCCTTCATTCAAATTTCAAGGAGTCACTGTTTCCAAAAAATTGATCTCTACATTCCTACGTAGCTACATTTGTAAAACCATGCTATCAAACTACACAGTTTGGTATTTCTAAATCTGTGAAACTTATAATTCTCATATCAATATTGTATAACTACAGTGAACTAAAACCCAAAATCTTTACTACTTGTACAGATTTTGGGACTTGGATCACTAACTAACGCAATATAAACTATCATAAAATACAAGGCTTGTCTTTCACTCGTATCATCCATTAGTTGCGACACACTACACCCCCGGGAAAGAATGGGATCGGCCTGTTCTTAGCACGGTCCATGGCTTAACGGATCTAAGGATACATTTTATGGACGCAATTTGCGAAGTGCTTGGAGCCTACGTTACACTTTGTTTACATCGCCAATGAAAAATGTGAATTTTGGGACAACATCTGATATTTTAGCACCATTTTTGTGTCCTAACGTCTTTTGACGTACGGCCCGGGTACGCTCTCGGAAGGGTAACCGCAAATTCGGAAAAGCAACCACAGGGATTACTGCAATGGTTACTACATTTTCACGGATGTACTGGAGATCAGTAGGTACTCTCAAAGTACGCATGTTTACCCCAAGTGGTAAGCAGAAGTTAATTAGACGCAATTTTTTTGCCATTAACAGTTTATTGGTCTGTACCAATACCTAGGGGGCGGATCTATTGTCGTTTCAACAAGAGCGTCGTCTGTTGTTCGAAGTTGATATTTTACATTTAATATACCTAACTATCGATATACATTACAGGTATATTACCCTCCTGAACTTTCGTTAAACTTTAGTCCCTTCTAGTGAACCTGTCAATCGACCCATTCGCCCTGAAGACTTTGATATCGAACATGTTAGTTTTGTTTACATCAATACAAAGTGACGTACGTTCTACCTGTCTTTATAAACCCCAGTTAATGGGCTATTATTGCCGTGATAATTTAACATGAATAAACTTCCTTCATTAGTACAGTCAGCAACAAACAGGGGATCTATAATTGATTTTGAAGTGTCTTAAAGTTATAGTTTATTTTAAAATCAAATTAATTTGTAACTTATGATTTTTTTATAATTATTGGTATGTTATCTTCATATAAACTGACACTCAAAATCTGTTCCCACGAAACGAGCTAATTTGTGTGTTTTGACATAACATAGAACAATTTGCTGTTTTTCGAGTCTTCACAATGCGAGCTCTAGTAATATTTCTGCCCTTTTTAGGGTTAGTAAAATTCTCGGAACCGTTATAGTTTCGACGTCTGCCGTCTGTCCATCCGTCCATCCTCGGCTTTCCTCCCAAACAGTGATTGCTAGAAACATGAAACTTTGCATGGATATGTATATTTACTACGCCGACAAAGTGCTAAATAAATTTTGAAAAATATTTTGGTTTGGGTTACCTCCCCTACACGTAATGAGGGGATGATATTTTTTTCTCGCGCCTACTCCATCGTGTGGGATCATTAGATAGGTCTTTTAAAAACATTGAGAGGTTGCTAAGTTGATTTTTGAATCTAAATATCCGTTTGCGAGATATTTAGCTTTAAAGAGCATGTTTTTGTGAAAACAGGGTGTCCGCCCCCCTCTAAACACTAAACAGCTGCCGTCAAGAACTTGGAAAAATTCATGATAGTAGTCCATGTAATAAACTTTGAAGGAAAACTATAACGGATGATATAACTCTTTTAGTTCAGGAGTAATAGAGGCTTTTATTGATAACTACGGAACCCTATCTTATGCGTGGCTCGCCACGCACTTGGCCGGTTTTAACATGATTGTCACATTGTAAAGGGATTACAGTCAACCATAAAAACTGCATAGTTTACTGTCACAGTCCATGTATTAGGCTATTAAAATAGGAGCGAAATAAGGCAACCAGTATTGAAAGACCTTAGGAAATTACACAAATCGGACGCACACATTAAGGTTATGACGCCCGTGTAAGTCCACAATTCCATTTATACTTTTTCAATTTCGATATTGTAAATAAATACAGCGTTTGGTGCGTTGTCGTATAACTCCTGAACGATTGATCGATTGAGGCTAAGCTCACAAACATATATTTGTTTAATCAAAGTTTTCTCAACCTACACAATTTCTAATATAACATTTACAAGATTCATATTTTCCATTTCTTTTTATATTTATGAATATTTTTTTGGGAAGTGAACATTTGTCAAATTCCTTTCGGTCAAACAAGGGAGACCCGATCATGTCACATAACAAACCAATGTGCCCCGTCATGTATGACATCAAAGCGAAATCCTGTGATCCCAGATGAAATATAGAGATGTCATTGTCAAAAGCTCAGCAGAATATGCAGGAATTTGTGGATACGAGTGAAGTCTATCACTATAAAGTCAACGAAACGTATGCGTACTGTACGGGTCTCCCTTGTTTGACCGAAAGGAATTTGACAAATGTTCACTTCCCAAAAAAATTTTCGCATAATTTCATTTGCCAAATTATTACTTAGCAAAAAATCTATTCACAAAAAATTGTAACGCAAACCTAATGTTTGGGAAATGAACGTCTAAACTGTAACTTGTTTACCAACTAGTACTTTTAACATTTTTTATTTAGTCAAATATTTCAGTTGGAATAACAGTTTTTACGCAAAATTAAGTAAGCAAGTCGCTTCGCTCGCTCGACTCGTGCGTAGGTGGTCACAGGTTTAACCTAACCTAACCTACCCTACCCATTTTGTTTAAAGAAGAAATTAACCTAATCTAAATAGTTGAGTTCCGGGTAACCTACTAAAACAATATCTTTTTTCTATTAATGCAAGTCGTGTCTGGCACTCGACGACTGCTGCCGCGGCACCGCTCGCTTCGCTCGCTCGGCTCATGCGTAGGAGGTCACAGTTTTAACCTAACCTAACCTACCCATTTTGTTTAAAGAAGAAATTAACCTAATCTAAATAGTTGAGTTCCGGGTAACCTACTAAATACAATATCTTTTTTTCTATTAATGCAAGTCGTGTCTGGCACTCGCCGGTCGCTGCCGCGGCACCGCTTCGCTTCGCTCGCTCGGCTCGTGCGTAGGAGGTCACAGTTTTAACCTAACCTAACCTAACCATTCACCAAACAACCAACATCATTTCACCACACGTTTATTGTCTGAAGTTTGTTTGCTGTAATAAATCATTTGATTAAAGACCAAATGCCATAATGACATTATACTTGGTAATATCTTGCCAAGTAAAAATTTGACCAAATAAAAATATGCGTCCTAAAATCATTCGAAATATTGCAATGATATAAAAAAAGGTTGCTAAAATTTGTTTGGGTAATGAAATTTTGTCAAAATCTTTTCGGCAAAACGGCAGGTACTAACAAACGGCATGATCCCTAAAATCCAAAAAAAAATTTTACTTATATTTTAAACTTTATACTATACAACTCAAGCTTAAAGCTATCATGCTTTCAATCTATGGGCCGTAGAATAAGTTAATACCACCTGTAACTTTTATATTAGTTGCCTGAAATAAATACTTAAAATAAAATAAATAATCTTCATGTCCAATACATATCTAATCTACATGTTAGGCACAAAATCTTAACTCGTGACCAATAGGTATTCGTCACGGTACTACATTTTAACACTAGTAGAAGACTTTTATGTTACAGCTTTTGTATAATACTGAGCTACTACACACGTCCCAGAATCAGAGATGACGTACTATGAACAATTTCTTCTACACGTACATTACTACTTTTGGAGGGGAAGGTAACAGTAGTACAATAGAGAACAGTAGTATAACAGAGGAAACAGAAGTGCTCTAAATATTCTCACATACTGTGCGCAACACAGCATTAAACTATTTCACGGTCCTTAGTGAGGGGGTGGTAGGTAATTACCCGGTAACGCTGCACAAAGCCCGGTCGTGCTGAGAACCATGGTTCATGGTTCTACCTTCATTTAGTTGGCCATAGAATTGAATAGGGAGTCAGAACGGGAGTCACTAATTCAAGTATTCCATTTCATTTAAATCCTATGCATAAAAGCCGTACGGAAATACTTACACCTACCTACAAATGGTCATGAATACGTATTATAAAATTTAGGGCAGACTTAATGAAACCCAAAATTTTCTATATCTCCCTTAGCACCTTCAAAAAGCATTCAAAGCTTAAATTTATTACCTAAATATTTTTATTTCAAAAAGCATTCAAAGCTTAAATTTATAACCCAAATATTTTTATATGTACTTTGCTATAGTTCTTAACAGAATAACTGCATTTCAATTGCTGTAATAGCAACTGATGTGCAGTTAGTACGACTGCATTACGCTACAGACCAGCCCCCTTCAATGCAGCTCGATTGCAGTCAGTGTGTAGTTGGAATGCCCATGAAACGACGGTCACAGAATCACAGCAGGATCCGCTTTAAATGAGCAGATCGTTGCAGCTTCACACGATTCATCGGTTATCCCTGACATTTTGATTCTAGTCTGTTACCTATACAATTTCATCATCACTAACCATGGATGAGCAAGTACTGAGCCACTGAGATACTGCATATTGACAGCATAATAATAAGGTTCTACGAATTATATAAAAAAGTTTTTAATAATAGATTATTGAATTCAGTAGTGGTTACGCGAGTGAAATATGAACAAGCAGGCCGAGGCAACAGGAGGGTGGCGCCGAGGCGTATGGGCGGTACAGATGAGTGAATGCCAAGCCGACTAGTGTAGACCCGGCGTTATTTTACAACTCGGCATTCGGTATACTCGCGCGCTGTCGGCCGCAAGTCTCGCACGGTTTTACCCTCACCACTAATCTCGCGTACAATTTACGTAAACTTTACCGAACTTTTGTTGGGAAAAGTGCGCTGTGCTCCGGACGAAATTGGATGCAATTTTGTGCAATTTATATCAAACAGTGTGTTGTGACGTAGAAAAATTTTGTGCAGTTTTAAAGTTGGATTAAACTGTCAAACTAAATTTTGGACCACAGTTTCTTAGTAATGGATGACTCTTTAATGCTTTTCATGGGTAAGTTTAGTATTTATTTATGTAAGATTAAGGTAAGATTAAGATCATTTTAAAAATGTTTAGACACATATGTGTCAAATGGGCCTCCTGATTAATATTCATTAAACATTTTGCTTTCTTCTTAAATCCTATGATTTTTTTTTTATATATAATTATATTACATTGTGCACAGCCCCTATCATTTCTTGTAAGTTTCATTCCATCCTAAGGTGGCCTGGAAGAGATTGCTCTTTAGCAATAAGGCCGCCTGTAGTAAATTATATTTTTTAAGACTTGTCATAAACCATTTATTTCTCTATTGTGTACAATAAAGAGAGAGATAGAAGAAGAGAGATTACTTACTTACTTACTTACTCTTTAAGATACTTGTAATGAACATTCTAACGATTCCATTTAAGTATTGCGGTTAGCCGTAAGTATTTTAAAATTTACGGGTTAACAACAGTGAGAACTAGGTAAGTATTTGATATCGACTGAAAACTATAGTTACCTGCAGTTAATGTCGACTTTTAAAGACTCATAAAATATGATTTTTGTAAAACTACTACTTTTATACCTACTACTTGCTCGAGTTATTTATTTTATTCGTTAACTTTATACCACTTGTACGAGTTGAATTTATGAGCTCTAAAAGTAAATATAAAGCAAATTAATAACATAAGGTTCCTTCTTGTAAGCGCATGTTCACCCTTGCACGAACCGTAAATAAAATTTATGCATGTTACCGTAACACTTATGCATTTATTAATGAATAATGTACTTATTTTAAGAATCTTTATTACTAGAGAACATAATACGTACATAGTTTATGAGCACATATGCTCGCATGTTTCAGTATTATGTAAACTAGTCCTTGTCTAACTTATTTTTTCCTAGATGTCCCGGCGAGCTTAGTACCGCCTCAATTAAAAAAAAACTTTTAAACACTAAATTTCGAGACCAAAATAAGTCAAGTGATAGATAGGTAGATAGATACTTAGATTTGTTTCATTTCCTTGATTTTTTAATAGCTCTCCAAGGGCTCTTAAACTTCACAAAATAAACTAAATTACTTTTAAATGCAAGATAAACGAATAGAGGCCCCATGAAGATTTAGGGACCCAAAACCCAAATTAACCTTAACTGTCATTAAGGGCGTCTTGCATGCAAGCATGACGTCACTTTATGCAAATTGCATACAAGTAGTATACATTTGCAACTTATAACGAACCAAACTTGCATTCAAGCCTTGCATGTATGCCCCAAGTATTACACTGTTTAGTAAACGACCAAAGAGGGTGAAAGTTTGAAAGATCTACAGTCGATCTTTAGTAATCTATACCTAATACAAAAGGGGGCGAACTTATATTATGCCTCAGCCTACCACTTCCGATAACACAGTCGTAACAATATATGTATGTAGTATCATAATCATCATCACGACATATTATAAAACAAAGTCGCCCGTTCCGTATGCATCTTTAAATCTACGCAACGGATTTTGATGCGGTTTTCACCATTGGATAGAGTGGTTTTTGAGGAAGATTTTTGTGTAAAATTTTTCAAGCGAGCGAACCTGCGGGCGGTCAATATTAGATAATAATTAGAAAATCAAAGGACGTATAATTTTGTATTTAATCATTATGCTAACCCCAAAATTATCTGTTCAAGATTAGTTTGACATAAATTTCAATAACAGCGGCGTGACTGTACATAGTAAGTTGTAAAGTTCCAACTAACACAAGTATAGAACTATTTATTCTAAGATAGAGACAATATTGATCGTAAAGTACCAACTAAGTACCTATTGTTGCATAGATATTATTTGAAGAGAAGGTATTGTTAATTAACGTAGAGTTTGAAACTAGGAGTTTCACTAACTTTGATAATACCTTGTTATACGTAGGTCACACTATAAATTTTGCGTAACTTAAAAAAACAACATGTTAAAACCAAAATATTATGTTTATTGCTTTTCAAAATACTCTCCTTTACATTTTAAACATTTTTTCATGCGATCGAAACATTTTAAAACAGGAGGACCACAGATCTGAAGGCTGTTTTCTACGTGCTGATTGAACGCTATCATTGCCTCTTCGGAGTTGGTGAAAGTGAAACCTTTCATAAAATCTTTGATTTTGGGGAAAATACAGAAATCACAGGTTGCTAGGTCGGGGCTATGCGCAGGATGGGTCACGAGATGTACTTTTTCGGAAGCTAAAAGTGACTTAGTTTTGTTGGCCGTGTGTGAAGAAGCGTTGTCATGATGTAGGAGAACGCGGCTTTTGGGTCGTCTTTCGCGAACTTTTTCTAACACCCTGGGTAAACAAATGGTAGAATACCACTCGGCATTAACACTCTTTTCATCTTCAAGTGGAATTGTACAGATGGGACCCGTAGCTGAGAAAAAAAACGCGATAATTTTTTTACCAACGTTTCTCGCCTGCCTCACTTTTGTTGGCTTGTTTTCATTTTCAAACACCCATTCACAAGATTGCTGTTATTTTCGGGTTCAAAATAATAAATCCACGTTTCGTCTCCTGTGACAATGTCATAAACAGCATTGGAATGTCCGTGGTCGTACTTCAGTAGCATCTTTGAGCACCATTCCACGCGAGCCCGCTTCTGCTCCGCTGTCAGTTCATGAGGGATCCAACGACAACAAAGTTTCCGAACTTTCAATTCTTCGTGTAAAATTTTCTGGATTTGACTCATACCAATCCCCAATAGTCCTCGAATTGTCTCATAGGTAATCCGCGGGTTTTCTTCAATTAACCGCTTAACAGTAGCCACATTATTTTCGTTGACGGCAGTTGAAGGCCGCCCTTCACGAAATTCGTCATGTAAAGAAACTCGACCTCTCTCAAATTCAGCAAACCATCGCCTCACGGTGCTCAAATAAGGTGCTTCTCTCCCAAAAGCATTTTGAAGACGAGCGGCACAGTCTTGCGGAGAGAGAGAACTTTTAAAATCATAAAAAATCATCGCTCTAAAATCTTTTCGACTTAATTCCATTTTCGTTGCATACGTAGAACTTTGATGTGTGATAAAAACAATTGACAAATGATTTCCCGCCAATTGTTTTTTTTTATTACTAAGAAGGATGCAACGTTTAAAAAAATATAACATTCGAAATTCAAATAGTTCCGATTAGCTAGAAGTGCAAAACTTTTAGTGGGACCGGTATTCGTCCCCAGCAATACTTAGCCAATGTCACGGAACGTATTGACTTTCTGAAACAGAAAGTGTATGCATGGGCAAGCCGTATCCGTCGTTATAGAGAGCGTGTAAATAGATACTGGCAGAATCGCATCTTCCAAAGTGACCAAAGGAAGGTGTACCGAGAGTGGGAGGGAACTGGACAACGTTTAAGCGACGGACTGCCAGATGCTCACGCCATGAACCAATTTTGGCGTGACATATGGTCGGTGCCCGTCGAACATTCGGAGGGCGACTGGATCCGTGTCGTCGAGCGTGAATGCAGTACCATCGAACCCATGGAGTCTATTACCATAGACTCCGAAGACGTTAGTTGTGCAATTCGTACGGCCCCGAACTGGAAAAGTCCTGGGCCGGATGGATTGCACAACTTTTGGATAAAGTGGGTTCAGAGCTCGCATGAACGCTTGGCAACACAGTATCAAGAAGCCCTTGAGTCTAGTTCTTTACCCGCTTTCATGACCACTGGCATCACCTTCCTGCTCCATAAATCAGGTAGTACCACGGAACCTAAAAACTATAGACCCATCACTTGCTTACCTACCATCTACAAGCTCCTTACATCTATTCTGAGAAGTAAAATAAACTCACACATATTATCTAATAATATCTTAGATAACGCTCAGAATGGATGTAGGGCTGGGTCTCGTGGTACTAAGGAGCTACTCCTCATTGATATGGCCATTAGCCAACAAATCAAGCGGAGTAGGGGCGCCCTCTCTACTGCCTGGATTGACTACAAGAAGGCCTATGATTCGGTGCCTCATTCATGGCTGAGGAGGATTTTAGAGTTGTATAAAATTAATCCGACTCTTAAATCCTTCTTAGTCTCATGTATGGGGCGGTGGACCACAGTCCTTCGTCAACCAGGTAGTGGTGGGTATGCCTCTGATCCGCATGGCTTGATAAGGATTGAGCGTGGTATATTCCAGGGCGACAGTTTGAGTCCATTATGGTTTTGTTTAGCACTGAATCCACTTAGCACATTGCTGAAGGATTCAGGGCTAGGCTACCGGTTTCGTAGAGGGGGTGAGGTTATTTCTCACCTGATGTATATGGATGACCTCAAACTGTTCACACTGAAGCACCAAGATTTAGTGACATTATTAAAAACTACGGAAGTTTTTAGTAATGCCATTAAGATGGAGTTCGGTGTTGATAAGTGTGCGGTTATGCATGTACAGCGGAGGAAGGTTGTAACTTCACCGAATCTACAACTTTCTGAGATAATAACCCTCAGATCTCTCTCCGAGACCGAAACATACAAATACCAAATAATTTTGGGTGCAAAGGGGCTCTACCAACATCTATAGGGCCCCAGCGACCTCACCTGCTAGTGGCGCACCTGCTGATAAACGGACGAGGCTCGTTAATTTACGGTACCTATGGAGTGGCTTCGGCCCCTACGTGGGTACCAGGTGGTACAACAGTGTTGGTCCGGGGGGGTACCACCGTGCAGCTGTGCTAAAGCCCCCCAAGTAACCCAGCCCAGGCTGGGTTGCGTTAGGGGTTCAGCAGCTGCACCGCCGGGCCCGGGGCGATGTATGGTGCAGCAGGCATGGGACCAGTGGGGGCGAAACGGAGTCTAGTGTGGGTGGTGTGGGTCGATTCGCCGGCCAGGGAGACCCTTAGCAACGGCGTTGCCGCGGCCGCCCGCAACACAGTCATGGGGCCCGCCTGGGGCCAACCACCCCAGGAGGCTGCCCCACATGTTGCGCATAATCCTGATGTGGGATCGCCGCTCCGGGTGGTAACCGGTGTGGGGTAACGGCGGCCTTGCATCAGGGGGGTTTGGGAGCCCTTCCGTCCGGCGGGTCGGCTCCGACCTAACCACACGGTTCTAGACAAAGCTAGCCCCTACGCTTTGTCACTTACTGCTGCACCAAATGTCGCCCTGTCTTCACGCTTCTTCTTCAAAATCTACAATGGCAGTGCAACAAAAAAGAAATAAACGTTACACAGCGGCCCTAGGAAACCCCACAACTTCACATTTCGAGGTGGAGTTCACTAACGTCCGTGGACTCCATGCGAACCTCGATACCGTCCACCACCACCTTGAGACGGCACGGCCCGCTGTGATGTTCCTCACGGAGACACAAATACGCCGCCCTGACGACACGTCTTACCTGTGTTACCCCGGCTATGTCATCGAGGAACAATTTCGAGACAAAGCCGGGGTGTGCGTGTTCGTTAGGGCGGATGTTTGCTGCCGCCGGTTGCGCTGCCTAGAGAACCCCTCCAATTCCGTCCTTTGGCTGCACGTAGACCATGGCTCTATGAGCCAGATCTACGTGTGCGTCTACCGATCCCACACAGGGGATTCTGAGACAACAAAGCTCTTCCAGTACCTCAGCGAGACGGCTGATGAAGCGCAGGTGCGGTTCCCGAACGCTGACCTAGTGTTTCTGGGGGACTTCAATGGCCATCACATTGAATGGCTGGGGTCCCTCAAGACTGATCATGCGGGTAGAGCCGCCCATGCGTTCGCTCTCTCCCACGGTCTGACCCAGATGGTATGCGGGATCACCCGGATACCAGACAGGTCAGATCACGCGCCCGCTCTGCTGGATCTACTGCTGACGAGTCGCCCAGCCCAGTACAGTGTTTCCGTAGGAGCCCCACTGGGTAGTTCCGACCACTGTGTTGTTCACGCTGGCATGAAGGTGTCACCTCCTGCACGTCCTGTGCAAACGTCACGACGACTATGGCACTACTCGTCAGCGGATTGGGACGGTCTACGCGATTATTTTGCGTCCGTCCCCTGGAGCCAGCGCTGCTTTGTAGGAAAGGCTCCTTCGGATAGTGCTTCTGCTATTGCTGGCGAGATCAGTTTAGGGATGGATTATTACATCCCTTTCACTGATGTCGCCAGTATCCGCAGAGCCCGTCCCTGGTTCGGGCGAGATTGTGCCAAAGCTGTTCGACAAAAACAGTCGGCATATCGCGCCTGGATCAGGGCCCGGGCTGTGCGCGACCCAAACGTGGGCCACCTCAAAGCAGCGTACAACCGGGCCACAAAGTCGAGTAAGAGGGCCTTTAAGAGAGCGGATGCCCAGCGCGTCGCGCGGCTTGGTCAGGAGCTCACTTCCCATCCCACGGGCAGCCGTGGATTCTGGCAACTGGCCAAAGCCGTGCAATCTAACTTTTGTCAGCCCTCGCTGCCACCGCTGCGTTACCCAGATGGAACACTGGCTCACAAAGCCCAAGAGAAAGCGGATATGCTCGCAGACCTCTTTGCGGCTAATTCCCGGGTCGACGACCGTGGCCTGCAGCCCCCCGCCATCGCCAACTGTGGCCACACAATGCCTGATATTGTTATCAGGCAATGTGATGTACGGGCAGTGCTGCGGTCACTCGACACGCGGAAAGCCAGTGGCCCTGACGGCATTCCGGCGGTGGTGCTACGAAAATGTGCAGCTGAGTTGTCTCCAGTATTAACGCGTCTGTACCGCCTGTCATACTCTTCAGGGCTCGTGCCGGAGGTCTGGAAGGAGGCGAACGTACAACCGATCCCCAAGAAAGGGGATCGGTCCGATCCAGGCAACTATCGACCCATAGCTGTCACCTCAGTCATTTGCAAGGTGCTTGAGCTCCTTATAAATAAGCAGCTCATGCAATTCCTAGAGGATCACTCGCTAATCAATGATCGACAATACGGCTTCAGGCCAAAGCGATCAACGGGTGATCTTCTGGCATTCGTAACGCATGTCTGGGGTGGGGCTATGGAAAGGCACGGCGAGTCCTTGGCTATTAGCCTGGACATCGCCAAAGCCTTCGATAGGGTCTGGCATGCTTCGCTCCTTTCCAAGCTTCCGGCATATGGTCTACCTCCTCAACTGTGCAGCTGGATTGCCAGCTTTTTAAACGAGCGCCGAGTGCGGGTCCTCTGCGATGGCCAGGCTTCTCGCTTCTTGCAAGTGAATGCCGGGGTACCGCAGGGGTCCGTACTATCACCAACTCTCTTTCTTCTGCATATCAATGATATGCTATCCCTCGGGAACATTCATTGCTATGCAGATGACAGCACACTGCACGGGAGTTACTCGGTTCGTACGACGGCGGGGCGATCTGAGATTGAGGAGGAGAGACGACGACTCGTGGCTGATCTCGACCGTAACCTCGACAGTATCTCTCAATGGGGTACCGAGAACCTGGTCGAGTTCAATGCCCGCAAAACACAGGCGTGTGCATTTACTGCGAAGAAATCCCCTTTCCTTCCCCTACCCTCTCTTCAGAATGCATTATTACCAATGAAGGACAACCTTGATATCCTTGGCATAGACGTTCGTCGAGAGCTCAATAATAAAAACTACATCGAAAGATGTATAGGGCTAGCTTCGCGGAAACTAGGAATACTGAATAAGGTAAAGAGATTCTTTACACCGGACCAGAGGTGTCTGCTGTACAAGACGCAGATTAGACCCTGCGTCGAATACTGCTCTCACCTCTGGGACGGCTCCGCGAAGTATCTGCTGGACGCTCTCGACGCTATGCAGCGACGGGCTATCCGTATTATTGGTTGTCCGGAGGTAACGGGAAGCCTTGAGCCGCTAGCTCAGCGCCGAACAATAGCTTCCTTGGCCGCATTCTACCGTATTTACCATGGCGAGTGTTCTGAAGAGCTCTTCAATCTGATCCCACCCTCTTCCTTCCGATCCCGAACGACTCGTGCCGGGCAGAGATGCCACCCCCACACAGTGGATAGCATGTTCGCGAGAACCGAACGTTTTAAACGTTCGTTTCTCTGCCGAACGATAGTGGCCTGGAACGCCCTGCCTGTGCACGTGTTTCCTCCCACATATAATCCTGGGTTCTTTAAGCGGAGCGTGAAGAGGCACATCAGTAGGTCGTCAAGTTGAGGGCCACTCTCAATAGTAATGTGTGCTGTGAGAGTGGCCCACAATCGCTAGACGTCGTCACGACTTACCACCAGGCGGGCGGCGTCAATTTGGCGAACCAAATATAAAAAAAAAAAAAAAAAAAATACCTAGGTATGTCAGAGTCATTGGGTATAACGGTAGAGGATATTAAGAAATCGGTGAAAGAACGTTTTTTTGGCCGCCTGACAAAAGTTCTTAACAGTTCTTTGTCCGGTGGTAACAAAATGCGGGCTTTCAACGGTTGGGTGATACCTTTATTGTTATACTCCTTTGGCATACTTAGGTGGACTCAAACGGAACTAGACGCCCTGGATAGGCGAGTCCGTCAACAACTGACATTGCATCGAATGTTGCACCCACGATCTTCTGTCATGAGACTGTACATTCCGCGGAAGTGGGGGGGTCGAGGCTTTTTGAATGCCAAGAACCTCCACAACCGTGAAGTGTGCAGTCTGAGAGATTACTTTCTACAGAACGGGTGTGACATTCATTGCGATGTCGTGATGGTTGACAAGGGCCTGACACCTCTTTCCTTGGCTAACGAGATCTGGCGTAAACCAAAGGTGCTAGGTACTGAAGACCGTAGGGACGTATGGAAGAGTAAGGAGCTACACGGGCGGTTCTACCGGGTCTTAACAGGACCCGACGTAGACCTGCTCGCTTCGGTGAACTGGCTGCGTTTTGGGGACCTCTTTGGGGAAACTGAAGGTTTTGCCTGTGCAATTGCAGATGAGGTTATCAAGACGAACAACTATCGGAAATACATCATGAAGGACGGTACGGTCGACATTTGTCGAGCATGCCACCGTCCTGGTGAATCACTTCGCCATATTATTTCCGGTTGTTCGTATCTTGCTAACACCGAGTACTTGCATAGGCACAATCAAGTAGCCAGGATCATCCACCAGCAACTTGCTCTTCAATATGGCCTTATTGAGTTTGAAGTACCGTACTATAAGTATACACCAGTGCCAGTTCTTGAGAATGGTCGTGCATTGCTCTACTGGGACCGATCAATCATCACGGACAGGACTATTGTTGCAAATAGGCCCGATATCGTGTTGGTTGATCGGACCCAGCGTCGGGCAGTGCTCGTCGATATCGCCGTCCCGCATGACGAAAATCTCGTGAAGGCAGAGAAGGACAAACTTAGTAAATACCTTGATCTGTCCTTCGAGATAACCGCCATGTGGGACGTAGACTCGACGATCATTGTCCCGGTGGTCGTTTCGGCAAACGGATTAATAGCGAAGAGTCTCGATCAACATCTCAAGAGACTCTCGTTAGATTGTTGGATCAAGAGTCAGAATCAGAAGGTTGTTATCCTCGACACGTGCCGTATTGTTAGGAGGTTTCTTAGTCTGTAGCCTCCACCGCCGGTAGTTTGGGTCCTACTCCGCTACTGGTGGGTCACTATTTTTTATATTTTTAAATGTATTTGTTTTTTTTTTTATAAATGTATTTAAAAATGTATAAAATAAGAATGTAAAGAAATAAACGAAATAATAATAATAAAGGAGTACTTTGGAGGATGTGATCTTACAGTATAGGTTTACACCTCAATCTAGACCACGTTTACCACGCTTGCCCACTCATAGGCGAAATCTGGCGTTGATGGGAGCCCTAAATGCATCGCTAGCTCCGTACCTACAGACTAGCCATGATTTGCTAGATACTCACTCGATCCTCTACTGTGGAGCTATTGCCGCTTGTCGTGTTGCACGCGTTAAATTCCCCGAAGTTAACCGTGCACCACGACCGGATGGTGTTCCTGCATGGCAGGCGAGAATCGAGCGACGTATCGGCACATTCAGGGCTCTCATTGCAAAGCTAATCTGCTTCAGCCGGGGAAATAATCGTCCCCGGGTCATGCGTTTTGTGGCTCAGGCATTTGCTGGGACTGGTATTAGTTCCCAGCAATACTTAACCAACGTCACGGAACGTATTGACTTTCTGAAGCAGAAAGTATATGCATGGGCAAGTCGTATTCGTCGTTATAGAGAGCGTGTGGATAGATACTGGCAGAATCGTATCTTCCAAAGCGATCAAAGGAAGGTGTACCGAGTGTGGGAGGGAACTAGGCAACGTTTGAGCGACGGGCAACTGCCAGATACTCACGCCATGAAACAATTTTGGCGTGACATATGGTCGGTGCCCGTCGAACATTCGAAGGGTAACTGGATCAGTGTTGTTGAGCGAGAATGCGATAACATCGAGCCCATGGAGTCTATTACAATAGACTCCGAAGACGTCAGTTGTGCAATGCGTACGGCACCGAACTGGAAAAGTCCTGGACCGGACGGATTGCACAACTTTTGGATAAAGTGGGTTCGTAGTTCGCATGAACGCTTGGCAACACAGTATCAAGAAGCCCTCGAGTTTGGTTCCTTACCCGCTTTCATGACCACTGGCATCACCTTCCTGCTCCATAAATCAGGTAGTACCACGGAACCTAAGAACTACAGACCTATCACTTGCTTACCTACCATCTACAAGCTCCTTACATCTATTCTGAGAACTAAAATAAACTCACATATAATGTCAAATAACATCTTAAATAGTACTCAGAATGGATGTAGGGCTGGGTCACGTGGTACTAAGGAGCTACTCCTTATTGACATGGCCATTAGCCAACAGGTTAAGCGGAGTAGGGGCGCCCTCTCTACTGCCTGGATTGACTACAAGAAGGCCTATGATTCGGTGCCTCATTCATGGCTGGTGAGGATTTTAGAGTTGTATAAAATTAATCCGACTCTTAAATCCTTCTTAGTCTCGTGTATGGGGCAGTGGACCACAGTCCTTCGTCAACCAGGTAGTGGTGAGTGCGCTTCTGGTCCGCGTGACTTGATTAGGATTGAGCGTGGTATATTCCAGGGCGACAGTTTGAGTCCATTGTGGTTCTGTTTAGCACTGAATCCACTTAGCACATTGCTGAAGGATTCAGGGCTAGGCTATCGGTTTCGTAGAGGGGGTGAGGTTATTTCTCACCTGATGTATATGGATGACCTCAAACTATTTACACTGAAACACCAAGATTTGGTGGCATTATTAAAAACTACGGAAGGTTTTAGTAATGCCATTAAGATGGAGTTCGGTGTTGATAAGTGTGCGGTCATGCATGTACAGCGGGGGAAGGTTGTAAATTCACCGAATTTACAACTTTCTGAGATAATAACTCTCAGATCTCTCACCGAGACCGAAACATACAAATACCTAGGTATGTCAGAGTCATTGGGTATAGCGGTAGAGGATATTAAGAAATCGGTGAAAGACCGTTTTTTTTGGCCGCCTGACAAAAGTTCTTAATAGTTTTTTGTCTGGGGGTAACAAAATGCGGGCTTTCAACGGTTGGGTAATGCCTTTATTGTTGTACTCCTTTGGCATACTTAGGTGGACTCAAACGGAACTAGACGCCCTGGATAGGCGAGTCCGTCAACAACTGACATTGCATCGAATGTTACACCCACGATCTTCTGTCATGAGACTGTACATTCCACGGAAGTTGGGGGGTCGAGGATTTTTAAATGCCAAGAACCTCCATAACCGTGAAGTGTGCAGTCTGAGGAATTACTTCCTACAGAATGGGTGTGGCATTCATTGCGATGTTGTGATGGTTGACAAGGGCCTGACACCTCTCTCCTTGGCTAACGAGAACTGACGTAAACCAAAGGTGCTAGGTATTGAAGACCGTAGGGACGTATGGAAGAGTAAGGAGCTACACGGGCGGTTCTACCGGGTCTTAACAGGACCCGACGTAGACCTGCTCGCTTCGGTGAACTGGCTGCGTTTCGGTGACCTCTTTGGGGAAACTGAAGGTTTTGCCTGTGCAATTGCAGATGAGGTTATCAAGACGAACAACTATAGGAAATATATCATTAAGGACGGTACGGTCGACATTTGTCGAGCATGCCACCGTCCTGGTGAATCACTTCGCCACATTATTTCCGGTTGTTCGTATTTTGCTAACACCGAGTACTTGCATAGGCACAATCAAGTGGCCAGGATCATCCACCAGCAACTTGCTCTTCAATACGGCCTTATTGAGTCCGAGGTACCGTACTATAAGTACACACCAGAGCCAGTTCTCGAGAATGGTCGTGCATTGCTCTACTGGGACCGATCAATCATCACGGACAGGACTATTGTTGCCAATAGGCCTGATATCGTGTTGGTTGATCGGGCTCAGCGCCGGGCGGTGCTCGTCGATGTCGCCGTCCCACATGACGAGAATCTCGTTAAGGCAGAGAAGGACAAACTTTCTAAGTACCTCGATCTGACCTTCGAGATAACCGCCATGTGGGACGTAGACTCGACGATCATTGTCCCGATAGTCGTTTCGGCAAATGGACTAATAGCGAAGAGTCTCGATCAACATCTCAAGAGACTCTCGCTAGACTGCTGGATCAAGGGTCAGATACAGAAGGCTGTCGTCCTCGACACGGCACGCATCGTTAGGAGGTTTCTCAGTCTGTGACCTCTACCGCTGGTAGTTTGGGCCCTGCTCCGCTACTGGTGGTGGTCTGACATGGATTTTTTTATAATATTATATGTAATTTTTCATATAAATATTGTAAAAAAAATTATGTTAAGAGAATAATTTGAATAAATGAGTATAATAATAATAATAAATTTTTAATAAGTGATATTATTAAAAACTACGGAAGTTTTTAGTAATGCCATTAAGATGGAGTTCGGTGTTGATAAGTGTGCGGTTATGCATGTACAGCGGGGGAAGGTTGTAAATTCACCGAATCTACAACTTTCTGAGATAATAACCCTCAGATCTCTCTCCGAGACCGAAACATACAAATACCTAGGTATGTCAGAGTCATTGGGTATAGCGGTAGAGGATATTAATAAATCGGTGAAAGAACGTTTTTTTGGCCGCCTGACAAAAGTTCTTAACAGTTCTTTGTCCGGTGGTAACAAAATGCGGGCTTTCAACGGTTGGGTGATACCTTTATTGTTATACTCCTTTGGCATACTTAGGTGGACTCAAACGGAACTAGACGCCCTGGATAGACGAGTCCGTCAACAAATGACATTGCATCGAATGTTACACCCACGATCTTCTGTCATGAGACTGTACATTCCGCGGAAGTGGGGGGGTCGAGGCTTTTTGAATGCCAAGAACCTCCACAACCGTGAAGTGTGCAGTCTGAGAGATTACTTTCTACAGAACGGGTGTGACATTCATTGCGATGTCGTGATGGTTGACGAGGGCCTGACACCTCTTTCCTTGGCTAACGAGAACTGGCGTAAACCAAAGGTGCTAGGTACTGAAGACCGTAGGGACGTATGGAAGAGTAAGGAGCTACACGGGCGGTTCTACCGGGTCTTAACAGGACCCGACGTAGACCTGCTCGCTTCGGTGAACTGGCTGCGTTTTGGGGACCTCTTTGGGGAAACTGAAGGTTTTGCCTGTGCAATTGTAGATGAGGTTATCAAGACGAACAACTATCGGAGATACATCATGAAGGACGGTACGGTCGACATTTGTCGAGCATGCCACCGTCCTGGTGAATCACTTCGCCATATTATTTCCGGTTGTTCGTATCTTGCTAACACCGAGTACTTGCATAGGCACAATCAAGTAGCCAGGATCATCCACCAGCAACTTGCTCTTTAATATGGCCTTATTGAGTTTGAAGTACCGTACTATAAGTATACACCAGTGCCAGTTCTTGAGAATGGTCGTGCATTGCTCTATTGGGACCGATCAATCATCACGGACAGGACTATTGTTACAAATAGGCCCGATATCGTGTTGGTTGATCGGACCCAGCGTCGGGCAGTGCTCGTCGATATCGCCGTCCCGCATGACGAAAATCTCGTGAAGGCAGAGAAGGACAAACTTAGTAAATACCTTGATCTGTCCTTCGAGATAACCGCCATGTGGGACGTAGACTCGACGATCATTGTCCCGGTGGTCGTTTCGGCAAACGGATTAATAGCGAAGAGTCTCGATCAACATCTCAAGAGACTCTCGTTAGATTGTTGGATCAAGAGTCAGATTCAGAAGGCTGTTATCCTCGACACGTGCCGTATTGTTAGGAGGTTTCTTAGTCTGTAGTCCTACTCCGCTACTGGTGGGTCACTATTTTTTATATTTTTAAATGTATTTGTTTTTTTTTTTTATAAATGTATTTAAAAATGTATAAAATAAGTAAAGGAATAAACGAAATAATAATAAATATGTTAGGACAATCCACACAACGCCATCTAGTCTCAAACTAAGCAGAGCTTGTGATATGAGTACTAGATAAACTGATATAAATACTTATATACATTTTTTTTTGTAAATACATACATATTATACATAGGAAACATCCAGACTTCGGTACAAACGTATGTGTCATCACACAAAGTTTGTCCCGACCGGGAATCGAACCCGAGACTCCGGCGTCGAAAGCGGATACACTACCGACCACGCCACCGAAGCAGTCAACCAAAAGGCGTCGATTGGTATGAAAACAAAATTTGTGCGGTTGGGCTATTAATTGTTATAAACAAATTAATTTGTTAACCGATAAAAAGTTGTTTTTTATATTGGGAAATGATTTCTAAGGGTAAAACGGGCAAAATAGAACACTTTTTACTTTGAATTTTTTTCGAAAAAAATGCGTTTTAAAGAAGTTACAACCATTTTAAAACGCAAAAATGGTCACATTTAACATTTTTATCTCACCGAGTTTTGATCGAATTCAAAAAAATCCTGCGGCAGAATACTTATCAGATCTTAAGCTTCTACTGACTATTTTCCAAAATGAGAAAATATACATTTTTCACAACTTTCATTAAAAGACCCTCACATATGACGCCTATATCCCCGAAGGCGTAGGTAGAGGTGCATAACACACACACAATTTGCTAGTATGTTTGGTCCAACGTAATAGGGGGCAAGTCTATTGCCGTCATCGGGCACACATATAATGGGTTATATCCAAAATGGCCAAATATTTTTTTTAATATAGTACGAGGGCCGTAGGACATTGAAAAATATTGATTAACAGTAGCAAGGACTTATTTGTAAGTTATTTTATTATCTTCAATTTTGTACAAAACTAATTTTTGATATAATTCACTGTTTACAAGAAAAATCCAAAAAACCGAAAATTTTCAACTTCCTAACTTTTCAACCTTGAATAACTTTTTTAGCACAAGTCGGATCGATGGGAACTATTGATATTTGATTTATAATGATGTACTTAATACCTGCACCACTTTGCAGCTCTATACGAATTAATGCAACCTTACAATTTTGTTCTGAATATTTTAACTGGATAACTCCGTTAGCTACCTGATTTGAGATTTCTTTTTGAGATATTAGGGTAGGACTCGGTAAAATAAAGCTACTTACGAAAAATTAGCTTGCTGTTAATCAATATTTTTCAATGTTCTACGGCCTGCGTACTATATGACAATCAGACAAGAGTTACTTTCGCATTTGTAATATTAATAGGTACCTAAATGGCGTACAAGGAGAATGACATGCCAACAATAGTATGACGAGCACTAAGGATGTTGCCGGGGTAAACGCGCGGATGGTGACAACGACTAACTACCGTAAAATGAGATTATATTGTGGTCATGTCAATGACAGTAGAAAATTCAAAGCTCCGCTTATCCCTCGCGAACTGTACCCTATTTACAGTTCGCGAGGGATAAGCGGAGTTTTGAATTTGTGTGAGTGATCACGTACAAAAGTAGAGTAAATACTCTTTTTGTAGCTGTCTGTACATGTGTGTGTAAAAGTGGTCACATATACGTTCACATTGCACTCACACAAATGCAGACTTCCGCTTATCCCTCGCAAATTGTAAAAAGGTATGGTTTTGATATAGTAGTTTATGAAATAAGTAATTTAAAATGGGACATCGAAAAGTTGCTGCGGCGGCACAACGCAAATTGAGTTGAATAATAAATATTGGATAGAAACAGGCGTTACTTGGCGAAAATCCATGACAAAACAATGGTAAGTAAAAATTTTTTTTTTTTATTTTTTTAAGAAAAAACTTTTTAGCATTAATTAATAGCATTAATTTTTCGCAGAATCAAAAGGACAACAAAACGTCGACAATTGTTTCGCCTCTAAACGAGGCATTATCAAGACTGTCTCAGAGAGAACAGCTTGATAACAGCTTGGCTGTTCTCTCTGAGACAGTCTTGATAATGCCTCGTTTAGAGGCGAAACAATTGTCGACGTTTTGTTGTCCTTTTGATTCTGCGAAAAATTAATGCTATTAATTAATGCTAAAAAGTTTTTTCTTAAAAAAAAAAATTTTTACTTACCATTGTTTTGAATAATAAAGCCTTAAAAAAGCGATTTCATAAAGTTGAAGACTTGAAAAAAGATTTTAGTAGGTATTTACGAGTAGCATATTCTTCTCTATTTATCATCGATGTAATATTCCTATATATACACAGTCGGCGCTCGAATAATGGCACCACTCAAAGAAGGCATAAATCCGACGATATGCCTTGTTTAGTGTACACCAAAGACATTAGATCAATTCTATTTACACATCGTATTGGTCTATGTATTAAAATAATACAATGCAAAGCCTCCTTGTTTTTGACGCCAATTAATAGTTAGTACCTATGTACCCGAAGCTTGGAATATTTTGCTATAATTTTTACCAATTATCATTAAAGGCTGGCTATTTTCTGGTCCAAAGAATAAGTATCACCATCCAACGTGGCAACACAGCCAGCATTCTGGGAACCTTCCCAGTCGGCAATGACGCGGAGGAATTTTTAAATGACATTTTTTAGTGTAAATATTTTTTGTATATTATTATGTAAATTGTTATTCTTATTGTAAATAAATATTTCGCCAGTTATTAAATCTTTAAATAAAAAATACCATTAAATAACAAGAATCTCATCATGGTCAGTTTTCCACGCGTTTTGACTAACATTTCTGTGAGATTTAGCAATTATCGCTAATGTTCACTTATATAAGAAAATGCAAACACATGACGACAATGAAACGTGTATCTCTGTTATCTGAAACCCCTCACAATTAATTTTGACCCTTATTACCAAAGCAACAGATTAGTTATTTTTATTACACAAAACACGCGTAAAATCATGCTTGTTTCGCTGACTGTTGCTCAGACTGCTGAGATTCTATGTAGTGGTATGTAACATCTGTCCTAGCTGTTTACAGGTGGTTATGGTTTTTGTGGTGTCCGGTAACGGCATTATGTGGGTTCTACGAAATTACTGGCTAAGTGTGAGTGTGTAACTTATTTTTTTATTTCATATATTAACAATTATAAACTTACAGCTAACGCCAAGACGTTTAGTTATGCTTCTACCTTTTCTACATACATCTTACTACAGTTTACATTTACATTTACAGCAACTCACATAAGAATAAAACAATATCATAAAATAAAATAAAATAACTTATGGGTAGGAACTTAACCATAACTAATACACCAACCCACTACGAGACATTCAAAAATTCCGCGGCCTTCTTTGCAAATTGGTATGGGGCATTGCAGAATATATCCGCCTCTGGATTAGCCTGAAGTAAACTATTCAACAACCCAACAGCCCTAGAAGTAGGAGTACTTGCAGCTTGAGGTATACTCCACGATGGTGGGGTCATGAGTAATTTATGTTGGCGACGCCCAGTGCCACGCATGTAATTCTCCGGAACATAAAAGCATATGCATTGTACAGTTGATGGGCTATCCACTCTATTGGTCAATAAAAGATAGTAATGCATTATAAGCGTGTGATCACGTCGCATTTCCAGAGTGTCCAGTCCCACCATTCCATAAACAAACAGTGAAGGGTACAAGTATGGATAGTAGCCATATGTGCGCTTGCAAACTGCAACTCTGCCTACCCCTTCGAGGATATAGGCGTGACGTATGTCTGTATGCTTCCCCGGAGGGGTAGGTAGAGGCATTAAACGTCCTTTGCCAGTTATTTTGTTAGTCCATGAGCCTAATGTCGCTATCCGGTCAGTTTTATTACTTGGGTCTTTAACATGTTGGAGGGACTCCTATGCATCCAACCAACGCTAGTTGTAATATTTTGAACTAATACCCACGTGGAGTAGATTTCAGAGCAAATTGAAATCCATAGTCTCTGTCTATCCCATCGGGAAAGAGCCGTAACTGCATGTTGTATGGCGTTTTCTCGTTTGAATAGTAAATTTGTTCCCAACTCACTATTCCCACTTTTAATATATCGTAGGAGATAAAGCACCAAATGCATTTCTTAGCTTGGAGTGAGATAGATGAACGTGACTGGTATTTCGTTTCTTGCTAAGTTTGTGTTCTTCAACCTTAATTCATAACTAAATGCATTAGACTGCTTCGGTGGGGTGGTTGGTAGTGCATCGGCTTTCGACTCCGGAGTCTCGGGTTTGATTCCCGGGTCGAATCCCATATTTGTGTGATCCACAAATGTTTGTTTCGGAGTATGGGTGTTTTCTATGTATGTTATGTATGTATTTAGAAACATATAAGTATGTTTATCAGTTGTCTAGATCCCATAGCACAAGTTTATAGCTTAGTTTGGGCTGGATGACGTTGTGTTAGAATGTCCATCAATATTTATAATATTTATTTTATATCTGGGGGCAGTGGGAGTGCCCCCGGTCAAGACAAGATCGCAAAGCGTTTCGTTTGCTTTTAGAACGGCGTGTTATAAGTTATAAGTTTTCTGCAGTTTAGTGTATCTGTCTTCCGAACGGATGAACCAATTTTGATGCGGATTTTTTGTAAGCCGATGTGATCGATATATTTCTTAGCTATAAACTTTGAAGATCTTCAGCTCATTTCCTGTGTGATGCAGGGGTCTCACTCACATGCCCTTACTCTGACCCACTGGAAGGTGAAATAAGTGGTGCCTTTGTACTGTTAATCTATCATTATTATTTTTCTTCTCGATCTGTTATTTTGTTGTGTGTACATAAATTATTAAATATGAAAAAATGTCGGGACTTCCTTAATTTTTAAATTATTATTTTATTTGTTAAATACACACGGTGTAAACCATTCCGTGGTGTCACGGAAACAAGGGCTCGTTGCTTGTCTTACAATAATATCCAAAACGACGTCGAGTTGTCTTGTTTGTGTACCGTCAACCCCAGACCTTTGATCACGACATTATTGAAGAACAATTTAATGGAGTGTGAAATCGTTTGTACAAAGTACGTCTTAGTATAATATAATCCGTTTGAAGCAGTGTACATTTTGGCTTTTTAATTACCTACTTGCTTTGTGGGCTTTGGGACAGAAAAAACTGGTTAGTTAAGTAAGTTCGCCTCCTATTTCGCGGAACCCAGGGTGCTAAAGGCTGTATCAACATCTCCAAGGCTCAATTTATCCTCACCTGCTTACGGTGCACCAGTTGACAGACGGGTGGGGTTCTGGTAAATGTGCTGTAAGTGCCTGGAGACGGCAATGGGCTCACCCTCTTTTACGTAGTACCAAAGTGAGGGGCAAAAACTTACGTAACGCCTTTATCTAACCCTTTAGGGATAGAGACATGATTTTCAACCGACCTTCAAAAAAGGAGGAGGTTCTAAATTTGACTGCTATGTTTTTTTATGTTTGTTACCTCATGTCTTCGGACAGGGTTTTTTTTTTAATTTAAGTCGACAAATAGACGCCGCCCTCCTGATGGTAAGCTGTGGCGATGTCTGGCGATTATGGGCAACTCTCATAGTACATAGAAATACTATAGAGAGTGGCCCTTAACTTGACGCCCTAGTAATTTGTTTCTTCACGCTTCGCTTAAAGAACCCATCTAATTTAGCTGAATAGAAGACATTATAAACGTCGACATATGTTTCACCTACTCACGAGGCATTCTCAAGACTGTCTCAGAGAGAAACAGCGGCTGTTCTCTATCAAATTCAACATCTTACCCCATTGTTTATTATGGATTTTCGCCAGGTAACGCCTGATTCCATTCAATAAATATTACAATTCCTGGTTAGAGGCAATATTAGGTGACAAGTGTGAGCTGCGCATATTTTAATGTTCCCTGTCTAGTCAGTCAGTCTGCTTGTTGCGTTTAAAAATAAATTCAGTACCTATAAAGTTAGAATACTTTCTGTACAAAACGTCTTCGTGAATGGCATTTACTAATACAAAGAAAAGAATAATAGAAGTCTGTTACAAATAGAAGAGTTTTACATCTAAAGGTTTAATTAATTGAAAGAAAACGAGAAAAAGACAGTCTAGGATTATCATTGAGTCAAAGTGTCAGACGGTTTCAAAAGACTGTTTCAGTGTCTGAGCTTCGGACGAAATGAAAATTAAAAGCTTCTTAAGTTAAACCTTCCACTTTTATAAAGAGTAGTGTTCATTGCCCACTGTTTAAGTACGAGTATATTTTTCTTTTACTTCTTGAATGATCTTAAATAGAGTTGAAGACGCGCGACATTTTTTCATTCAGGACCTATGATAAGTTAGATAAGTACCTAGATACAAAAGGGCTTTCAAGTTGAATATCTCGCAGAAGGATTATTAATTAAAAAAATTGTTAACCTAACCTGCCAATGTTTTTAAAAGACATATCCAATCTAAAAAAGTATATATCACTTTACGTGTAGGGGAGCTACCCCGAATAAAAAAAAATATTTATGATTTTATTTTAGCACTTTGTCGGTGTTTGTGTCCATGCAAAGTTTCATCTTTCTAGCATCAACCGCTGGACGGTAAGCCGAGACGGATAGACGTAATGACGGATGGACGGACGGACATGACGAGACTAAACCTAAGGGTTCCAAGACTTGAACTACGGAACCCTAAAAAAATAATGAAACTTCAACCTGAACTAGTTCAATTGAGTGTTACATGATCAGCAGATCCTATCACTTAGACTGTGAACAAATTGTAACCTAAGGCGGAATGAATCAATTCAATTTATAGGAATTCATTCGAACATGTACCTAATTAGAAGAAAACAGTACTGGATTCACAAGAGATTTTTCCTGGAAGTATGTTTCTATGATCGAACAATCGAGCAATTAATTAGTTATAATTGATAGTTACTTAATACGTATAAGTATAAAAATTTGTGTCATCATATTTTTTTTTAATCAGTTAAGTATCTAGTTCTAGTAGAATGATGATGATAGATGTTTTCCAACTTTATCCCTCTTATTCCACAAAAACACATATACTTTCCCACTGATAAATTTTATTTTTACTGACCGGTTTCACCTCACGGCATCATCAGAGATTTTGATATAGTTTTAACAAATTACATAATAATATAGTACTACATATTCGTAAGAAAATATTAGAACCATAATTATTTTTTCTAAATTTAAAAAAATATACCAATGGAAAAATATATGTGTTTATGTGCAATATGTGTAGCAGATTCCACCAAGTGCCGTTAATCGACAGTTTAAACAGTTTTGTAGATTAGATGCCATTATTTGTCGTTAGTTCCAAAATATTTACTTTAACATTTAGAAATAAAGAGATATGCAATGATTGCCGCTAAAACAATGCAATTGAATATTTATTAACAACTATATAACTCTTCTTTATTCAACTCCTTCAATTGACCTTTTTATGGACTGGTTGAGCTCTTGGAAAAATGTTAGAAATGTTGCTTTAGGCAAAATTTCTATAATATTATTCTAACAAAACATATCCACAATTTCTAACATTATAACGTCGATTTAATAATTTTAGACAACCGGAGATAACCACCGCCTTTGTTCAATTACGTTACTGACATTTTAGCTTCCAAAGTTTATAATTTATAACGAATATGTTTTATTAATGATCTCGACCAAGATTGTAATAAAGTACCTAATCTTTGCGCTTGGTCTTGAAGTGGAATTGATTTAAACAATATTCCGTAGAGTTTGCCTTAGAGTATCAATCCAATGTTTAGAGTAGGGTCTCAAGAATCCCTACCTAATGGTACCTATTAACGTCTCTAGGGCCATCCTTACCTGTACCGTCCAAACGGTAAACCTGGAAACTATTCAACAAAGACCAACGTGGGGCAAAAGAAGTGATTGGCGGAATGTGGGTGTAATAAATACCTCTGTTTACCCTTTCGGGGATAAAGACGTGATTTTGTGTGTGTTTAAGGCTATAATTTAGAGCCATTATGTATTATGTACCTATAGCTAATTTGTAATACATAGGATGTCACTATTAAAAGTTCCACGCCTCCGTCTGAAATTCGCTCAATTCTGCCTAAGATCATTGTTTCTGCGATTCTATAATAATATTATTATGCTTTCGACTGTCGGCACTTGGTGGAACTTATAGTAATACATTTTTTTGAAATATACTCACATGTACAAGTTTAACAATTCTCACATTCACAGACAGTGAATATAGTGTTGTGAATTAATAGGAATACCTCTGATGATGCCATAAAACGAAACCGGTAAGGTTTTATAAAATAAAAAGAATTGTGAAACTGTACAAGTGAGTTTATTTCAAAAAAATGTACTATAATATTCTAACGGGAAAATGTTTATTATTCGGAAAAGCTCTTTCAGATTATCTGAAGCGGATCACGAATACTAGAAACTAAAAATATATCTCCGAGGGCAGAGGTGTATCGAATTCCCAAGTTCAGTTGGCCCCACCTTAAAAAGGGCAAGTTTATTACAGTTATTTGGCACTGTACATAAAAGTTCAATAATAAAACAATTACCATTCTATAATCTAACTCTAAATTCAACAACCAGTATATAGCTATAACAATTTTTCTGCAGTACGGCAATGCAATGCAAAATACGCGAATCTCGTGTAATAATCTGCGATTGATTGTAAGTAGGCCTAACACTGCCACTTTGGATATTCGTCCTTGTAAATAGCTTACTGAAGCTCTTGGCAATCCGAGTTCTTTAAGCGGAGAATTATTCTAGTCGTGGTGTAGATGATTATGAAATAATAGGCCAAGTAATTATTTAATACAGTGACGCCAAATTCCAGAATATAAGTCGACTCGATATGGCTACAAAGTGGTCAGGAGCTAATTACTTACTTGGTCTATTATTTCATAATCATCTACACCACAACTGGAATACTTCTCTCCTTTAAGAACTCGGATTGCCAAGAGCTTCAATAAGCTATTGACTAGGATGAATATTCAAAACAGCATTGTTAGGATGTTTGTAACCAAATTTGGCTGCGGCTGCATTTGGTAAGCGCTGACTAGTCGCATGGTGGCCACCATAAACCTACTACTGAGTTGCAAATCGTAGTCGCATGAGATGTATTCCCCACTTTATCACACTGTGTACCCGGCGCGCGGTGAATCCGTGGAGTGCCATCCCCACTTGGACTATGGCGAATCCAGTGCTAGATCTCCTCTCTTTAAGGTGCCTTACAACTCATCAGTGGAATGATGATATACGAAGGATATTGGGCGCTGATCGCTGGATTCAAATATCTGGTGAATGCAAATACCCCGGGAACGAGTAAAGCAACTAAGTCATGTAAGTGAGAGACCCATGTTCAGTCGTGGACTGCAGTGGGTATTATGAATATTTTGTATCTCTACAAAATAAACTTCTGCTAGGCTGACATAGTGCAGATGTATCTGCGAGTCCCATATGAATTTTAATTCCTAAATGTTCCAAAAGTTTTAAAGCCTCGAAGAGTTCTGTGGTATAATTTTACGCGGTTAGATGCGAATAAAGTTTCATACCGTAAATGTGGTTTATTTGATTTAACTAGTGGAAGTACGGTAGGCGTACCTGGGAACGGGTTCAGCTAATGGAAATCACTACGCAACTAAAATGTTAAGTTGTGGTCGTTCATCCGATGTCAGTTAATTTAGCATAATATTGCAGCATACTCGTAATATTAATAATTGTATAATAATTATTAAATTATATAATCGCTAATTATGATATTTATAAGTAGCGAAACTAACACAATGATTTTTATTGACCGAGCAAGCGAACGTCTGTAGTTTGAGACTGGAAAATTTTGCTTTCGTCTGTGTGTCTGTCTGTATGTGTGTTCCAGGCTAGCGGCCACATTTTTTTTGGATCTCCACGTAACTTGGTACAAGCAATTTTTGTTTTGTGGGAGGAACACCTGCTCAGTTGGAGCAGGCGGACGAAATATAAAACCCGATCTCTAAATAAAATCAGACTGTAAAAACCAGCCAAGTGCGTGTCGAGCCACGCATTGAATAGGGTTCCGTAGTCACCCATATTAGCATATATAACTCCTGAACCAACAAAGTTGTCTAATCCGTTAAAGTTTTGCTTGAAAGTTCCATACATGGACTACCATTACAAACATTTTCAGATTTTTCAAGCCATTGAGGGGGACAGACATGACGAAACTATAAGGGTTCTGAAACTTGAACTACGGAACCCTAAAATGGCCAAAGTCCGCCGGGGCGTCCTCAGGCTCTCCTTTCGAGGGTACGCACAACCGGGTAGGGCTTTCTGCAATGGACGAAAGAGCGGATTTTATTTGAAAGGAATAGATTTTCAGTAGTTTGCACCTATTATAGTATAGAAATGTAATCAATATATATTTCTGGATAAAATATAGGTATTGAATGGAATCAGGCGTTACATGGCGAAAGTCTATGATAAAACGATGGGGTAAGATGTTGAATTTTTATATAATTGCACTAATTTCGCTAAATAGAAGACATTACAAACGTCGACATATGTTTCACCTACTCACGAGGCATTCTCAAGACTGTCTTAAAGAGAGCAGCTGTTCTCTATATATAAAATCTTTCAATTATATAAAAATTCAACATCTTACCCCATTGTTTTAAAATATAGGTATTAAGATTGGTTTATTGGGTTAGGGTTGCGCTAATTACAGGTACTTGCAACTTTTCAAATCCTGTTATTCGGTTCGTACACGGAATAAGATGTAATAAGTTATAGGTACTAAGTATTATAATAACTGCTGACGTCACTCGGCTGTCTCCGAAGGCTGCCTGCGAAACTTCCCTTGTTTGCGCCACCTGCATTTCCCGTCTTGTAAACCGTCTGACGCTAATATGGAGGACATGTTTGCAACACGGGTACATTACCGATTTCTCTGAGCATTGAGCTTATTTTTACTAACTACCGTTGTCGGCGTTTGTAAACTTTTTAATGCTATTTAACTTTATGCTTTATAATACCCTACAAGAATGTTTGCTATAGAAAGTTTAATTTTATTTACAATTTTTTATTTATGGAAGGGCTGTAATACCTTCCACCAAAAAAATATAGGCAATATAATAAAAAAATAGGAAATAGAGTCTGCTCAAGCTTATGCTTAAAGTCCCATGTATTCTGACGAATCAGATCTCCAGGAATCCTGTGGTCATACCTAAGTTCACCATTAAGTTCTAATTGATTTAAATTACTGTGTTAATTTTGAACGTTTAAGTTACAAGATTAGCTTCGACTGACATTGATTCGATTTCATTCAACGCAATGTGCTCTGAAGAATGCTTTAGTAATTTTAATTTATGTAGATTGTAGGAACTCATTATTCAGTGAAAGGAACTTGAGTGAAAGCCTAATAAGATTTAAGTAGGTATATAAAACTTAAAATTAGATGTTTATCAATATACACAATGACCTGTTACTATCGGCATAACTGCTTTCTGGTCCACCGGGCAGGTAATTTAAATCCATCAAACAACAAAGTTCGACCGAGATTGTTGTACTGAGGATACCTTTAAATTGACTGATACTACCTACTCAAGTTTTTTAACGTACGGAATCCTCATGGACTGCACGACGTCGAAGGATACCTATCGGTAAACAGGGCTTTTTTTTTTTTTTTTTTTTTTTTTTTAATTCCGCGGCCCAAGGTCGCGGCCGCTCTAACGTCCGTTGCCGGGCGTCCCTGGTTACTAGCAGAGGGTATGTCCAGTGGCGCCCGGCGGACTTTGACCACCCCTGTGGTCTCTGCGGGTGTTTGGTCGGGACGAGAATCCCGCGTCATTGGGGTCGGGTTTTATCCCGCGTCAGTGAGTGAATCTGGTTGCGTGCTATGGGGCAAAGGCCCCGCAGCACGCAACCCTTCTAGCCTGCTTCTGTAAGGACGGTGGGTGGCGATCCCGCCGTCCTCAGGCCCCGATCATGGAGGACGATAGTCTTGGGCGTAGTCGCGTAGTCTGGGGCGGCCTGGCCGTCGACTACGGAACTCGGCGGGGAGGGTACGCTCTCTCTCCTTCCCGGCCGCCTCCTTCGCGAGCATGACTTGCTCGCAGAAGGACACGGCCGCGTTCCACCTACTCCCGCTGGATACCATGGCTTGAAGCATGGTCCCCAGCGAGAGGGTATCCACGCCCAGACTCACTACGAGGTCCCGGCGCTGACTCGCCCACGCTGAGCACTCCACCAACGTGTGGAGTGCGGTGTCGTCGTCGGAAACCTCGCAGTGTTGACACCGGGGTGTGACCTCACGATGCATGCGAAACAGATAGCTACCGTAGCATCCATGCCCGGCAACCATCTGCGTCGCACGGTACGTGAGGTCACCATGCTGCCTCTGCAGCCAATCGTCCATGATCGGTCTCACCGCCGCGATGAAGATGGCACCCCCCTTGGGTTGCTCAAGTCGCACCCTCCATGACTCCATGAGATCCTGGCGGAATTGGGACCGCTGGTCCTCGATTTCTCGAGACGCAGGCCTGTGGTCCCGCTCCAGCGCCTCCTTGCGCCATTGGAACAATGACGCAAGGGCTCTCGCTTCCAGGTCCCATGGAGGGGTCCCGGCTAGGAGACATGCAGCCTCTCCGGAGATCGTGCGGTACCCCCGTACGGTTCTGACGGCCAAGGTTCTAAGTGGTCTGTTTAACAGAGTCACGTTCCCCTTGACCGCCAACCTATCCGCCCATACGGGAGCCCCGTATAGGGCCATACTCCGCACGATCCCCAGGTACAGTCTCCTGCAGGAGGCGTTGGGTCCCTTTAGGTTGGGCATCAGTCGCGAAAGCGCGACCGATGCCTGCGTCACCTTGGGGACCAAACTTCGGAAATGTGGTCCGAAGTTCCATCGGCTATCAAGTACGATCCCTAGGTACTTCATCGAGGGCTTGATGCCGATGCTAACGCCTCCCACATTTATGCTGGAACCTTCTGGTGGACCGTTCCGAGGTCTGTGAAAACACAGAACCTCGGACTTGTGCAAGGCCACCTCCAGTCCCAGCTGCCGTATCCGACCCACGACTCGAGCAACACCCGTCGTGACCTTGAGTGCTGCCTCCTGGTACGTTGCACCCCGCGCCGTGACGAGGGTATCGTCGGCGTAGCACGTTACGCAGACACCCCTAGGCAACGCACCCCGCAGCACCCAGTCGTAGCCGATGTTCCACAGAAGCGGCCCCAGGACCGACCCCTGCGGAACACCGCACGACACATCTCGCCGAGCTGGCCCGAGCCAGCTGGGGAAAGCTATGGCCCTCTCCGAGAGATAGGCCCCGACAATACGACGGAGGTAGAGAGGCGTTTCGTGATACACGAGCGCCTCCCTAACGCAGCTCCATGGCAAGGTGTTGAACGCGTTGGCGATGTCAAGAGACACCGCCACCACCACCTTGCCCTGCGAGACTGCTTCCTCCGTCAGGCTCTTCACGCGCATGATCGCGCTCACGGTGGAGCGTCCCCGACGGAAACCGAACTGGTTATCCGCCAGGTCTGGCCCCACACTCGTGAGATGCTCGACGAGGCGTTCCGCGATAATGCGCTCAAAGAGCTTACACACCTCGTCGAGCAACACGATCGGCCGGTATCCGGACGGTGAGTCCACCGGCCGCCCCGCCTTACGGATCAGGACCAGTTTCCCCGTCCTCCACACCTTGGGAAACTGGCCCCTTTCGAGGCATGCGCTAAAGAGCCCCATCAGTCGAGGCCCGAGTTCTTCGAGGGCCAGGACCCATGCACGGCCAGGAATGTCGTCGGGTCCGGGGGCAGTGATTTTCCGGCGTTTAAGCCGGAGTACTGCCGCACCTAGCTCCCCCACCCTGACTTCGGGTACGTCGTCTTCGCTGGTGCTATCCGCGTCGGGCAGAGACGGAGCCATGCGCGGAGGGACGTGCTCCTCCGCGCTCGTCGGAAACAGGGAGCCCATGACCCGCTCCAGCTGCTGCGGCTGGAGACTCTGGGTCAGTGGGGGCGCCCTAGGTCGGAGTTTCTCCCTGACCTGTAGGTACGGGCGCCCCCATGGGTTCTGCTGCAGGGTCTCCAGGAGCTCCTCGCGGGCCGCCGTCTTGGCCCGCTTTATCGTCTCCTGGAGATTACCTTTAGCCTCCCTGTATGCCTGAAAAAGCTCCGCCTCTCGAGCTGCCGCGTCGTCTGGGCGGCGACGCCTCCGGCGAAACCTGGTGTACCGGCGGCGGGCGGCATCTCCGCCCGCCGCCGGTACACCTGCTTCCTGGCCGGTCTGGGTGTAACCCTAGGCATCGCCGCATCACAGATTTGCGACATGGCTCTCCTGAACCACTCCGCCTCGGCATCCACATCGGCAGGCCGGTCCGGCGCTGGAATCCAGGCCTGCACGATGGATGCCTCCAGGAGAGCCTCCCGATCCAGATGGTGAAGTGCCCAACGCGGATCCGGGGGATTTGCCACCGGCTGTGGGAGGTCAGGTGGGGGGACGACATCGAACCGGATGTACCGATGATCCGAGTGCGTCTCCTCACCCTCCTCCACGCGCCAGCCTGTAATACGGGCGGCGAGTCAGGGGATGCGAACGTTACGTCCACGATCGATTCCCCCCCCCGCCGCCAAAAGGTGGCGACATTCCCCCGGTTGAGGACCTCCAGACCACGTGTTCTGGTCCAGTCCTCAAGAAGCCTCCCCTTGTCCCTGGTTTCCCGGGAGCCCCACGCCTCACTCCAGGCGTTGAAGTCTCCCAGGAGCAGGACAGGGCGAGGACGGCACGCAGCGAAGACGACGTCGAGCTCAGTGAGCCATAGCTCAAACTGAGACTCGTCAATGTTCGGCGAGATGTAGGTGGCCACGACTGCCAACCCATCATAGTCCGCCGCAACACACCCGCGGCCCCTTGCAATGATCGCAAGGCGCGAGTTGTCTGCGGCGGACCCCCCAAAGATACAACAGGCCGAGCCGTCCTCGTCCACCGGGCTTCCCGGGTGGACGTAGTACGGCTCGGCGACCACGGCCAAGTTTATGGACCACTGCCGGATGCTCTGGTACAGAAGATCCTGAGCAGCACGGCAGTGGTTCAAATTCACTTGCAGGATACGGATACGGGCGTCAGACATTAATTGACGTCCATAACCGCATCCCGCCGCGAAGCAACTGGCCACGCAAGGGCGGCACCCCCACCGCTCTCAGCGGACGGACGAGGTTTTGGCTTCGAGGCGGCGCAGGTTGTGCTGCCGACCCGGTGATCCGCGGTCTTGCCCTCCGCCTCGCATCTATAGCAGCGAGGCGGGGCGTCACAGGCACTTGCCTTGTGACCGGGCCGGCTGCAGCGGAAGCACCGATCGCCCACGGTGACTTCCGCTGTACACTGCACTCCGACGTGCCCCACCACCATGCACCGGAAACATCTGGTTTCCCGGGCACGAAGGAGGTGCACCTGCGCCTTTAGGAAGCCCCCTACGAGGAGGCTTCGTCCGTCCGCCACTTTCAGTGCCGCCGCGACGGGGCACTGGACGACTGTCATCCCGTGACCAGTGGAGCCGAAGGAGATATCTGAAGCCTTCACCTGGTCACGGGGGCAGCCGCCCGCCTCCACGACGGCGGAGACAACTTCCTCCGTCGTGGCCGCGTCATCCAGACCCGTGATGCGCAATGCGGCGCATTTGGTGGGTCTGGTGACGCGGACGGCTTCTTCGTCCAGCGCGACCCTAAGCTGAGCCGCTAGGGCGTCAGCTTTAGGGCGCCGGAGACCTCGAGGAGGCGAGCCCCGGTGCGTGTCGTCTTGCACCGGAGCCCCCCTTGTATTTCGAGGGCCGAGAGGTTGACTGAGGACTTCACGGTCCTCAGTACGTCGGCGTACCCCACCCCTTTCTCCACACCTACCGTCGTCACCGTCAGGACGACGGCGGTGGAGCGAGGGGGGCGGGGCCTCTTTGGCGCCTTCGCCGCGGCGGCTTTGGCCGCTTTCTTGGCAGCCTTCGTCTTCCTCTTCTTGGCTCCCACTACTTCCCATCCCTCCCGTCTGGAGGGATGTAAGGAAGCAACGGGAGCGACGTTAGAGGAAGACGAGGCGGCAGGGGTGCCACTCTTCTTACCGCGCCCCTTGGCCTTCCGCGCCTGGGCCGCGGTCTCGGCCGGCATCCGGTTCGCTGAAGCGGACGGGGGCGGAGCGGGGCGGCGGACAGCGGGTGTGCCGCTTGGACCCGGAGCGGGAGCACCGCCGACAGCCGCCGCGTATGAAAACGCGGGACGCGCTAGCGGAGGGCGGTACGCCCGGTCCTCCAGGACCGCGAGGCGCCTCTCGATCGCCGTCAGGACCTGCACCGTAGTCGGTACAGGCTTCGGCGGCGAGCCGGGCGCCATGGTGGGCGCGGTCCTAGGCGCCGTCTTCGGCGCTGGTCCAGCCGTCAGAGGAGGAGGCGGCATGGGACCTGGAGGTGCCTTGACCGCTTTGGTCAGCTCAGTGACCTCCCGACGGAGATCTTCCATCTCCTTTCGGGAGGCAGTGAGCTCCACCTCCAGGCTCGCAACCTGCTTGCGGAGCTTCGCCTCCTCCTCTGTGACGCTCCGCTCGAGGAGCTTGTCGAGGGAGGATTGGGCTTCATCCACCAGTGAAGCCACAATCTTCTTCCTCCCCGACATGCGGTAAACAGGGCTTGGCAAAGTCAAGTAAGTATTACTTACATACTTTTTTTTATTTATTTCACATCTACATCTATTACTATTAAGGGGAATCCCTAATGCAACAGAGTAGGCTATCTTACAAAACAGTACGTGGTATCATATGTTATATTTTGTGTGTAGTGTTGAAATTTTGACTAATGTGTAAAGTACCAAATAGTTGGCATCATTATTTATGTAATTTTACATTATTTTAATCACATGTTTCAACATGTACATTAATTTTATAGTAATTGGGATATACAATAATATTATAGTACAGGATTAGGTCAACTGGCTGGCAAATTCCACAACGTAATAAAGTAAGAGAACTATTCCACCTTTTTTACATTTGGGTTAAGTTTAATTAATCATTTATTTATTGCTGAACACAGGTAAATTATTACAAGGTTATCCTAGATGATACAGGAATTTACGTCCGCTGTGCTCTGCCTCACCGAGCATGCAATATTTATAGGACGATACTAATGTCATATAATTATTAGAAAAAATTTAAAGTTGCGTTCTTTCCCCTTGGACGTCCGCGCATTTCCGAATCCACTAATAAGGTCCTGAGGGCGAATTTTCTTATCTGACAGGACGTGTCACAGGTCTGCATACGGCTAAGGCAAAGGCCCTATCAAAAGCTCCCCTGGTCCCAAGTCATCCTCATCAGTGCGGCTGCTGACTGAGTATAAGGTCCAAGTACCCGGAAACTGTAATATCCGCTATTACGTAAGACCAATAAAAAGACTGGCGAACTGTGGGCTTCGAGACGTAATTACTGCCTCTGTCTACCTTTTCCGCATCACATAATTTAATGTGTCTATTTTGCAACATATCCCCAAATAACAGCAGCTCGATACTTGTTAAGAGAGAACGGAAACCGAACTCGAGCATAGCCAAACGAGGGTTCCAGGAATAGTTAAAGCAATTGATGAGAGAATGTGTCTGCGTGTGATATCGATCTAGTGAACTTTGTTAAATAAGTAAGTAAGCTTTATAAACAGACCCTCTTGACATTTTATTGTAACATACAGATGCTGTTAAAAGAATTTATGGCTATTTAAGGATACGATAGTTTTTAATATGACTGCTTCGGTGGCGTGGTAGGTAGTGCATCGGCTTTCGACGCCGGAGTCTCGGGTTCGATTCCCGGTCGGGACAAACTTTGTGTGATGACATATGCGTTTGTACCGAAGTCTGGATGTTTCCTATGTATAATATGTATGTATTTACAAAAAAAAAATGTATATAAGTATTTATATCAGTTTATCTAGTACTCATATCACAAGCTCTGCTTAGTTTGAGACTTGATGGTGTTGTGTGCATTGTCCTAATATATTTATTTATTTTAATAAGTGTTACATACAGAAGAGAAATTCTGGTAGTCCACTGCCTTAACATCTAACGTATAGGTAATACACCTCTGCCTATGTCATTGAGGCATCCGCAGTCATTATGTTATGTGTTGAAAATATGGCAAACATTTGCCATATATTTTAGAGTTTTAGGACGTCTTATCATAAAAAAAAAAAAGAAAAAAAAGAGAAAAAAAAAGAAGTTCAACGTCACTTTGGAGGTCTTTGACCATGCTGAGCTGATTGCAGCTGGTATTGAGTCTCTAACTATTACCGTTCTCGATTTGACATCGTTTTGACCTTCTCCTTGAGATTAGAGGTCAAAGGTCAAGTTCATTTTAGAGGTCTTTGACCATGCTGAGTCGATTGGCGTTTACACTGAGTCTCTAGCTCTTACCGTTCTCGAGTTGAAAGTAGTTCACGGACGGACGGACATTACTGTTGTATAAGAGATTTTCGTTTCGAAAACTCTAAAAACACGTCGATAATTGACACAAAAATCGACTTCAAATTATCGAGTCAGGAGCAAATAATTGTCGGAATGGGACCAAATTAAAATGGGACCTCTAGTGAAGTACATAGTCGTTTTAATTAAGTAACAAGCATTAAAAAAACTGTTGAATTGAGAAGACCTCCTCCTTTTTGGAAGTCGGTTGAAAACAGTGTAATCGAAGATGAAAGTTTATATTACCTATACGAATAGTTTGATTACTAAATAGAGTTATGTGAAAAAAGAAGAATATATATTACTTTAAAAATGATTTATGGGACTGTTAACAATAGGATTGTCCGTATTTACACATTTTTATCTCAGCCTTTGTTATAAAGATCTAGATTTTTCGAAATTCAAAAGCCAAACTTGGCCATTAAATTGTTTGCAAAGTATGACAGTTTTCCGCAGCATTTCTATGCTGCAGGTGAAGGGTGAGGAGAAATGTGTAAAGTATTCTTACTTAGGTAAATAATATACGTACGTAGTATGTTTAACGTAAGAAAATGAAGATTGTATGACTGTCCTTGACTATCCTATAAAAATATTACCAGAATAACACTTGTACAATGATATCGTAATATTAAATATTTACATAGGCAGTGCTACCAGTCAACACAGTTCATACTCGTATTACTAATGTAGTAAATAATATACTTAAATGTTTGTTTGTTTATCCATCACGTTACTATATGAAAATCGGTCTTTGTGCACAGGGGCCAGCCAGGTTACACAGGTTAGTAGGAAATCTTTCGTCGATTCCGAGCCGCGGCCGCGCCTACGTCCATTGCCAATCGCTTCTGGTACGCACTATAAGAATTTCCAGTGGCACCTGATGGACCTTGGGCACCTGTGTGGCCGCTGCGTGGTGGTCGGGTTTTACCCCGCATCTTTGGTAGGGTTTTATCTTACGTCGGTGAGTAAAGACATGCGTGGGATGAGGCCCTGTGGGGCCTCACTGCACGCAACCCTTCTAGCCTGCTTCTGTAAGGACGGTGGGTTGCTAGTCCGTCGTCCTCAGGCCCCGATCATGGAGATCGATGGTCCTGCGTGTAGTCACGTCTACGGCGTCCTCGCTGCACACTTAGGAACCCAGCGGAGAGGGTACGCTCCCTCAACCGCTGAACTAATTGTGCACCAATAAACGTAGTTTGAGGCTCGCATCCAGATTATAAGCTACTTTTTATTGGCGAGGTTTACTTTTCGCGGGCAATGGTAACGGGAAAATCATTTCACTTAATTTTATTACTTACTGCCAACCTGAGTAAATTTAATTAGACAAAGAGTATGTGACCGACATTTAAAATTATATCCTAATAATCGGTCTAACCGTTTTTATTTATGTGTTTTCTGCGATGCATTTTGTAAAGATGAAAATTACCATAATACCACGCGGGTAAACGTTAGCGTTCTATAAATGAAATACTTTGTGTATCTGCATACACGATATACCTACATATAATGTAGACATATAAATACCACAGAAATGAAAACACAATGTACCTACATTGTTCATTTCATAAGCTCATCAACGCACGAGGATATAAAACTTTACGAGAACATATCCAAACATATTAAAATGAATATCGTGATATCAAACACAGAATTTCCGTTGGAATCTACTTAATACTCTTGCATTTTGGAGCATATTTAATTCGACTCTTAACTGAAACTTGATTAAACTAACTGAAACGTTACAATTCAAAGAAATATTTCAAGTATTTTCTGAACAGGGACCTCTCCCTGTTCAGAAAATCCTGCTGGTACAATCACAAATAGAAGAACTTCGATTTCAACCGACTTCCAAAACGAAGGAGGTTCTCAATTCGACTGTATGTTTTTTTATGTTTGTTACCTCATATCTTTGGACTGGATGAACCGATAATGATTTATTTTTAAATGAAAGCTACGTATTGCTTACCAAGTGGTTCCATTATAATTTGGTCCCATTCCGACAGTTATTTGGTCTGATGGTCTGAATTTGAAGTCTGATGTGTGTCAATTATTGACATATATTCTGCGAATTGTATTGTGAAATATTTAACAAAAGTTTGACTCAACAAATAATTGCACAAAAAATCGATAGTCCACCTACATATATACGTAGGTCACACTATAAGTTTTGAGTAACTTAAAAAAACAACATGTTAAAACCAAAATATTATGTTTATTGCTTTTCAAAATACTCTCCTTCACATTTTAAACATATTTTCATGCAATCGAACCATTTTTTAAAACAGGAGGACCACAGATCTGAAGGCATGTTTTCTACATGCTGATTGAACGCTATCACTGCCTCTTCGGAGTTGGTAAAAGTGAAACCTCTCATCAAATCTTTCATTTTGGGGAAAATACAGAAATCACAGGGTACTTTTCGGAAGCTAAAAATGACTTTGTTTTGTTTGCCGTGTGTGAAGAAGCGTTGTCATGATGTAGGAGAACGCGGCTTTTGGGTCGTCTTTCGCGAACTTTTTCTAACACCCTGGGTAAACAAATGGTAGAATACCACTCGGCATTAAAACTCTTTTGATCTTCAAGTGGAATTGTATAGATGGGACCCGTAGCTGAGAAAAAAACGCTATAATTTTTTTCCCAACGTTTCTCGCCTGCCTCACTTTTGTTTGCTTGTTCTCACTTTCAAACACCCATTCACAAGATTGCTGTTTTTTTTCGGGTTCAAAACAATAAATCCACGTTTCGTCTCCTGTGACAATGTCATAAACAGCATTAGAATGTCCGTGGTCGTACTTCAGTAGCATCTGTGAGCACCATTCCACGCGAGCCCGCTTCTGCTCCGTTGTCAGTTCATGAGGGATCCAACGACAGCAAAGTTTCCGAACTTTCAATTCTTCGTGTAAAATTTTCTGGATTTGACTAATACCAATCCCCAATAGTCCTCGAATAGTCTCATAGGTAATCCGCGGGTTTTCTTCAATTAACCGCCTAACAGTAGCCATATTATTTTCGTTGACGGCAGTTGAAGGCCGCCCTTCACGAAATTCGTCATGTAAAGAAACTCGACCTCTCTCAAATTCAGCAAACTATCGCCTCACGGTGCTCAAACAAGGTGCTCCTCTCCCAAAAGCATTTTGAAGACGAGCAGCACAGTCTCGCGGAGAGAGAGAACTTTTAAAATCTTAAAAAATCATCGCTCTAAAATGTTTTAAACTTAATTCCATTTTCGTTGCATACTTAAAACTTTGATGTGTGATAAAAAACAATTGACAAATGATTTCCCGCCAATTGTTATTTTTTATTACTAAGAAGGTTGCAACGTTTAAAAAAATATAACATTCGAAATTCAAGTAGTTCCGGTTAGCTAGAAGTGCAAAACTTTTAGTGTGCCCCATGTACAATAAACTACATAATGTAGTAGGTACATACTGGCAATATTTTTACAATTCTTTATGTAGAAAAAAATACAATTGAAACGTTAAGTTATAGTTGCGCAGTTGAAATCCGTTGTACGAAAACAAAGAGCTAAAATATTAGCTAGAACTTCTAACTAGTTTTACTGTACGGATTAGTCTTGACTTGTGTAATTAACGAAAGTTTCTAAGAACAAGTTAAGTCGACCGTTCGACCAGTCGACCGACTAACAACAAGAACAAAATCAGGCGTGAAGTTAACTTTTTGAATGGCCACGAATTTTTTACCAACGTTTCTCGCCTGCCTCACTTTTGTTTGCTTGTTCTCACTTTCAAACACCCATTCACAAGATTGCTGTTTTTTTTCGGGTTCAAAACAATAAATCCACGTTTCGTCTCCTGTGACAATGTCATAAACAGCATTAGAATGTCCGTGGTCGTACTTCAGTAGCATCTGTGAGCACCATTCCACGCGAGCCCGCTTCTGCTCCGTTGTCAGTTCATGAGGGATCCAACGACAGCAAAGTTTCCGAACTTTCAATTCTTCGTGTAAAATTTTCTGGATTTGACTAATACCAATCCCCAATAGTCCTCGAATAGTCTCATAGGTAATCCGCGGGTTTTCTTCAATTAACCGCCTAACAGTAGCCATATTATTTTCGTTGACGGCAGTTGAAGGCCGCCCTTCACGAAATTCGTCATGTAAAGAAACTCGACCTCTCTCAAATTCAGCAAACTATCGCCTCACGGTGCTCAAACAAGGTGCTCCTCTCCCAAAAGCATTTTGAAGACGAGCAGCACAGTCTTGCGGAGAGAGAGAACTTTTAAAATCTTAAAAAATCATCGCTCTAAAATGTTTTAAACTTAATTCCATTTTCGTTGCATACTTAAAACTTTGATGTGTGATAAAAAACAATTGACAAATGATTTCCCGCCAATTGTTATTTTTTATTACTAAGAAGATTGCAACGTTTAAAAAAATATAACATTCGAAATTCAAGTAGTTCCGGTTAGCTAGAAGTGCAAAACTTTTAGTGTGCCCCATGTACAATAAACTACATAATGTAGTAGGTACATACTGGCAATATTTTTACAATTCTTTATGTAGAAAAAAATACAATTGAAACGTTAAGTTATAGTTGCGCAGTTGAAATCCGTTGTACGAAAACAAAGAGCTAAAATATTAGCTAGAACTTCTAACTAGTTTTACTGTATGGATTAGTCTTGACTTGTGTAATTAACGAAAGTTTCTAAGAACAAGTTAAGTCGACCGTTCGACCAGTCGACCGACTAACAACAAGAACAAAATCAGGCGTGAAGTTAACTTTTTGAATGGCCACGTTTTAGCCTTTGACTTGGCTTAGCTTTTAACCCCGGAAAGTACACATTTTACTTATAAATTGAAAAGATATTCTAATTTAACCAAATATCCGTGAAAGATTTGACTGAATACTCATTTTCTTTGATGGATTCTATGTAGTTAAAGTTATGTTATAATGTGAGCCAGCTAAGGAAAGAAAAGAATGTGTCATTCGTGGAACACCTAAAAAAGGCATGAGAATAAAATTTCAAGGTATGTTAGGATATTTACATACTTACAACGCTTTCTACTCCTAACCAAAAAGCATTTATTTTGAGCTACGATAACTCTAGGTATAAACCTACTTAAATAAATCTTAATAAGTAGTTTTGTCGCTAACATATTTATGCAGATCAAACCAATTTTATTTATTCAAACAATTCGCCACCATAATAATTAAAAGGGCATAATGCATGCCTTTATATTGTTTTCTTTATTAGTAAGTCACTAATTTTCTTTCACATGGCTTAAAATTATACTAGATTTAATTTCCAGACAACTAACAGTTACTTTAATTAACAAGTCTGAATTAGCAATTCAAAGGCTACAACTATTACAGTTTCAGTCAAAATTGCGACAACTGCGAACGTAGTAAAAGCCACACAGCAGTAACAGTTTTAAGTGAAAGGCATCTGGGGCTTGATCATTGAGTTTACGTCCAAGCATTTTCTGTTTACATTATAAGGAGTTGATTTGAACCTATGAACGGAATTCGATTTTAGCACTTTAATACTTATGCTTTATGGTTGGATGTCATAACACAGAGAAATTATTACAAAGGTTTACGCATTACAAAGGTTAAGCAACATCTAGTCAGGCGGGTCTTAGGATGGGTGACCATTTCTTAAGTAATTGAGACGCCTCCGTGTCTCGGAGAGCACGTTAAGCCGTCGATCCCGGTTGTCATACGAACATCTATGGCAGTCGTTAGGAGTAGTTAGAACCCTATATCAAAAATTCGACCGGTCTAAAATAGAACTTTGATATCGCCCATGGGTTGTGGAGGTCAGATGGCAGTCGCTTCACGGAAAATGTCGAAGTTCAGCCGAATAGCAGTTATACTGGAAAGCCGACCCCAACTGAGTTGGAAAAAGGTTCGGTGAATGATGACCGACTAAGAGTACCTACGATTGTCATTAAATGAAACAAGCATTAATATGTATTGTATAGGTACACAATATTTTCAGAACAAAGTAAGAAAAAAAAAATGCATCCAATTCCGCAGCAAGGATGCACTTTTAAACAAGAGTGTCGATACGCTCTAGTATCGAGATCTTGTTCTAACAAGAGGTCACGTCCATACTACGTCGAAAATTAACTGTTCCAGTGGTGTATTACTTGGTGGAACTTCTGGGATTCTAGGGTGTTGGGAATAAAATATTTGTGTGACCAAGCCATTTCTGGGTTCAACATGTTAAATCAAACTATTTTTTTAGCTGTATATTATATTTATTATAATATTTTGATTTTTTTATTTTATTAATATATAATATAGATATAGAGTTCTGTTTAGATCTAAACTAGATGGTGCTGTAAAGAAATCAAAGCATACATAAAATCTGTAAAATTATATACTTAAGTATATAATATTAACAAAGCATTCTTTGCGTCATCGTTGGCTGTAAAGGTCAGTTGTCCCATAGTGACAGACAGAAAACAAGAGTGAATTACTCAAGCGTAAGTAACATTCTTCGGAATTCAAAATTACAGTTTAAAGTTAAAATAAAATAATGTTTTTTTTGTGAAAGCTATTATTTCCTTCAATACATACAAGCCCACCGAGATAGGGCGCTTTCACATTGCACGATATCGTCCAGAATATCGTGGCGATATCTTGACGATGTCGTCACGATAATTTACATTCATACCTTAAAGTTACTGGTGCTACTTACGATATCGTCATGATATCGTGTGAGGTTATCGTGCAATGTGAAAACGCCCATTAGAACTATCAAAAACAAAGCACTGGAATTACGGAAAAATTCATAGAACGTTGAAATTAAACCTACAAACAGCATTACCACGTTTAATGGCTGTTTGTTTAACATCACAAATTGTATTAGAAGGCAGTGGATGAATGTCAACAGATTGGATAATAAAAGGAACGTTTAATCGTTAGATTTATTGAGTCGGGGCAGTTCTCTAATAACTGAGAAGCGTCCCCAGGGCGGGAGTGCGTTTCTCAAGCGGTCAATTGATTAAACGAAGCAATTAAGCAATCAGACCTCAATGACGGCGAACGTCGCAAATGAGTGCGGGTTCAACATCTGTGCTCTTTACTATCGAGTCATACCACGAACACGCGTCATTCACTACCATGTCTATACTTATATTTATTTATTTGTTTTAAGCTTTCAGCATCGACCATTCGTAGTATGTCGACGGTGATTTCAGCTGCAAGAATATACCGCTCACGGAATTGGTCTATAAAACCACCAAAAGCGTGGTCTTTAAGACATTGCATTTTAACTCGTCTGTTAGTAGTAGCACAGAATGGGGAATAGTACTTACATAGAGAACTTGCACTCCGACGTTAATTAAAGCATATTCTTTTGTTTACAGAGAACATAATTCAATTCGAACGTTAGGGTTGACAGGAAAGTACCAGCATAATTTGACCAATAATTATGACGTTAATGCCTCAATATCAACTCTATGGTCAATGCCGTATCACAAACAAGAGACAACCCTTACTGACTTACAACTTCAAGTTGTCGCTGATGTCACGTATTTTTTGCGATTGTTAGGCGAGTGACATATGCCTGGTAGTAGTAAGTTCTAGCGCTACTACTAGTTATACTTAATTAGAAATGGAAATGTGTAGATTCTGACTAACCGTAACATTTCTGTTCTTGGGCTGCCTAAAAAAAACACTGAACCATAGAGAGTATATAGCCATACATCTATATATATAAATGGGGAATTACCCCCTCGCCCCTTAGCTCTCGAGAACTGCTTATGCTACAATGATGGTTGACCCCTCTCTATGGATAGCCCTCGATCTGGAGGCAAGCCAAAATATCGAAAATTTGAACTATCCCTAAGGTTATAGGCTAGATCAAAAGTTATAGGCCAAATCCTTGGCCAAAATCTTGGCATCTGCCAAGACACCGTACTAGTAACCATAAATGTATATATACTCGTACTTCTTCAAGTAAAACAAACATTCTATATTTACAATCACATTACCTACCATATAATTTATGAGCAACCGTCCTGAAAAATATTGTTCGACACGATGTTTTTGTCGCTAATTAATGGCTAAGTCAAAGTTAAATTTAACGACCCGAATAATTGGTGGGCGCATTCATTGGATTCCTTGAATTTCGGCTAGACCTTGTTTTTTGTGAGGGCTTAGAAACAAAAATATAGTTCTAAAATAGTTTTATCTTTAGTTTTAAAAACTGTGTTGGTTGTACTATTAAAAATGCATGTATTTTATGTATTTTTTATAAAAATGGTTTTATTTGGCGTAAACAAAGAAAGAGTGAAAAAAAATACATTTTTTTACGAACGTGTTTGGGGTCTCGTGAATTCCTCCCCGATGCGCAACTTTACCGTACGAGTGCCTTATTAATTGTTATTATAGATAACATTAAGTTATTATTGTTTATGCTTGTGTATTTAAAATTATAAAGTTTCATACTTTTAGAACCATTATCTGCTTCCACATGTACAGAGACGGGGAGGCTGGTAATCTGTCATACCGGGTCTCCTATTACAGATACCAGTCTCTCACATATATAGTTTATGAATTTCAAATGTACCTAAATTAAGTTGTGGCATGTATCATCTCTGTGAGTGAACAAATAAAGTCTTAGCTTATCTTATCTTATTTTCACATTATTCATTAACCATTTCGACTTACTAGATCAATCTGCATCTAAAATAACTTTATCTCATTTGTAAAACCTTGTTAGCTCTATTTTACCCGCATTTTTATTGCGCGATTATATCACACAATGTTTACAAAGAACAAGTATTTACCAAACGGTTGTATAAAGAAACTATCAAACTAAACCCTTATTGTAGAATATCACGATATGGCATAATTTCCCGCAGTAGGTACCTTCACGTAAATGACTCATTTTATTTAGAAGGCCTGTTCCGGCGTGCGACATGTTGCATTTGTTTTGCTATAAACAAGACTATTACTTTATAGAGACATGAATCGCGTGTGCTATGAAGCCTGAAGCGTATTATTCTAAAATTAAGTTTTATTTATTTAAGTTTTGCGAATCGCACGGAAACGATTGTGACATCCGGATGATCAAAGTCGATTGAGAACAACCGAGTACGTTTTATTGCGTGCAGGGACGCGGCTTTGGTGCGTATGTTCGCCATAATGTTTAATTGACTTGCTCAAACATCATCCACCATGTGAATTGTAACGCTACATTTAGTTGCGATCGCGTGTTGTTTTACGTAAATTGAACACATGAAGTTGACGGGCTATAATATAAATTGGAAATATATATTATAGTTTGGGGAATGTTGAAATATTTCAAACATAGAACGGTATGACATGTGGATATATTATGTCTTGATGCTAATTGACACGGAATTTTAGTAACACAACTCTTTGTAGTTTGGATCTCACTTTAGATGTCAAGTCCCGTCTTATATAAATCACTGTCTCTTTAAGTTTTTGTGCAGTATCATTAACACATGCACGTAGAACTCTTCTTATACGTTTTTTGACATAAAAAAAGTTTTGAACATGCAATTCTAGAATGTATAAAATCAAATAAATGTCTTTAGAATTCATCATAGTTTTGGGTATTGAAAACAGAGGTGCATTTACACTACCAATAAGTTTGATGGTCCCAGGTAATAGGGGGCAAGGTTATTGCCACAGGGTCCAGATACAATAGAAACTCGATACTTAGTTAACTATTTATTCTGTAATTTAGCCAACAGTCATGACCAACTTTATAAACATTTAAAAATTTAAATTTAGAACTCTCCTTTTCACTCCATACTCGACTCCTTTACACTCAATATAGTAGTTATACAGAAGTGTGACCTACGTCAACCATAATGACTTACATGTTCTTTTTAATAAGGAACACAATACTTACAAAATATGTATAGTGTAAAGACATGCATAGACATTGTGTGTATGTGTATGTGTGTTAAATATCAATTAAAGAGGTCAAGTGACGTCACAACAAGTTTTCCATATGTCGAAGCTGCCGTAATGTTATAGCCGTTAATCCCTTGGCCGTGCGGATGACCCGCCGCCACATGTCGACGGCCCATTAAACAGAACACCCCAACAAAAAATAATTACTTCACCAAATACAGTGCCACGGGCACAACTCGTTCAATTTGTGTTTAATCTGCTTAAAGCGCGACGGATGTAATGAAATTAAAAAGCCATGAATTAACTAAACAACCCCTATGTATGGACGCATGGGTCAGTTCGTTTATTGTTCTCACTGGTTGTTTAATTAAACAAGTGCTGTTTTTAGCGATAGGGTTGTATGTCCTTACACTTTGGACAAACAATTATTTACAATACCAATTAATTCTTATACACAACGTTGTACAGTCATCGTCAATTACTTGGCAAACAACTGTTTAAATAATTGTTGGTTCCACGTAATAGTTGGTTCCACGTAATAGGTGGCAAGCCTATTGCCACCTTTACAATTGCACTCTGTAATTCAAACCATATTTCAAACCGCCAGGACAGATGTTACATGGTACCAGTAAAAAGAATCTCTGTAGTCCGAGCTCGCAAAAAAAATATTAACGGACAATATTTTAATACAGAAGCCTTTCTAAAAAAAAGTCTAAAAGAAAAAGTGCATAATTATCTTGGTCATCAACATATTAGACGGTAAATGTGCAATGTGTATATATTGGGCGTCACCAACATATGAATACATAGACGAAACCCAGCGTAAGCTTCATACAAACGATGAAGCTTTCGAAGCTTTCGATCTATTCCATCTATTTACTCATTTGTCACCAAGTAATTTATGTTAACTGTACTAACACAGTGTTCTACAATACTATTACTATTTAGTAGTCATCTATCGAGCCTTTTACCAACGCAGGGTCGGTTTTTCATTCTAACTGCGATTCGGTTGAACTTCGATATTTTCCGTAAAGCAAACTGCCATCTGACCTTCACAACCCATGAGCGATATCGAAGTTCTGTAGTAAGAACGGTCGAATTTTTTGGTTTTAGGGCTCCAACTACCCGTAACGACTGCCATAGATGTTTGTATGATAACCCTGACCGACACGGCGACGGCTTAACGTGCTCTCCGAGGCACGGAAGGGTTTCAAAGTTCCAAAGAAATGGTCACCCATGCTAAGACTGGCCTAGTTAGATGTTGCTTAATCTTTGCAATATGTTAACATAGTCAATTACCACTAGACTACGAGCATTAGTAGTGGTAATAGTATTTAGTGGTAACCTAACAATAAAATCTTAATTTTTTTTTTATTAAATTTTTATCGTCATAATATTGCATTGTCATGCGACTTATATATGCGGGCAAGGTTTCAGTTCAAAATCAAAAATCAAAATCAAAATAACTTTATTCATGTAGGTCACAAACTTATGAACGTCAAAAAAAGAAAATGCTTCTACATTTACATTTACCGCCAGATTCGCAAGGCAATAGGTAGAGCCTGTGAGGAAAGAACCTGGCAAGAAAAACTCACGGCCACTCTTTTTATTCGCCAGTAAATACAATGATACTGTTACAACAATAAAAAGAGGGCAAGGGCAGTACGTGACTATGTGTGGACCAAGTGAACTTAAAAATTATGGATCTCTGTTATTCACAAAAAAAGTCAAATACTAGTTAAAGGTGCCACATAATCTCAAAGTACCCATACCTAACAATATCATAATAATAATAATTTAACAATAATAAGTGAGTTTCAGCAATATAACAACATTTCAAACAGAAGTAGCCCCTATGTAGCTCGAGTGATGAGCAAGCAACTCATGGCCATTTTTCAAAGTTCAATGGTTAACCGGAAAGTGTGTTAAATTTAACTTGCAAAATTTGATTACACACGGACATTGCGACAGTTGAAAGTAAATAAAAGTTTGTAACAATAGTGTTATTAGTAGTCTATCACGCTGTTGTTAGTTTATTATATGTACATAAACGCTATTTCTACTGTTTTAGTATGTGTCGGTATTTTCAATTGTGTGCAGAGTAGAGTTAGTATTGAATCAATTTTATTACGTACTTTCAAAATCGCACCTTGAGCTTAGTATTGACAATTCGCAGCCGCACAAGGTGTGATTTGCAGCTGCTTATTGTTCGTAAGCGGTAGTAGAGTAACTAGCCAAGCCAGTTATTTACAAGTATTGAACTAATATTGATATTATTATGATTCTTACACTATGGATTTTTTTTTAAGTCCGCGCCAGCGCTGCTGCTTTTACGTCCATTGCCGGGCGTCTCTGGTATGCACACTATGGTATGTACTGGTATACACTACGGCAGACCTATGTCACTAGTCTAACAACCGCAAAAAAATACGTAACGTCAGCGACAACTTGAAGTTGTAAATCAGAAAGGGTTGTCTCTTGTTTGTGATACGGCATTGACCATAGAGTTGATATTGAGGCATTAACGTCATAATTATTGGTCAAATTATGCTGGTACTTTCCTGACAACCTTAATGTTCGAATGATGTTCTCTGTAAACAAAAGAATGTGCTTTGATTAACGTCGGAGTGCAAGTTCTGTATGTAAGTAGTATTCTCTATTCTGTGACTACGGTAAGATTTCTATGTAGGTACGCTATATTATAATACTTTGCAGTCCTAAGCTTATCCGAAAATATAGAGAGAAGTGTACAAAAATGTTATCACTTTTAAATTATGTTTTTTTTTAATTCCGGGTATTGTTTAAAACTAGTACTCAAAATAATGTAGATGCAAATGTTTTACATGTAAGTACTCGTATTACATCAGATAGCCGCTATAGTGTAGTGGTAGGCTTTGCAATAGTTTCCGAGTTTGTATTCAGTGTTACAAAAAAAACCGGGATGGCAACCATTCGAGCGAACGTCTCCAAGTACAAAATGTTATCAAACTCGCTCCAGCTGTTGTTGCGTGACCAAAGAATCTTTGTTAAGATGGAGCGTAGCGGAGTATTCTCTAAATTGTTCCCATCGAAAATGTATGTTAACAACAAACAAACGTGCTTTGCTGTATAGTTTTTGGTGTATGTGGCTTTTATAGTTTTTGAGTTATTAATTACGTTCTCCGTCTTATTTATTTCGACGTAACCGCCCGCGTTCCGGCGAATACCTAGTATTATAAAATAGGCATATTATTTTTGTCTAACATACAGTCCTCGTAACTAAACTGATCATTTTACCACCGGTATGAAGTTAATCAAAAAGTAATAAGGAAAGTCGAAAATAAATAAGAATTCGACTTTTGAAATATCATTACGTTACGTTACCCTTTTGTTTCGGGCTTATGTAAAACCTAAAGAAATATTGTCGGTAATTTTCGGTACCTATACCATTTATGTAGCCATTGAGTTCAAAGGAGGATTATTAATTACAGCAACTGGTCAGTGGTTTTCAGTAGAGTAACCGTACTTCGGTAAGGGTAGGAGGGTAAACAACCCAGTTCGCTGTCGTTTATTTACCATCAAGTGGAGTTTTATAAAAATACGATTTGATGTGTTGTTATTAATGAAGGGTGTTATTAATGTCATATTTTAGAGATTTTAAGCTATTATTATTATGATGTATAATATACTAATATAATATATGTATTCTTTATTTTTAAATTTACACTCCTCATATCCATATATAACTTGATAATGATTGACTAATCAATCCTTTATAAAACTTGGAAATAATAAATCTTTAGAATAATTTAAATTACATTTAAAATTAATTATAAAGCTTTATTTTCTACTTTATTTATAACTTTACTGTAACTTTTAAGTAAGTATGTACATTCAATATTATTTAATATTTAATCTACTTACTAAAATGTTGATCGCTTCTTAGCGATAAGGCCGCCCCTCGTACATTTATTTTAAGGCATGTGTTCTATTCTTTACCAATTTAAATATATTGTGTACAACAAAGATTTTAATTATAGTTATTTATCTTAAAATCTAGTATAAAATTTTACTCTAGAAATTGGACTTCAATAGGACGATAACAGGCCGTTTTACCCTACAATCGATTGTTAGAATATCAAGTGACTTTATGCGCTTCTCGAACATCATTCTATAATGATGCAACTCTAACCAATGTTGCAAGTAAATTCATTTCTACCGGTTTGGTATTTCATCACTGCTGAAATAAAAATTCCAAGATAAAATCCTATCTAGTCTAGATATAGAATAAAATCGTACTTTTTGTATGTAAGGAATACAATCAATAATAACCTAATAATTATGTTTATAAGTCGTCTAGATCCCATAGCCAACCTAATATTAGCTTAATTTGGGCTAGATAACTCGACTATTAATAACAGAGTTTAAAAAAATGCAGTAATTCAATCCAGTGGGTACAAAAATTTCAGTTTAATAGATTATGTAGATGTACAAATAGATTTGTACAATATCTTGTTTCATTCTCTTTACTTAAACTTCTACAAAAGGAAGAACCCAATTTAAAATGTTAATTTTATCGAACCCATGGGAAGTCTGGAGACTCTTTATCTGGAAGATCGTTTGAATCCTATTTCGATATAGGAAGTCTTTGTATAACATCAATGTTTAACATCAAATGTCGCTGTGCCAAATAAAATACTTAACTTACGCCAAATAGCGAAGTTCAGCCTTTTTTAGTTTTTCATTCATTTTAAGATCACAACTGCCTTATAATATTACAAAAATTCTGAATGGAGTCAGGTGTTACCTGGCGAAAGTCCATGATAAAACAATAGAGTATAAATATGATGTTGGATTTTTTTTATATAATTGCACTAATTTCGCTAAATAGAAGACATTATAAACGTCGACTGTTCTCTTTGGAGACAGTCTTGATTATGCCTCGTGAGTAGGTGAAACATATGTTGACGTTTATAATGTCTTCTATTTAGCGAAATTAGTGCAATTATATATTTAAAAAAATCCAACATCATATACTCCATTGTATTACAAAATTACCAAAAAATGTTAATATAGACACTAAAGATTACTTATAAGTCACAGTGATTAAAATAAAAAAAAACCAGTAAAGTGCTAGTCGGACTTGCGCACGAAGGGTTACCGTTAGGGCTACCATTATCTCTAAAAACATCTGTTATATGGCCCACTTAAATATTTATTTTATACTATTTTTAAGTATTTGTTGTTATAGCAGCAACAGAAATACATTATTTGTTAAAATTTCAACTGTTTAGCTATCACGGTTCATGAGATACAGAGCCTGATGACAGACGGATAGACAGCGGAGTATTTGTAGTCTTAGTAGGTCCCGTTTTACCCTTTGGGTTGGGTACGGAACCCCAAAATTTAAGTCTGAATACCTAGAACCATTGTTTTTGGTTATCCACATTCCGGCACACATACAACCAGTATGTGTGCCGGAATGTGGATAAAAAATTGAAAAAGGTGTTCTGAGACCAAAGGTAGCCACTATTTATTCAGAATCCCGTGGGAATGAAATATTAAGGAACGAAGTTGCGGGTGTCCAAAATAATTTATATAAAACTATATGCTCGAGAAATAATGCAAACAACTAACTTTAAAAGCACATTTAGAAAGTGGAATGTTTGTAATAAATCTAAGATAATGGTACGAAAGTAGGTATAATTAGGAATAATTTTCTAGAGCATACTGCAGACCCCTGAAGAGACCGTGGTCCGCTGTCGCACATTTGTGGGTTTTTGTAGTAAAATTACTAAATATTTCCAACTCTATCTTGGAAATGGACGATTTTTCTTATTTAAAAAAGTCAACAATACCCTCCCAAATCATTTCATACTTAAATAACTCAAGTCCAAGTAGGTACATATCGTATCTACTAATCTGTATAAAATTAGTTCAGAGTATTGATAGGGAAGTAGAGTTGCCAGTGGTTAGTGCCAGTTGAGTGAAGCGGTTAATATAGCAAACAGTCGCACGGAGGTTGATTGCGGTCGCTGTTGCTTCTGCACCGCCTGTCTGATGAACTCCTAACTCTGGGGAGAGAACAAAAATAACATAACGAATACTCTCTAATGTTAGCTTGTAATAACATTTGTCCTAATATATTTCTATTGTGACGGCACACAGCGGGCTGGATTTATATACTACTGTGCAAACCGTCACCTTATTATTTATATTAATGTCTTCTGTCTACAGTCAAATAATTTTTCATTACGTATGTCAGCTTTGAGATTTTCTTTAACACTTTCATATTGTGGGTAAGTAAAGCGTTTGATGCTTGGTTTTTTTTTCTAAGTTAATTTTGTTGATGTTGACATCTGATTTGTGTGACATTTCCTTATGTTTAACACATTGTAATCTATATTCATTCATAAAACAATATAAAGGAATATACATGGTGATATCATTAGAATAAACAAATGCTTTACTTAATAAACACAACAATTTTGACTGTTTTACATGTTGGGAGTTTAAATTAAGAACAAAGATTGCATATGAGAACAAGATACACCTTTTTTTAAATAATATAAATTGCTCAAACGAAATGTTTGGCTCTATATGACCATGTGCCTATTCCCTTTCTGGGGGAACGCTTTAAGCAACTGACTATCATTCACCGAGCCTTTTCCCAACTTAGTTGGGGTCGACTTTCCAGTCTAACTGTGATTCGGCTGACCTTCGATATTTTCCGTGAAGCGACTGCCATCTGGCCTTCACAACCCATGGGCGATATCGAGTTCTGTAGTTAGACCGGTCGGATTTTTAAGGGCTCCAACTAACTCTAACGACTGCCATAGATGTTCATATGAGAACCAAGACCGACGGTTTAACGTGCTCTCCGAGGCACGGAGTGGTCTCAGTGTCTTAAGAAATGGTCACCCATCCGAAGACTGGCCTGACTAGATGTTGCATAACCTTTGCAATGTATTAATATTGTCGGTTACCACTAGACCATGAGCCCCTCTGCAAGCAACTAAACTATTATTACATCGAAATAATCACCATCTTTTACGCCTATAATGTTGGATATAGATTGACGTAATCGGGGTAAGAGTATCATGTGTATCTTTCTTTCTTTACAAAATATTGCATCTGACACTGTTGTTTTGATCTTACATAGCACAAATACAGAATAAAAGCAAACAATGTGAAACGTTTTAAAAATGCAAATTGGTTTTGTGATTTTCAGATTGTGTTTGGGTAGTTTGTGTCCTTCTTAACCTTGCACAATATCCATATGCATTATGTATATCGAGAGGGTTCAACCCAAAACAGTACTTTAGAGGTTGTATACTTACACCAGACTCTGATCTTATTGGACCTTCTAATGCAATGATTTCGTTTGTTAGAAAAGTTGATTGAGAATTGTCTGAATATATTATTATTTAGTCTCCTTTGCTTTCGAAAGTCATAATTATCTACTTGGTGTTATGATTTAGACTTTAGACCTCTGAAAACTTTGTGAGATTTTGTTGCCTTTCATCAACATTTCATCGCAAGGCAACAGATTTCAATTTTTTTTATAAAGCTTTTATAAAGTTACAACTTTTTATAAAGTCATTTGGCAATTTTGGACATAACCCATAATATATGTGCCCGGTGACGGCAAAAGGTTTGCCCCCTATTACGTGGAACTAAAAATACTGGCAAATTGTAGGGTGTGTAATGCACCTCTGCCTACCCCTTCGGGGATATAGGCGTGATATGTCTCTGTGTGTCTGTGCCATAGTCTGTTGAATATAAGACCAAGCACGGCTACGGCTGCTAGACAAGAAGTCCCGTATTCAATCCGTGACCCAGGTCGGATTATACGAGTATATGTATAGATAGCAATCAAAGTGTCAATTTGTATGTTACTCTAATCTAGGTTTAACATTTTGCGGTCGCAACTGGCAGATTCATTTGGTAACTACATACTATTGACCACAAATAAGGTTTTAACCACAGAATCAGTAATCGACTTTATAATTATAATAGGATTTAGGTCAAAGTATTTTGTTAAACATTCGATAATTTTAGCAAAGTCAATAGCAGGTCCTAAATATTTCAATGTATGGTCATAAAAAGACTCGCTTCTGTTCCCTATGTATGCTTAGGTCTTCAAAACTACGCAACGGATTTTGATGCACGTTTCACAAATGAACCACTCTGGTTCTCGAGGAAGGTTTTTGTGTATATAATTTGTCAAGCGGGCAAAGCCACGCATCTCCGGTAGTGTGTGATTAGTATAAAAACCAGCCAAGTGCGTGTCAGACCACGCTTAAAATAGGGTTCCGTAGTTACCCAGAACAGCCTCTTTAAATCCTGAACTAACAGAGTTATACCAGTTTTCCGTCAAAGTTTATTACATGGACTACCATCATAATTTTTTCAGGTTCTTCACGCCTGCCGTTTAGATTTTACAGAGGGGGACGTGGGAGACACTCTTCTTTCGCAAAAAACGGATACTTAAATCAAAAAATCACGTCAGCAACCTTTCAATGTTTTTAATGATACCCCTCGCGATGGCGTAGACGCAAGAAAAAAATATCATCACCACTTTACTTGTAAGGCAGGTAACTTCCCCAAAAAAAAAAATTTTCAAAATTTTATTATACCACTTTGTCAGCGTAGTAAATATACAATTACTGCCACTGAATTAATCCCACTTCTGAAATTAGATGAATTAAAAGTATTAGTCTTTAAGATTATAATTCACAAAGGATTACTACATCCAGGAACAACGCTATTTGATGTCCACTTGTCCGTCTGTCAATCCCTGACAACCATCCCCTTTTTTTAGGAACCAGTCTGTCCACGCAAGGATGTTACTAACTATACATATCCATGCAAAGTTTTATGTTTCTAGCACTAACCGTTTAGGAGAAAAGTCGAAAACGGACAGACATGACGAAACTATAAGAAATGCGAGACTTTTACTACGGAACCCTAAAAGGTTCTCATTCTCTAAGTTCTAAAGTCAAGTATTGTCGAGTACACTCATTTCTGAAAGTGTTGCCATATCTACTTGAGCAGTAAAATATAGTAGGCAGCGTGGGAATGACACCTTCGTTATTGCCAGCATTATGTCCATCAGTAACAGTGGTTTGCTTATTTATCAACGGACGACCTGCGAAAATATGAGATGTCCAAAGTAAATGTACGATAATGATCACAACTATTATAGATTACTGCTGTCACACACACACACATATCACGTCTATATCCCCGAAGGGTTAGGCAGACGTGCATTACACACCCACAATTTGTCAGTATTTTTAGTCCCACGTAATAGGGGGCAAGCCTATTGCCGTCATCTAGCACATTTGGTTATGTCCAAAATGGCCGAATGAATTTAATAAAAAGTAGCAGCTAATTTTGAAAAAAAATTAAACCCGTTGCCTTTCGATGAAATGTCATCTGGACTGCTGTCATCGTAATACAATGTTCTAAACCTATAATAATAATCTAATGTATAAGTTGTGGTTGTTGAAGTTTAACTTACGTCCTTTTTTTTTTAAAGAAAATAGAAGACGTATGATCATAATCCTAATAAATAACATGGAATAAAAGAAAAACCGGTCAAGTGCGATTTATAAAAATGGCAAGAAAAATACGTTTGTTCTATGATAGCACCCTTGAATATTGATTTTATTTTGGTTTATAGATTTGTTTTTATAGCAGCAACAGAAATACACCATCTGTGAAAATTTAGTTTTCAAACCATCTCGGTTCATGAGATACAGCCTTGCGACAGACAGAACAGACGGACAGCTAAGTCTTAGTAATAGATTTCTCGTTTCCCTCGGAACCCTAAAAAACAAAAGTCTTAAAACTCTAATTTTCCATTTAATTAAGCGTAGCATGTGCATTAATTTAATCATTTACGTGAAATCAATTAAGAGTGGCCACACGCGTCTGTAGTATTTGTTAAATTAATTAAATTTACTGTCAAATGAGCAGTAGGATAAGCAATTTATCATTTCAAGTCATAATTGAGAAGTAAGATTGTGTTTGCTGAATTAACTGCTGAATCTGTATAATCTCTGGCGCCACTGTTTTAAAAATATAAATAAATAATTGTCTGATTGAATAAATAATTTAAAACTGATGAATAGTAAGACTATCTTGAATAGCGTAGGTGGCGTGGTACAGTAAGTCCAGAGAGCATCTGGGACAGACTCATAGTACAATCATATTTAGGAAGTTATCTATGTCTGCACTTATCCAAATCGCAAATACTGGACGTCTTTTGTGAAAAATTTAGATTAGAAGGCGAATTTTCTTACAACGGGTGTTTACACTTTTTTTTAAATTCTGCGACTCAAGACCGCTGCCGCTCCCACGTCCATTGCCGAGCGCCTCTGGTCAACACTAGGAAAAAATTCCTAGAAGATCATGGTCAATGGTCTTGTGTGTAGATGAGTCTGCGGCGCCTCCTTCGCGAGCATAACCGGCTCGCAGAAGGATACGGCCACGCTCCACTCATGGCTTGAAGCATGTTTTGCAGCGAGAGGTTAACAAAGCCATATGTAGTTCCAAACATTGAGACTTTATTTCTCCAAATAGACATGTCAGAAAAAAGGTACTGTCTACATTAAATTTATTCTTATCGAGATTAATACGAGTGGAACCTCGGGCATCAGCTAGTTGCATAATATAATAGCTTGATATTTCCTTAAGTAATCACGCCCTAAATCTGACGTCCCTAGTGGAACTAACAAAAGTTACTGAAAATCCCTGAACAATTTCCAAATAAGTCCATCGATCACTTGGTATGTAACATTGAGCGAGAATGAAAGCAATGTTGTGTAGAACCAATGTACGGTGAAATTACTTTAACATATTACGGCATATTATAAAAATTATTACGGCGCGAATACTCATATCTAGCAGGAAATTACGGTGACGTACTCGTAGGACCTCCAAGTTTCGACCTCATCTCAAAAGTGCGCGTACGACCTCATCTTTAGGTGTGGTAAGTTCGACCTCCTTCAAAATATAATAATCCAGTGCGCCTTGTTACATATTTAAGTCGCCGTCAGGTAGATAAGCTGGGACTGTAGGACCCAAGCGCGCATGGTCCAAGCGCTCGCTGCCTTTCTAAAGATATTTCAAAGCTTTGGTTTGATGTTACTCAGAATCAGAAGGAAGACTTTAACATCAAATTTATTACCGGTAGATATCTAAAATATGGTATTAGATCAGAGAATTTGATATAAAAATAATATAGATAAACCACCTAACTGGGGTTACGAACATTGCAATGATTGCATCAAGGTGGATTTACATCTCACCTTGCCGATAGATAGGTACTATTTAACATAAGAATGACCCTGAAATGTGTAAAGCAGTGGTGACATTGTTTTAAAGGTTGATTCACAAATTGGAGTGTAGGACATAAAAAGCTACATTGGTGCAAATTTACCCAACCAATGTGTAGCCACGGCATTATTATAATGTAACTCTCCTATCTAGTTATTGTTTTCTTATTTATATAACTGTAGACGCAAACTGTTTGACTAAGATCTCTCTACCGTTCTAGAACTCTACTAAAATTCTATCTGATCGTAACTTTTCTGTTAAACAATGTAAATTTTCAGCGAAGGAAGTGTGAATTATTCGACCGCCACATTTTCCACGACACTTGTAACACAAATAGGCCGTTGTATCTGATATCGTAGGAAGTCATACGGAAGCTATGTTTACTATAGCGACCACAAGTCGTAATAGCGCATGCGTGCACGCCGCCTCGCCTGTTATTATTACTTATTTTTACATCATACGTCTTGCCGCAACGCAAGCGCAGTTTTTTGGACCACCCGAAAGAGATTTCAATTGATTTAATTGTACAGTGAATAACCGCTGATCTAAAAGACTACCTATGGCTTTCAATAAGAATTTGAGTCACGCGATTACTGCTGATAGCATTAGTTAAACGGGGTTAAATTAGACATCACTACTACGATTATATATTTTCTTACTAGAATAAATATGCAGCCTAATTAATAATCTTTTTAGTATTCTATATTTCCATATACAAAATGTATTTGAAATCGGTGTATCCCAGGTACTAGAAATATTATATTATAGTAAATATTATATATATATTAAATTTACGTCTAGTAAGTTCGTCTTTTATTTTTTTTTAATTCCGCGGCTCAGGTCCGCGGCCGCTCTAACGTCCGTTGCCAGGCGTCTCTGGTTCACACGCAGAAGTTATTTCCAGTGGCGCCCGGCGGACTTTGACCATCTCTGTGGTCGCTATCGGGATGAGAATCCCGCGTCGTTGGGGTAGGGTTTTATCCCGCGTCGGTGAGTGAATCTGGTTGCGTGCTGTGGGGCAAAGGCCCGCTGCACGCAACCCTTCTATCTTGCTTCTGTAAGGACGGCGGGTGGCGATCCCGCCGTCCTCAGGCCCCGATCATGGAGGTCGATGCTCTTGGGCGTAGATGAGTTTGCGGCGCCCTCGCCTACGGAACTCGGCCGGGAGGGTACACTCCCTCTCCCTCTCAGCCGCCTCCTTCGCGAGTATGACTTGCTCGCAGAAGGACACGGCCGCATTCCACCTACTCCCGCTGGAGATCATGGCTTGAAGCATGGTCTCCAGCGAAAGGGTATCCACGCCCAGACAGCAAGTTCGTCTAGTAAAAATAATTAGGTACTTTAATGTAGGTGCGCCCTTGGAAATACCTCCTGGTGCCTACCAGAGACGCCCGGCAATGGACGTCGGAGCGGCCGCGGCATTAGGACGCGGACTGGACGAAACTACTATCCCATTGGATACTAACTATCCCACGGTTAGAATGAAAAATTATTCGTCCTATCCTTGGCATAGTAGGTACCTTACACACCAAAGAACTATTCGTAGCAGGTTGCGTATTATTAGCAAGTCACCAAAAGCTAAATATCTAAGTATATACGGTTAAACAAGAAACTCATTGTATTTGTCCTGAAACTGTCTCCTACAAACAAGGCCGTGAGCGACAGCTAATGAATAACTAGGATCAAAGTTATATAAGGTAGATGTAGTATTTCAGGAACTATTTACCAGCTTTTCTGATATTGAGGTCATTTTGTGTTTGATACCGTAATAGACTAGAGAACATAACATTAAAACTATTTGGTCACTATTTGGTGTCAAGTACTTATAGTCCATTGAAATGTTACATTTGAGTGTGCAAAAGTCAGAGGACGCTATTTTATTTTTTAAATAGCAAGGGGGGGTAGTGTAAAGCTAAATCCAAGTTTGTGGGGTCCCAACCCTTTTGGTTCTTCCACCATCTTGAAAAAAACTTGGATTTAGCTTTAATAAAATAGCATCCTCTGACTTTTTCACACTTAGCTCCAAAAAAAGTAACATTTCAATGGACGTAAAGTATGGATGGAAAGTAATATTACATACTATGCTGTGGTAGTAGGTACCCTCGTATCTATCTATCAATGCTGAGTAATATTTGACGAACAAATACTTAAATAAAGTTTATGTCACTATTATCATCAATTATGTCAATCAAAAACTCTGTTAAATTTAGTAGGAAAGTAATGCAGTGATTAGTATAATGTGACGCCCACATCGTAGTCACAAAATAGTAAAATTGTCGATCTAAATATTCAACCAATTATGTCATCTATTTTTTTTAAATGTGTTAATTTGGTAACTTTCTTCGACTTTATTGGTTGAGTTTGTCAATCGACCAAAGTTAGTATTCTCACAAAAAAAAGATTAAAAATAGACATAAGTACATATTATGTATATCGACACGACAATATCAACAGTATTTACTAAATTATGCACAAAATTCATTATCCGTCTTCGAAATCCGGATAAAACAAAAAGTACACCACTTAAAAATTACATAAATATCATGCTCTTAAGTATAGAAATTTGTGAAAGACCGTAAAAAAGGTTCCAAGTCATAACTTGCCGGCACATTGACTCAACAGTAATTAAATAGCGAACAACGAACTTAGTAGGGTGGATTGAAAAATTGGGGGAAAATTTGTCACTTTCTAAGATTGTTCGCTCGAGTTTCGCTCAAGTTCGGCATTGGAGCACTTGTAACTTTTTCGCAGACTCACTATGGAGTATGGACTTTTCTGAACGATGTTCGATAACTTTTAAAAGAGCGTTATTATCGAACCGACTATTCACATTAGTTACTAATAGATACGAGTAAAACTAGGTACCTTATAAGTAAGTAAGTAAGATACATGCGGTGATATTGAGATTTCATTTGTAGAATAGTTTATTGGACAAACACAAGAATGTGACGTTATTACTTGTGACGCATCAGTGACCACCTTTAGTATGCTGTTTCGTAAACACGCGTAGGGGCGACTTCAATATTTGTATTTTATCTTAAATGTGATATCGTAATACTTAAATGTGATATCGTAATTTTTGCAATTATGTCAAGAAGAAGAAGGCGGGTGTTACATCCAATTTACAAACAAAAATTACCAGTAGACGTGAGTTAGAAAAAAAATCCTAATAAAGTGATGTGAACATTATTAAGTCGCCAAGTTTGGAGGTGGGTAAATCCGGGGGTGATGAATGCAGCTCACAGCTCGACCCATAGGCCGCGCGTCATCCGTCACGCGGCTATCGCCCGTCGCGACCGACATAAAAATTCTCCCCCCGACGTAACACTTGATTAATGTTTAAAAAAGCCCAATTAAGAGCAAACCCGAACATTTCGTTTAAGTTTACCCGTATAATAACAGCTGCTTAGACGAAGCATATATTTTTTTATTTTAGATTTCTACCCTATCATCACAGGCTGAGTCAATTATATTATTGAAGTCTTCGTGGCGTGTTGCTTCACTCAATTTATAATTAAGTCTTAGGCGATATATTTCAAACATCTGTTATTTGTTAAAGGAAATTGATTGATATGGTGATTGGTGATTGCTATTGGATATCATTTCATCATATTTGTATTACGTTAGGTATAATGTTGAGTTCAAATAATGCCAATGTTTAGGTACCTATCTTCTTTGGCAATGGCTTGAAACTACACCATGTCTGAAGTTTCAAAAGGCATAAGCTGAGCTTTGCTTTGTGTGAGTAATCACGAAAGGTAGAGTAAAAAAGCTGTGCGTAGCTTTGTGTACCACACATGTGTGTGTAAAACAGACACACACACACACACACATATCACACCTATATCCCGAAGGGGTAGGCAGTGGTGTATTACACACCCACAGTTTGCTATTAGTCCCACGTAATAGCACACTTATAATGGGTTATAATTCTCAATAGTATTCAAACGTTACAGTCAAATGGCTCGTAGGTCATAATCAAATCGAAAATGACATACGATTCATCGAAAATTATGTCAAAAACAAATAACTTGATATTAGCATAACGTCACGCTGACGTTTTAGAATCATTTATCAATGAAAACTCTTTGTAACAATAAATCAACAACAAAAGTCCAGTAAATTTTTATGATACTCAAAACTTTGGTGCCCCAAGGCGGCAGGGAATTCTCTCCCGAGCAATAATTAAAACCACGAAGTTGTAGGTTGATTAAGTATCAAGTCTCATTAAACAGAATTTCTCGGAAAATCAAATGCTAGTATTTAATTGTTTGCAAGTCAGTTTTAGTTTCAACCACAATACCTACTTCCTGCGAGATGAATACACTGGTGCACTCATAAATTGCGTAATTTGTTAACTTAAAAAGAATACCCAATTATCCTATTGGTAACAATAATCCAATAGAGAAATAAAAAAATATAGCATAATTAAAAATTATGGTGATTCTGTGCCTACCTACTATGGTGATTCTGTACCTACCTACTGTCTTTAACATCTTATTTTAACCCATATTTGCAATGAATATATAAATTGAAATTGGAAAGCTGAGTTTAAGCGTAAGTATATTTTTATTTTCCGGGCGTAAACCGTTTGTTTTAGTGCAGTTTTATTTTAAAATTTTGTCTTTTTTAATGACTAATGGTCAGTTTTAATAATTCATTTAAGATAATCTAAAAAATATGCAGAATTTTTCAAAATATTTATTTGCAAGTAGTCCTCCTGAACAGTTATACAATTTATGAGTCCAATGGTGTAATTTTCATTTAAATATTTGGCAACCTGTATACAATTTTGTTAAATCTCTAACAACGTAAATGAGATTACAAGGAGGTTAAGGCTTTGGGTAAAATAGATACCTTCTAATCACGGGGAGCGTTAGTAAACGAGGTGGGTTTTTTTGATCCACCGACAACAATATTGTACAATCTACAGGCTTATATTATTTTGTTGTATTAAACTTACTTTTGCCAGTTTTACTTCCAAATTAGAATATAAATATTACAATGTAAAAAAACGCGTCATAGCAAAAGAAACCGGCCAGTTACGTGTCGGGCCACGCATAGAATAGGGTTCCGTAGTCACCCATAATTGCCTCTATAACTTCTGAACTAACAAAGCTATCTAATCCGCTATAGTTTTCCTTCAAAGTTCAATAAATGGACTACAATCATGAATGTTTTCAGGTTCTTCACGTCAGCTGTTTATGTTACGTGGAGGTATCCCAAAAAAACATATTTTAGTAAATATCCATGCAAAGTTTCATGTTTCTAGCACTAACCGTTTGGGAGGAAAGCCGGGGAAAGACGGACATGACGAAACGAAAAGGGTTTTCGAGACTTTTTCTACGGTACCCTATTTCGTCGGTCACTTTCTTGGTCAGACGTTATAGAATGCGAGCCAATTGCTGAATTAGGTGATACAGCATTATTTTGAACAACTTCATACAAAAATTACATTGAATTATTTCTTATTTCAGGGTGCGTAGGATGAGAAACCCACGGGGCAGGATACCGCGACCGGTGCTCGCACTCCTTCGCTACATAGAGTGACTTCACGAGTCGCAGAATGGCGCAGAAGCAGACCAGATTTCTCTTCACCATTGCCCTATTGCTAGTCAGAGGTAAGTACCTACTAACATAGAAGATGCTATAATATATACAATAAAGATACATTTGAAATTGGGCGTTTTCACATTACACGTTAACTACACACGATATCGTCTATAATATCCTGACGATATCCTAAGTAGCAGCAGTATCTTTAAGGTAAGAATGTAGATTATCGTGACGGTATCGTCACGATACCGTGCAATGTGAAAACGCCCATTGATTGGTGTAATAGTTTGCTTGTTTCAAGTTAAAACTTCGTCATTTATGATTTTTGTGTAACTTTAAAAATTCGCGATGGAAGTTTTTGGAATTTCTATTATTGCCACACACATTACAAAGTTCTCTTTCATTATAATTTTGTAAGTAGGTACAATCAGTAAATTATTCAAAAGATTTACAACAAGTAACAAGGTATTATAAACTTAATACAAACGGGTCTTTTACGCGATTATAAAGAGGCATATGAAAGAGGTATGAGAATATATCTCCAAAATCTCGTAAAAGACCCGGTTGTCTTAAGTTTATAATGTGTACAAAACGCGAAAGTTTAAAAAAGTAACAAGTTGTTAAACCTGGTCAAAAATGCTTCGAAAATAAATATGATAATACGACTGTGCTGTCAGATACTGGGTAGATACATATTCAAAACCCTAAAACAATATGTAACTTTTGAAATTACACAGTGACATCTTGCAGGAAATAGTATGAAACCACATTAAAATTCAAGTTGGAGTGCAAAAGTTTCTGCATGTTAAAAATGTGACGGAAAAGAGGATGATAGGCAGATAGACATTCGTAATCTCTTTGAATATTCATGGAAGTTTCAGTTCTGAATCTACTACTATACCTAATTAAGTTATTCAGTGAAACGCTTGTACATGACGGCAGAAGGCACGCGAGCAATATGTAAATATAAACAAATTAGTTTACCTAATAGCACGATGTGATAATTCCGTAGTCTTTACCTATATTTTAAAAGTAGATTTGCTAAACATACAATACAAAATAATGACTGCCTGGGTGGCGCAGTGATATGAGTATGCGACTGCCGACCGCGGTTTCAGGTTCCATTCCGGTTCGAATCAAATATTTTTGTGATCCATAAATATTTATTTCTGAGTTTGGATGTATAATATGTATGGATTTTAGAAGTATGTTTATCAATCTTCTAGAACCCATACCCAGAGCTTATATAAACTTAACTTAGGCTAAATGAAGTTGTGCTGTCCCTAAAGTGGTAAGAGGACGTATATTATGTATGATAAGGCCTAAATATATAATGCCTATGACGTATGCATTTGTGGAGGGTTCCACAAAATAGAAGCCTAGTCTATTGCCACTAACTAAACACTTCTAAGTTTGTTCATTTGTAACTTGTAACTGGGTGCAAAGGGGCTCTACCAACATCTTAAGGGCCCCAGCGACCTCACCTGCTAGTGGCGCACCTGCTGTTAAACAGACGAGGCTCGTTAATTTACGGTACCTATGGAGTGGCTTCGGCCCCTACGTGGCTACCAGGTGGTACAACAGTGTTGGTCCGGGGGGGTACCACCGTGCAGCTGTGCTAAAGCCCCCCAAGTAACCCAGCCCAGGCTGGGTTGCGTTAGGGGTTCAGCAGCTGCACCGCCGGGCCCGGGGCGATGTATGGTGCAGCAGGCATGGGACCAGTGGGGGCAAAACGGAGTCTAGTGTGGGTGGTGTGGGTCGATTCGCCGGCCAGGGAGACCCTTAGCAACGGCGTTGCCGCGGCCGCCCGCAACACAGTCATGGGGCCCGCCTGGGGCCAACCACCCCAGGAGGCTGCCCCACATGTTGCGCATAATCCTGATGTGGGATCACCGCTCCGGGTGGTAACCGGTGTGGGGTAGCGGCGGCCTTTCATCAGGGGGGTTTGGAAGCCCTTCCGTCCGGCGAGTCGGCTCCGACCTAACCACACGGTTCTAGACAAAGCTAGCCCCTGCGCTTTGTCACTTACTGCTGCACCAAATGTCGCCCTGTCTTCACGCTTCTTTTTCAAAATCCACAATGGCAGTGCAACAAAAAAGAAATAAACGTTACACAGCGACCCTAGGAAACCCCACAAGTTCACATTTCGAGGTGGAGTTCACTAACGTCCGTGGACTCCATGCGAACCTCGATACCGTCCACCACCACCTTGAGACGGCCCGGCCCGCTGTGATGTTCCTCACGGAGACACATATCGCGCCTGGATCAGGGCCCGGGCTGTGCGCGACCCAAACGTGGGCCACCTCAAAGCAGCGTACAACCGGGCCACAAAATCGAGTAAGAGGGCCTTTAAGAGAGCGGATGCCCAGCGCGTCGCGCGGCTTGGTCAGGAGCTCACTTCCCATCCCACGGGCAGCCGTGGATTCTGGCAACTGGCCAAAGTCGTGCAATCTAACTTTTGTCAGCCCTCGCTGCCACCGCTGCGTTACCCAGATGGAACACTGGCTCACAAAGCCCAAGAGAAAGTGGATATGCTCGCAGACCTCTTTGCGGCTAATTCCCGGGTCGACGACTGTGGCCTGCAGCCCCTCGCCATCGCCAACTGTGGCCACACAATGCCTGATATTGTTATCAGGCAATGTGATGTACGGGCAGTGCTGCGGTCACTCGACACGCGGAAAGCCAGTGCCCCTGACGGCATTCCGGCGGTGGTGCTACGAAAATGTGCAGCTGAGTTGTCTCCAGTATTAACGCGTCTGTACCGCCTGTCATACTCTTCAGGGCTCGTGCCGGAGGTCTGGAAGGAGGCGAACGTACAACCGATCCCCAAGAAAGGGGATCGGTTCGATCCAGGCAACTATCGATCCATAGCTGTCACCTCAGTCATTTGCAAGGTGCTTGAGCTCCTTATAAATAAGCAGCTCATGCAATTCCTAGAGGATCACTCGCTAATCAATGATCGACAATACGGCTTCAGGCCAAAGCGATCAACGGGTGATCTTCTGGCATTCGTAACGCATGTCTGGGGTGGGGCTATGGAAAGGCACGGCGAGTCCTTGGCTATTAGCCTGGACATCGCCAAAGCCTTCGATAGGGTCTGGCATGCTTCGCTCCTTTCCAAGCTCTCGGCATATGGTCTACCTCCTCAACTGTGCAGCTGGATTGCCAGCTTTTTAAACGAGCGCCGAGTGCGGGTCCTCTGCGATGGCCAGGCTTCTCGCTTCTTGCAAGTGAATGCCGGGGTACCGCAGGGGTCCGTACTATCACCAACTCTCTTTCTTCTGCATATCAATGATATGCTATCCCTCGGAAACATTCATTGCTATGCAGATGACAGCACACTGCACGGGAGTTACTCGGTTCGTCCGACGGCGGGGCGATCTGAGATTGAGGAGGAGAGACGACGACTCGTGGCTGATCTCGACCGTAACCTCGACAGTATCTCTCAATGGGGTACCGAGAACCTGGTCGAGTTCAATGCCCGCAAAACACAGGCGTGTGCATTTACTGCGAAGAAATCCCCTTTCCTTCCCCTACCCTCTCTACAGAATGCATTATTACCAATGAAGGACAACCTTGATATCCTTGGCATAGACGTTCGTCGAGAGCTCAATAATAAAAACTACATCGAAAGATGTATAGGGCTAGCTTCGCGGAAACTAGGAATACTGAATAAGGTAAAGAGATTCTTTACACCGGACCAGAGGTGTCTGCTGTACAAGACGCAGTTTAGACCCTGCGTCGAATACTGCTCTCACCTCTGGGACGGCTCCGCGAAGTATCTGCTGGACGCTCTCGACGCTATGCAGCGACGGGCTATCCGTATTATAGATTGTCCGGAGGTAACGGGAAGCCTTGAGCCGCTAGTTCAGCGCCGAACAATAGCTTCCTTGGCCGCATTCTACCGTATTTACCACGGCGAGTGTTCTGAAGAGCTCTTCAATCTGATCCCACCCTCTTCCTTCCGATCCCGAACGACTCGTGCCGGGCAGAGATGCCACCCCCACACAGTGGATAGCATGTTCGCGAGAACCGAACGTTTTAAACGTTCGTTTCTCTGCCGAACGATAGTGGCCTGGAACGCCCTGCCTGTGCACGTGTTTCCTCCCACATATAATCCTGGGTTCTTTAAGCGGAGCGTTTAGAGGCACATCAGTAGGTCGTCAAGTTGAGGGCCACTCTCAATAGTAATGTGTGCTGTGAGAGTGGCCCACAATCGCTAGACGTCGTCACGACTTACCACCAGGCGGGCGGCGTCAATTTGGCGAACAAAATATAAAAAAAAAAAAAAAAAAAACTGACATTCAAATGGGATTTGATCTGGATTATATCAAAGGATACCTTGAGAATTCCAGACGCTTCGATTAAATTGCAACGATCAGTAGTTGATTAGTCTTATTGAAATCTGACTCCAATGGTTTATTTTATGATGATATCTTGTTAGGGTTCTGTACTCAAAGAGTAAAACGGGGACCCTATTACTGAGACTTCGTTGTCCGTTCGTCAGTCTTGGGCTGTATCTGATAAACCGTGATAGTTAGAAAGTTGAAAATTTCACAGATGAGGTATTAAAAAAAAAAAAAGTTGAACAAAGGTGATTTTATTGCCGTCCGAATCGCACCGGTTGGCCGGTTTTTTTTTGTATAAGTGAGCCATTAGATGGTTAGGTACCTATTGAGATCTTTTACATTGTCGTTCTTTTTCTACTCTTCGTAGGTACTTAATTAACGTGAACATAAAAAAAAAGTTTACTTTAGAAATAAAACTCACAATAAAATATGAATAAATCCCCTTTTTGTCAAATCTTGTGGACAAAATATCTAGTGACTTGGCTTTTATTGAAATTGCCCTCTTCGTCGCGGGAAGAACGAATTAAAATCGCATTAGGCAATTCCGTTTTCTCCTAACTTTTCCAGTCTGTGCACAAAATGCCGGTGTATCGGAATAAATGACCCAAACTTCGTTTATTTATATAGACTTACTGATATTTATGTTTGCCTTCCTAATTTTGCATTCGCGTCACTTCAAAACAAGTTTACGAAGTTGAGAAAAATTCAGCTTTTGTGGTTGTATAAAAATATACGAGTACTTATTTTATCTGCATTTTGTCTCACTGTATAAATCGACTATGTTACGAGATAAAAGTTTAACATTTTTAAAACTGGAATGCTATCGCTGTCTTTGCTTGCCTAGCTTTTAGCTTAAACTATCATGTCACTATAGCTTCTGAAGTACGAATTTAGGTACCTAATGATATAATATAATTATATTAGGAAGAACTAATAAATATAACAAATTAGAACCGAATGAGAAGCTATATGTAGATATCTAAAACCTCACAGCTCAACTGCAAGAAAAATACCAACTAAACTAGTTGCAATGAAAGTACGTATTTATTTCTTAGGTAAGACGTTTCAAAGTGTTCAGAGGCACCTTCCACAGAACAGTACGAATCTTGCTTCGAAGCAAGTAAACCCTATTGAAATTTACCCTTAACGGATTTCTTTTCGTGTTAAAGAAATAAGGGCTTCGTAATATCGTAAGTATTTTTGGGTTTATATTGCTAACATTTTAAAATGATAATTCGTTTTGGTATATTTTCCTCAACAATGAAAATGATTAAAATGTTCACAGTTCATAAAGCCCGAAAACAAACGAGATCAATAAACGCGAAATACCAATAACTTTTTTTCGTCGACGATTTCCTCGTTTTAAATTACAAGTAAACGTACTGTTGTACCTACTTACTTAATGTGTCCCAAGTTGGTTAATATGAAATATGCCACAACGACGTCGCGCCTGTTTACTGTTGCGCCCAAATACTATAATCGTAGTTATTGCCCATGTTGGAATAGACACTAACCACGCCAACTGCTCGTTTATTTACATACCATAATCTAAAGCTCAATTCTGTTATGTGGAAATGTCTTCCCATAACATGGGCGAGTGTGGAGCGTGAAGCGTGTGATTGATTCCCGAGGCAGTATTCAAAGATGGCATTTCATAACGACATTACTTGCTTTATAAACCTAATTTTAATAGGAAAGGAAATCATTTGATTTTTATGTGATTAATGTTTTATGGTTTGAGCAGGTAAAGACAACTTATAAAGATTATTGTTACAAATTGCATATGACTTTTTTTTTTTTTTTTTTTTTAATTCCGCGGCCTAGGTCGCGGCCGCTCTAACGTCCGTTGCCGGGCGTCTCTGATTGCATATGACTAGCATAAAAGTGTCAGTAGCTCTTAACTATTGCAATGCGCGCAAAATATATTTTATGTATAATTGTGATTGATTTTCAACAGCTTGCATTTATCAATCAATTTGCACGAATTAGCAATGTAAATACGAGTATCATAATTATGTTTCGTTGAAAATGATATTTATTTTCGTCGTTGGTTTACATTAAATCGAAGGCGAAGATCGCAAACATGCGTTATTTCGATCATTCGGAAATAAAAATATGTCCAATATTTTTGAAGGTACCTACTTCTACACAAGACTATTACCTAGCACAGATGTATGATAACTGCTGCAATCACCGGGTAACAAGTTATTACGGTCTACAGAACCGCGCGGAACACCTAAGTAAATCTTATTTTCCGTTCCCCACCCGTGGCAGAGACGGGGCCTTTTTTGGCATTATTGTGTTATTTACATTTTATATTTTGTAAAATCTAATAGCGTCGCTCGTAAAAGGCGACATTTGAGTCAGGAGCACCAGATGGTGTCAAGGACTAATATTTCATGGTGAATATCGTGTAGCGTTAAGTCTGCTGGCTAACATTGGTGCCAATTTCGGTGTAAATAAGGCATTGATAATAAAAAGAAAGGGAAATATTGTTTCGTGTTCAAATTGTAAAGCTACTAAGTACTTTAGGCCAGAAAATTTGTTACCTAAGTATACCTGCATTTCACAGCAGAGAAGTATGATTACACCCGCAATGCAGTTTTGACAAAATTCGACGAATAAGGAACCCATGCTCCAAAACCAATGTTTCATTTTACAAGTTATAGAAAATTAATATACATACATATAATAACACGTACATCCAGGAAGTGTAGGTAGAGACTTACCTAATTTATTGATAATTCTACATTACCATTTATTTCCTGGATTTAAAGTAAAAGGAGACGAGTTTATTGACGCTAACCGGAAAATAAATTAAAAAACCGGAAAATCTTGGAAAATAAATATAAATATTAGTAAACAACATAAAAAGGTTACAGTTAGGCATACCTTCTTGTTATACCATTTAAGTGTCCCATAGCAAAGTTTTTTAAAGCATTCGTCTTACGTTTTTAAAAACGTGAGTTCATTCCCCGGCCACCACACATTTCTGCTGTGAAGTCAGTCCTAACACAAGGTCTTTTAACTTAGTTGGTAGGGTTTCTTTATGTCATAATTTGCAATTGCTAGTATTCTTTAAAAACATAACAAAAAAGGCTATTTATTTTTATACTTCATATTGAAACAAAGAAATGTTATTCAAAACATTATTTTGAAGAGCAATGTGTTTTATTGTATTATATTCTAAACATATATATTATTTTCCAATCATGTTTTCATATACGTCGCTCGCATACCTATAGCAATTCTAGGTATTGGAGATTGCTGAGTAAATGAATCAATATAAATGCATGCACTATATCAGAACCGGGCACAGTATAGACACATTATAGTAAAATGAAAGCCACCAATTTCGTATTAAGTAAATCGCTTTGGTAGAAAATAGGTTTGATTAAAATTTTCATACAATTTTCATCAGAGATTGGAGTAACAATATAAATTGAAACAGTTTTATAAACCTACTACTATGGGTCGTCCAGTTGTCAGAAGAATTTTCTTAAAGTTTTTGCTTCATGCTTCATGCACCTACTTAATACTAGGTACTCAACGGATTTTGATACGGTTTTCACCAATGGTTCTCGTTGAAGGTTTTTGTGTATATAATTATATACACAAAAACTTCTGGAAACAGATGAACGTGAAAAAGATGGTCGAATTTTGACAACTGAACGACCTATAGTAGTCGGTTTATAAAAACTATTTGAATTTATATTGTTCAAGAGCAGGCGAAGCCGCGGGCATCCGCTAGTATAGGATAAAATGAAAATTTACTACATCCTGCCATGGTTTATAAACCTACCGTAAATTACAATGTTATTCAGTGTTAATTGAAAAACTTCACAGTCTATGATCTTGTTCATCAACAAAATGTTAATTGATTTTAATATGAAAACGAGCCTACCACGACGGTAGATGTAGTTACATTATACCCACAAGGTAGATACATATTATATGCTTTGACAAACATAAAATCACATACATAATTTAATGTTTGCATTGTCGTCGGCATGTAACGACCTAACCACACAGTTCCAGACGAAGCTAGCCCCTGCGCTTTGTCACTTACTGCTGCACCAAATGTCGCCCTGTCTTCACGCTTCTTCTTCAAATTTATTATGGCAGTGCAACATAAAAAAAGAAAACGTTCCACAGCGGTCCCAGGAAACCCCACAACTTCACTTTTCGAGGTGGAGTGGCCCGCTGTGATGTTCCTCACGGAGACACAAATACGCCGCCCTGACGACACGTCTTACCTGTGTTACCCCGGCTATGTCATTGAGGAACAATTTCGAGATAAAGCCGGGGTGTGCGTGTTCGTTAGGGCGGATGTTTGTTGTCGCCGGTTGCGCTGCCTAGAGAACCCCTCCAACTCCGTACTCTGGCTGCACGTAGACCATGGCTCTATGAGCCAGATCTACGTGTGCGTCTACCGTTCCCACACAGGGGATTCTGAGACAACAAAGCTCTTCCAGTACCTTAGCGAGACGGCTGATGATGCGCAGGTGCGGTTCCCGAACGCTGACCTAATGTTTCTGTGGGACTTCAATGGCCATCACATTGATTGATGACTGATCATGCGGGTAGGGCTGCCCACGCGTTCTCTTTCTCCCACGGTCTGACCCAGATGGTATGCGGGATGACCCGGATACCAGACAGGTCATATCACGCGCCCGCTCTGCTGGATCTACTGCTGACGAGTCGCCCAGCCCAGTACAGTGTTTCGATAGGAGCCCCATTGGGTAGTTCCGACCACTGTGTGGTTCACGCTGGCATGAAGGTGTCACCTCCTGCACGTGCTGTAGAAATGGCACGACGTCTATGGCACTACTCGTCAGCGGATTGGGACGGTCTACGAAATTATTATGCGTCCGTCCCCTGGAGCCAGCGCTGCTTTGTAGGAAAGGCTCCTTCGGAAAGCGCTTCTGCGATTGCTGGCGAGATCAGTTTAGGGATGGAATATTACATCCCTTTCACTGATGTCGCCAGTATCCGCAGAGCCCGTCCCTGGTTCGGGCGAGATTGTTCGACAAAAACAGTCGGAATATCGCGCCTGGATCAGGGCCCGGGCTGTGCGCAACCCAAACGTGGGCTACCTCAAAGCAGCGTACAACCGGGCTACAAAATCCAGCAAGAGGGCCTTTAAGAGAGCGGATGCCCAGCGCGTCGCGCAGCTTGGTCAGGAGCTCACTTCCCATCCCACGGGCAGCCGTGGATACTGGCAACTGGCCAAAGCTGTGCAATCTAACTTTTGTCAGCCTTCGCTGCCACTGCTGCGTTACCCAGATGGAACACTGGCTCACAAAGCCCAAGAGAAAGCGGACATGCTCGCAGACCTCTTTGCGGCTAATTCCCGGGTCGACGATCGTGGCCTGCAGCCCCCCCGCCATCGCCAACTGTGGCCACACTATGCCTGACATTGTACTCAGGCAATGCGATGTATGGGCAGTGCTGCGATCACTCGACACGCGGAAAGCCAGTGGCCCTGACGGCATTCCAGCGGTGGTACTACGGAACTGCACAGCTGAGTTGTCTCCTGTACTAACTCGTCTGTACCGCCTGTCTTACTCCACAGGAATCGTGCCGGAGGTCTGGAAGGAGGCGAACGTACAACCGATCCCCAAGAAAGGGGATCGGTCTGATCCAGGCAACTATCGACCCATAGCTGTCACCTCAGTCATCTGCAAGGTGTTTGAGATCAACAAGCATCTCATGCTCGAAGATCTCTCGCTAATTAATGATCGGCAATACGGCTTCAGGCCAAAACGATCAACGGGTGATCTTCTGGCATTCGTGACGCATGTCTGTGGTGAGGCTATGGAAAGGCACGGCGAGTCCTTGGCGATTAGCCTGGACATCGCCAAAGCCTTCGATAGTGTCAGGCATGCTTCGCTCCTTTCCAAGCTTCTGGCATATGGTCTACCTCCTCAACTGTGCAGCTGGATGGCCAGCTTTCTGAACGAACGCCGAATGCGGGTCCTCTGCGATGGCCAGGCTTCTCACTTTTTGCAAGTGAATGCCGGGGTGCCGCAGGGGTCCGTGCTGTCACCAACACTCTTCCTTTTGCATATCAATGATATGCTATCCCTCGGGAACATTCATTGTTATGCAGATGACAGCACATTGCACAGGAGCTACTGGGCTCGTCCGGCGGCGGGGCGGTCGGAGATTGAGGAGGATAGACAACAACTCGTGGCTGATCTCGACAGGAACCTCGATGTATCTCTCAATGGGGTACCGAGAACCTGGTCGAGTTCAATGCCCGAAAAACACAAGCGTGTGCATTTACAGTGAAGAAAGCCCCTTTCCTTCCCCTACCCTCTCTTCAGAATGCATTATTACCAATGAAGGACAACTTGACATCCTTGGCATAGACGTTCGTCGAGAGCTCAATAATAAAAACTACATCGAAAGATGTATAGGGCTAGCTTCGCGGAAACTAGGAATACTGAATAAGGTAAAGCGATTCTTTACACCGCACCAGAGGTTTCTGCTGTACAAGACGCAGATTAGACCCTGCGTCGAATACTGCTCTCACCTCTGGGACGGCTCCGCTAAGTATTTGCTGGACGCTCTCGACGCTATGCAGCGACGGGCTATCCGTATTATAGATTGTCCGGAGGTAACGGGAAGCATTGAGCCGCTAGCTCAGCGCCAAACAATAGCTTCCTTGGCCGCATTCTACCGTATTTACCACGGCGAGTGTTCTGAAGAGCTCTTCAATCTGATCCCACCCTCTTCCTTCCGATCCCGAACAAGGGGTGCCGGGCAGACATGCCACCCCCACACAGTGGATAGCATGTTCGCGAGAACCGAACGTTTTAAACGTTCGTTTCTCTGCCGAACGATAGTGGCCTGGAATGCCCTGCCTGTGTACGTGTATCCTCCCACATATAACCCTGGGTTCTTTAAGCGGAGCGTGAAGAGGCACATCAGTAGGTCGTCAAGTTGAGGGCCACTCTCTATAGTATTGTGCGCTGTGAGAGTGGCCCACATTTGCTAGACATCGTCACGACTTACCACCAGGCGGGTGGCGTCAATTTGACGAAGCCAAAATATAAAAAAAAAAAGTACACCAACTGCAGTTCAAATGAAGGTATCACGGTGAGACTCCTGTGCACCTTAATATCATGATAGCACTCATTTAGAGGGGCTCGTGGTCTAGTGGTAACCGACAATGTTAAGACATTGCAAAAGTTAAGCAACATCAACTCAGGCCGGTCTTAGGATGGGTGACCATTTCTTAAGACATTGAGAACCCTCCATGCCTCGAAGAGCACGTTAAGCCGTCGATCCCGGTTGTCATACAAACATCTATGGCAGTCGTTAGGGGTAGTTGGAGCCTTAAATCAAAAATCCGACTGGTTTAAGTACAGAACTTCGATATCGCCCATGGGTTATGAAGGTCAGATGGCAGTCGCTTCACGGAAAATATCGAAGTTCAGCCAAATCGCAGTTAGACTGGAAAGCCGACCCCAACCTCGTTGGGAAAAGGCTCGGTGGATGATGATAACACTCATTCAAAAAGTCTTCAAGACAAGATATTAGTGAAGTTATCTTCTTGATAACAACCAAATCAAAATAACATAATACCACCGAACAAATAATTATGATATGTTTTACTATAACCATTCTATTATCTACAAAAATATTATCTTTGAACTTCAAATAAAAAGTCATTATCAAAACAAGCTTCTACGTAATAAACATGTTACGCTGTCGTAGCACCATGGTCATTAATGTCTACGAATTATGAGGAGACACTATGATATAACTATGAGTAGTTACATATTTTTATATCTTGTTCATTAAGTTGTACAATAGCTGTTATGGATATAAAATGATGACAATTTATCGGAGTCATTGTTTAACGAAGTGAAATGTAATGAAAAGGAACTTGGTCTCGATCTTAATGACGATAATACATTTACCTTAATTTAAACCCCTCTTAGCTTGATCATTGACATTGTTCTGTCGCCCCTTAGATTTGTTTTATGTAACAAATTAAATCGTTTGTTTTTTTTTTAATTTACTATTGAAAGTAATCACTGAATCAAGTATAAGCTCCAAGGTCTGTCACAAAATTGTCAGAATGAACAGAAATAAAGTAATTTTGCAGTTTATTAGTCTTCGACAGACAACCTACCTGTTCCACCAAAACCAAGTTACCTGTATTTTACCAGTTTTATTTTGTAGCTACCAGAGGTTACCTACTATTTTATAGTTTGACTGGCTTCCGCAAAATCTACAAATATCTAGCACGCTTCAGCTTACCTATTATTGAAGAAATATATCTTTTTAATGGGTAAGCTAAGAATATCCACTGCAGTTGTCGAGAGCTTTGTGTTATATAATTGATAACACTCATGCAAAACTGTGTGCAACACAGAATGGGCAGCCAGTCTTATCAATAATTTTACTAGATTTTACCCACAAATAGCAATTTGGTCGTAATTTTCAGCATTTTTATGTAGAAGTTTACGTTCATTTTCAAATAGGTACATTAATACAAACCTTAGGAGCGACATGAACAATAAAACAAATTCACTAAGGCATACTTTAGAGAATTGGAGCACACACTATGCAGATTACGCGGTAGCACACACGGTACCAAGAACAAATAACTGAACTCGTTACCATAAAAATATACAACGATATTTTAGAGAAGCGTGTATTCCGCATTGGAGCGGTATCTCCATACTTTTCACATTACTTATGCATAGACTACAGATTGAAACGAGTCGCGTAGTTGCGCCGTCATCGGTATTCAAAGCCAACCTCGTCCGGCTTAACCGCAACCTGTCTTCCACCCTGATTGTCTACAAACAAAGAATAACAAAAATATATTGTATGACAAACGTGTTAACGTAGTTTAAGTCAATTGCGTGGAATTCGATTGTTTGTTGACGCTACCATTTTCAATGTAGTTTATGTGAATCATTGAATACTAGTTTGTTATTATTAAATTGCTATTTGACAAGTTTACCATCGGAAATGAAAACTGGTGAATTAAAACGGGACACCTTTCAGATATTGAAATGGTTGTATTTGCTTGTAAAGCTATCAAGAAATCTTTTATCGAGCTTATTATTATTATGAAAATACTAGTTGACCGTTTGTCATGTGAAATAGTTTCGCTTTTGCATGTCCTGGGAAAAACGAATGGGATCCTGTTATCCTAATTAATCGAGCGAGCGAAGCGTCTATATTCCGAAATTGGACAATTTCGCTTTCGTTTGTCTGACTGTGATCGTGAGGTTTACTGATCAATCGGTGTAAAGAACCACTATTGAAATGCTAACCACGAACGCCAATGTTGAAAGATAGCCGTTTCTTTTCATGATCAATCTTTCAGCACATGCACTTCTTTACACAAATGCATTCGATAAAATATGTGATCGCCATATTGCATGTAATAAGATATGTTTAAACTGTAGATGTCTTATATTACTATATATCTACAACTAACAACGGTGGTGGGTAGACATAAAATAATATGGTATTATGGTTGTGGGTAGAAATAAAAAACCTAGGATATAAATAGGTGCGGTTTACGAGTTGTGGCTCATTCGGTCGCCGTGCGCCGAGCCATCGACATCTCCTGATGATGCCCCTGGTTGGGGGCGAAACACGTGTCGAGGTTTTTTATTATTTTTTGCACGATAACACAACTCTCATATTTATTCTATTTTCAAAATTATTTCTCTATTCTTTCGGCCTAAGTGGGATTGGAGGGCGGACTTGTGCATGAATAAATACGAGAGTTGGGTAATTTGCATGTGGCGGAATATTGCAAAGTAGTTAGATTTATTTTATTTTACTATATATCTCTTGTAAGCTAAATTTTACTTACCTTTTAGCTGTATTGTTATTATTACTATTAATATTTTACCATTTAAATCGCAAAAATTATAGCCTTTAGGCTGGATTTCAACTAGGATCATTTTCTTACAGGTGGATTGATCTGACCACACTGATAGCTTCCATTCGAGAGGTCAAACTTATCATTTTGTTTATTATCTAATAGGAATTAAAATATGAGATTTTCAGTTCTTATAAATAAATTGCCTGAATCGGTCCTTTGTATGCCCGACAATAAATTTAAAACCTTTATAAAGACCACTTTATGTAAAAAAGCATATTATAGGACAGTTGAATACCTTAACGATAAAAGTGTCTGGCTTGAGCATGGTGCAGGCGCCTCCTAAAATGCCATATTTGTAGCATATTTTGTAACAGGTTCTTTCTCTCGGTTCTACCTTTTGCTTTGCGAATCTGGCAGTCCTACATGTAAATATAGAAGCAATAATAATTGTTATTTTAAGTACTTAATGACGTTTGTAAGAGCCATTTAATGATCTATACAAATAAATAAATCATTTCATTTCAGTTAACCTTAAGAGATAGATGCGTAGTACGTTGCTACGTATTTTATTTCTCAGTAGTGTCTGTGTGAGTAGTCGATTTATTGGAAACATATATTTTGTATATCAGTAAAAAGTATATTAAAAATATACATTGGAGTTATGTTGACTCTATTTACCATATTTATAGTGTTGACATTTTATTTGCTGTATTTTCTGTAGGTATCAGATAAAGGTTTTATCTCTGACGACGTTTTGGTTCACAAGATGTGGGGAGCTGACACGAATCCTCTTTCTGTGTCGTACTGGGAAAAACGATTTATTATTTCGTGATCCCTTAAGCAAATGGCTGTTAGATTATCCACATTATATTTCGAGTCAAATTCGTTGCTGTTGGTGAAAAGATATTGGTGCATATATTTTATGTTTTGAATAACTTAACATTGTAGGTTTACGCGTTTAGGTGTATGCTCTTTTTATTTTATAAAAGATAAATAATTTGAAAGTTTAAGCACAAATACTTTATTGTACACTGATTCCCGCCGCTCCGTCCGCATGGAATGGCTTATAGTTATAAAGCTTAAAACACACTGGTCCTACGTCTTACGACGTCTGACGTTTACATAACACTTTAAACGTGTGTGACAGCGTCGTACGCGTGGGATAGCATGGGAAGACGCGAATCTGGCGCGGTGACGCGTAAGACAGCGTGGTGAATGACCAGTGTATTTGTCATCATACAAATTGTATAGGTCGCATGAGAAGGACGAGTTTGACCGTGCCTTTATGCCCCTAACTTTTTTCTGGCATCCGATTTAGATAAAACAGAGCTACCTATGTACCTGAGATGAGTTTAATATCTGAAACTGCCAGAACCTTAGGATATAAATAGGTGCGGTTTACGAGTTGTGGCTCATTCGCTCGCCGTGCGCCGAGCCATCGACATCTCCTGATGATGCCCCTGGTTGGAGGCGAAACACGTGTCGAGGTTTTTTATTATTTTTTGCACGATAACACAACTCTCATATTTATTCTATTTTCAAAATTATTTCTCTATTCTTACGGCCTAAGTGGGTTTGGAGGGCGGTCTTGTGCCTTGTGTCCACTAAGAATAAATCGGATTGGTGTATGTTTCTTATGACTATTTCCAATGAATAGACAACAAAAAGTAATATAAATTAGTAGACAGAATAAAGATTACTATTATTTTTGGAAAATTAGTTTGGAAAAATTAGGCATTCAGTCACGTGACATCAAACCCCAATCAGAAAATATGACGTCACAGGTTGCGCTCTCACACCATAGAGTAAGTATGTATGAAGAGCTGACTTCTTGTTCAAGTTGTGTCTGTGATTATGTGTAATTTAATTGTTCGTACGTTTTTATTAATTTACGGATTTTTGTTAATTTTAAAGTTAAATTTTTATAAATCTAACAATAGTAGATTGGACAAAACGCAGTTTTGGCGCATTATTTCGATGTGCATTTCGAGACAACGCTTGAATCAAAATATTGCTAGGCACCTATTTCAAAGTTAAAGGGCTAACCAACACAATTTATTTTTAACTTTCTGGAGGTTTTTAAATTATTTTATCCTTTTTTTCAATTGCTTTTTAATCGCCGTGGGTTTTTTCAAAATTTTTAATTTTGATTTTTATTTTAAAATTCTTAAAGAGCATAGATATGTAGCGCCTTCTAGTAAGTTGCTGTCGTTACACCTATTTAAGAACCCTCACTAATCAACTACAAATCCATTCCTAAAAAAAGCCGCATCAAAATTGATTTTCATCACAAATAATGTTAGCTGTAGCGCCCCCTGATGAGTTGTCACCGTAACATCTATCTAGAAACCTGTACCAATCTAACTCAAACCCATAACTGAAAACTGCATCAAAATCGGACTACTAGTTTTTGAGAAAATTGGCAACATTGCTTTTCACAAATAATGTTCGCTGCAGCGCCCCCTGGTGAGTTGTCATCGTAACATTTATCTAAGAACATGTACCAATCAAACTTGAACCCATAACTAAAAACTGCATCAAAATCCGACCAGTAGTTTTCGAGAAAAATGGCAACATGTATTTGCACAAACATCCTCTCACCCCAAACCCATATACCATCTCCGTTCCGTCGTAGGTAAAAAGCTATGCCTGTCCAGTCTATAGTGTATAATCCTTACAAGTGACATGTTCTTGGAATACGTTGAAGGAAACGCGTAAGCGCTATGATATTCACGGCGCTTTTGACCTTTTGGTCGTGAAAAAACTATAACTAATAAGCGATCTTGCGCTTGAATATTTATATTACGATTAGACGACAAATTTATGGCTTAATCGCTGCAGCGAACTTCGTTCGTTTTTTGGTCAGGATAGCTTCGTCAAACACATTTTGATTTGTTTCGCAACGTGTGACATCACCCAAGGCGCCATGACAGATTGGAGCGTTTTCGTTACCAATTTAAATACATTTTTAGATCGCAAAATAAACTATGTAAATGATTGTTTTAAATCAAAATAATACATTTTTGTGACTATATAGATTCAAAACTACAGATTTAATAAATTTTTGAAATTTGGGACACAAGCCTATTTGCATGTGGCGGATTATTGCAAAGTAGTTAGATTTATTTAATTTAACTATGGACTTGCGAAAAGTAATGCCTGATAGTATTAACTTTACCTAATAAAGTTATAGTAGATATAGCCTAATCAATAAATAGATATAATAAAAGGGTAGAGTTGGCACCCTTACAGTGGTAGCCCCTTGTTATCTCGCCCTTAGTGGCGGGGTAATCGCTGCCTCAAATAATTCATGAAATATGACATAATAACCTTTGTAATAGAGGCTAGAGAAGCGCCGCTGGGTGGATAAAACATTTTAACATTATCTGAGTATCGATTGAAATGTTAAATACAAGATGATGCCGGCGGCTCTGTCGAAGAGGAATTGATATCGATTCTCATCATCCAGGGAGTCCATGATAACAATAGTCTAGTACTTTGCCAAGCTCTCAATCTATCATAGTACCAAATTTACGCCGGGCGCCACTGGAAATACGTTCTGCTTGTAACCAGAGACGCCCGGCAACGGACGTTAGAGCGGCTGCGGAACTAAAAAACTGAAAAACTCAACAATGACGTCACTATTATGTTACGTCAAATCCGTAACTATTAGTGATTAAATTTAAAAAATAAATTAAACAAAGATTATTTATTTATGTAGTAAATATATTTATTTTAGTTGTAGTCAACTACCCTATTGACAGTTTCACCTTATATTATGAACGCAAAAGTTAAGAATAAGATGGTGTTTGTGTTCTTGATTTATCTACCTATAAAGAGAAAAGATTTTATTGTGTTTGTCGATTTTTTAAGGTTACGTAGTTCAGTCTCAGAACCCTTATAGTCTCGTCATGTCAGTCTGTCCGTCCGTCCTCGGCTCTCCTCCCAAACGGTTGATATTAGAAACATGAAACTTTGCATGCGTATTTACTTCGTCGACAAAGTGCTAAGAGAAAATATGAAAAATCCCCCATAATCCCGCACCCGTAATCAGCTAGTAATATTATAACCCATTAAGTATATATATGGTCTTCAGAGACTGCGAAAGGACAGGCCTTCATGATTACCACTGCAGTCATCTTGATGACTTCTACAGATTTCACTTCTATCGAGACTTTCCACACTGTTATGAAGAGGCTGGTTTCAGCATTATAAATTATTTATTAATCTTTAATAGCGAAGACGTTTTGTTAGAAGTGAGAGACAATTTTGTCTGAGATATCACACATATATTGGATCAAATCAGATCAGACGTTTGATTTTTCAATTGGGAAGTAATTCAATCTCGCGGCTTGATGGCGTGATGACGCAGATATATCCGCCGACACGTGCGTCCCTGGATAATTCATTATCGCTCGTTACCCGCAGGTAATGCGTCCCCAATCCCTACCGCTCAGTAATAACTTGATATTTTTGCTTGAGTGCGTTCGGTACCGACGCGACGCGCAGCTTGGCCTATCTCAGTACCTACAAAGGCCGCTTCCAGACGAGGATCTCCAACCTACCGAATGTGTGAAACAATTTTCTCCTTATGAATAAAATTTAAAGGTGCGTATGCAAATTTCCATTACAGAGGGCTGTCGTCTGTAATGGTGTCATATAGGACTTTATTTTCTTTTCATATAGACTAGGTAGAGGCGAACGTTTAATACAGTGACTCCTTAACTTTCGTTTTTCATTTACATCGTAATCGTAACTCTTGTAAGAATATTATTCTCTGAAAATGTTTACTTTCTTTTATTTTTACAGAAGATAGGTTTATGTATTTTATTGTGTTTGGTAGAGGCTTTTTTTTAGCGTCCTCTCTTACGTCCATTGCCGGGCGTCTCTGGTATGTACGAGAAGGTATTTCCAGTGGCGCCCGGCTTGGTAGATGCTATTGTTTATTATAAGGTTACAATTAATTGGTTGTAGGATAATAGAAACGGATCGTTGAGATGTAATAAAATTAAATCCAAATCTAAATCTCCACATCTAGCTGCAATATTTAATAAATGTGTCAATAGTGGAGTGTTTCCTGATCTCATGAAATACAGTAAAGTGATACCTTTATTTAAAACTGGATCAAAAAGCGACCCTGGTAATTTTAGACCAATTTCAATACTACCTGCCATTAGTAAAATTTTTGAAAAAATTATATTGCAGCAATTACAATCACATTTTAATTCAAATATGCTACTACATAATGAGCAGTATGGATTCACAAGAGGTCGTTCTACCATTCACGCAGGGGTAACGCTTCTGAAGCATATTTTAAATGCCTGGGAGAATAAGCAAGATGCCATTGGTATATTTTGCGATCTCTCCAAAGCTTTTGATTGCGTTGAACATAATACCCCATTACGGATACTCAATTATTATGGTATCAGAGATTCGGCACTGGACCTAGTTGCCTCATACCTCAGTGATAGAATACAACATGTTGATATCAATGGTAGTCGGTCTTCTGTAGCTATGGGCGTGCCACAAGGATCAATTCTAGGTCCGTTTCTATTTTTAGTTTACATTAATGATCTACCGTTCTATGTACAGAACTTGTGTGACATTGTTCTTTTCGCCGATGATACATCACTTATTTTTAAAGTTGATCGCAAGCTGAGGAATTTTGACGAAGTAAATAGTTCACTTGCACTAGTTCTGGATTGGTTTACAACCAACAATTTACTTCTGAACGCAAACAAGACGAAGTGTGTTAGATTTAGTATGCCTAATGTTCAGAACTACGGTACTAATATTATTTTAAACGGTGATACCCTTAATCTTGAAGAATCAACCGTATTTTTGGGTATTACTCTAGACAGTAAATTACAGTGGAACGCCCAAATATCGGGTCTTGCAGGGAAACTTAGCTCTGCGGCTTTTGCTATTAGTAAAGTCAGACAGCTCACGGATGTAGAAACTGCCAGGCTGGTTTAGTTTAGCTATTTTCACAGTGTCATGTCGTATGGAATTTTACTGTGGGGCAAGGCAGCTGATATAGAGATAATTTTTATACTCCAAAAGCGAGCTATACGTGCGATTTATAAACTGAATGTACGAATTTCTCTTAGAGAAAGATTTAAAGAAATAGTCCTTCTAACAGTTGCATCACAATATATATATATATATATGCGAATATTATGTTCGTTAATATACATTTATACAGAATGAACAGTGACATACATGCAATAAATTAAAAATACTAGAAATAAGCATAAATTGGTTGGGACATATTATCGTTTACAGAAGGTTCATGACTCCTTTGCAGGATTTGGTGTGCGTTTTTATAACAAAATTCTTCGAAACATTATGAACCTTCCTTTGAATAAATTCAAAGTGGCTGTTAAGACACACCTCCTAAAAAAGGCATATTATACTATTAAGGATTATCTAAACGATACAGAGAAATGGCAATGAGTTGCTTGCTCATCACTCTACTTCAAACAGAAGTAGCCCCGATGTAGCTCACATAGGGGCTACTTCTGTTTGAAATGTTGGTTTATTGCTGAAACTCACTTATTATGGTTAAATTATTATTATTATGATATTAAATATTGGATGGAACCAGGCGTTACTCGGCGAAAATCCATGACAAAGCAATGGTAAGTAAAATATTAAAAAAAAAAACGTTTTAAACTTATTTTAAATTTCTTAATAGCACTATTTTTCGCAGGATTAAAAAGACAACAAAACGTCGACAATTGTTTCGCCTCTAAACGAAGCATTATCAAGACTGTCTCAGAGAGAACAGCCAACTCTCTCTCTGTCTCTCTGAGACAGTCTTGATAATGCTTCGTTTAGAGGCGAAACAATTGTCGACGTTTTGTTGTCTTTTTAATCCTGCGAAAAATAGTGCTATTAAGAAATTTAAAATAAGTTTAAAACGTTTTTTTTTTAATATTTTACTTACCATTGCTTTATTATGATATTGTTAGGTATGGGAACTTTGAGATTATGTGGCACCTTTAATGTATTTGACTTTTTTTGTGAATAACAGATATCCATAATTTTTGAGTTCACTTGGTCCACACATGGTCACGTACTGCCCTTGCCCTCTTTTTATTGTTGTAACAGAATCATTGTATTTACTGGCGAATAAAAAGAGTGGCCGTGAGTTTTTCTTGCCAGGTTCTTTCCTCACAGGCTCTACCTATTGCCTTGCGAATCTGGCGGTAAATGTAAATGTAGAAGCATTTTCTTTGTTTGACGTTCATAAGTGTTACTTTGTGACCTACATGAATAAAGATATTTTGATTTTGATTTTGAAATGTTAGTCAGTAAAGGGACTAGGTATAATTGTATGCAAAAAAAAATAATTCCTAATTAAAAATACTGATTGCACAGTAAAACAAAATATTATATTAAGTATTTTCTTATATTAGGTAAGTATCTACGAGTATAATCTAAGCAACAATTCAAGTTCGTGACGCAACTGCTGTTTATTTAAAAATAAGTACCTAGTTACTAAACTAACCTAACCTTATGTCCATCCAAAGGTTGCCTGTAACAGATCCACTCTTAAGGTCATAATTTTTACTACTGAATGTTAATTCAGTTAGTATTTATTTAATTTGAATATTGGTTTGAATAAAGTAAATTCTATACTAATAAAATCTGACATATTTGTCTCGACTCAAATTGATAGAGAAACACCAATAAATCTATCAATCCAACCCATCGTAAATGTCCAGTGTGAGCAAGGCCGTACTTAATGATCAACATGCTCTGTGTCACTACTACAAGTCCTTGTTCTTGTTTCCACTTCCTATTAATCTGTCTGATGTTGTAATGAATCGTGTTTAGAGGGCGCACAACTCGATATTATGATTGGTAGTCTGCATTCAGTACTTAGTGTGGTAAACAATAGCGGAAAGACACTTTAGGCGCCGAAAATAACAGTCAACACAGTAGTAGTCTATCACAGAAAAAAAATTCTGAAAAAATACTATTCTGTGGTATTATGTACAATCATAAAGTCTTACCTGCAAGTCGTGCAACGGCCCAGCAACGGTCGAAACTCGAGTAATGAAAGTTTCAGGTAAGGTAACAGGCAACTACCTGTCTCCCATATCTTTGAGGACCGACAATAAAATTCTCCGTAGTCTAGTTGTAACCGACAATGTTAACACATTGCAAAGGTTAAGCAACATCTAGTCGGGCCGGTCTTAGGATGGGTGACCATTTCTTAAGACATTGAGACCCCGCCGTGCCTCGGAGAGTACGTTAAATCGTCGCTCCCGGTTGTCATACGAACATCTATGGCAGTCGTTTAGGGGTAGTTGGAGCCCTAAATCAAAAATCCTTCTCTTCACGAAAAATATCGAAGTTCAGCCGATTCGAAGTTAGACTGGAAAGCCGACCCCAACTGCGTTGGGAAGAGATGATGAAGATGATGAATAAAATTCGCATTTATTTAAATTAGGAAAATTCCTTTGACCATTTATCGCAGAATACAAACTATTTGTAGGTAGGCCCTGGTAGGTACCTACTATTATATGTACTTCTTTGATTTGAGAACAGATTTTATAAAATAAACTTGCTATGATATGCCTTACCTACTTTTAATCTGGTCGGTTTTAGTTCAAACAAAGTAAGTACATGTACACGTATTCTATTCAAGAAACAAACCAACTCAATCCGTTTGTGGTTTTTATCTTTACATACTATGGAACTTACGCCTTTATGGTAGGAACGATTATATTTTTACAAACTGTATGTGGGTGTGCTAGTACAAGAGCTATAAACGTCTGCCACCTGCCTGGTATATCATAAACTGTGCCCACCACATCAAAGTTAAACTAATAGAGGAAACACAGAGGAGTTGAATGATTTCTTTTATGTTTACAAGGTTACTAAGGTTATTTTATTTTCTTATTTAAATGCTTACTTACTTTACTTAAGTGTGGCCCCTTAGGGCCACACTTAAGTAAACCTTAGTTCTTCAAAGAATTAAATGTAGGGTGCTCGATGCCTATATAGAGATATCGCTAAATGTATGATCGATGCTTCTCAGAGTCAGAAAGCTGATTATTTTCTTATTCAGAGTAATCAGTCGCAATTCAACGTAGCAAGCCGGGCGCCACTGGAAATACCTTCTGGGGTCACCGGAGACGCCCGCAGTAAAGAACATGGGAGCGGCCGCGATCTCACGGAATAAAAATATCAACGTAGCAACGTAGCCAGCGTTTTGGGAACCTTTCCAGTCAGTGATAATGTGAATTTTTACAACTTTTCTCTGTATTTTTTAATAAATATGTTATCGTCTTAGTAGATTTCATGTTTTTGGGCGCAAAAGCGTCATACCAGGATTTTAGACTTCCTAAACAAACACCCCTACAAGTGTCGATCAGTGGTAGAAACTCTGTCAAATATAAAAGCATCTGGTAAGCGGCAAAAGGCTCGCCTCTTAACACGTGGGACCGGCAAAGTTAGTGGAAGAATAATGCGCAAGAAGAGTGGACACTACACGTTTTAGATAAATTTGATCACCTACAAAATATTCTTCTACTCATAAAAGACCTTAATAAAAATTTGCTGCAGAAATTTCTGTATGTCCAATACCATTTGTCATAACTTACAACATTAATAATGAGTTCATTGCTTAATTCATTCAATGCTCATTGTAGTACTCCTTTGTCAACATGTCGGCTTCTTTTCTCTGAACAAACTAAGTGGCATGCAAGCTAATTGGCACTGTCACAGCATTAAATAACAACGAGTAAAAACGTCAACGATTATGCTCGTTTAAACTTTGTTCAAAAAATTGTTTCGTATCAAATGTAAGCTTATTTTTAAATGTGCCTATTATGGGTACGTAAAAGCTCCGACATTTTTCAATTAGGTAATATATTTTCTTTACAAAAAGGGGCTTTTCGTAAAAATTGGGTAGTTTCTTTTTTAGGGTTCCGTAGTAAAAGTTTCGGAACCCTTATGGTTTCGTCATATCCGTCCGTCCGTCTGTCCGTCCTCGGCTTTTCTCCCAAACGGTTTTTTTGGGGTACCTCCCCTACACATAAAGTGGGGTTGATTTTTTTTTCTCGCGTCTATCCCATCGTGTGGGATATCATTACATAGGTCTTTAAAAAAAAATGTGTTTCTAGGACCATTTTTTTCTTTAAGCATCTGTTTACGAGATATCTTACTTTAAAGAGCATCTTTTTGTAAAAACAGAGTGTCCCCCTCTAAAATCCAAACGGCTGGCTCGAAAAATCTGAAAAAATTAACCAGTTCAGTATAAAAAAATATTTTATATATGTTTTTGCCATGCTTGTAATGTGTAATGTTAACAATAAATAAAAAAAAAGATAGATAATACCTATTGTACAATATTTTCATCTGAAATCTCGTTAAATTACCTTGTCAGCAGCGTGTGCGTGTAAGTCATTATTCAGTTAAAAGTTCGATGTACCTTCTTATGTAACACTAGCCATTACAAAAAGTAGGTTATTTTCAGTTTATATAGGTACGTTGTGTACACTTTTGGTATTATAAAGAACCGATCGTTTTACGTTTTAGGGTTCGTTCGATTTTCCCCCCAATCTTACCCGCTGGTGGGAAAAATAGAATTTTGACTTTTTTCGCGTTCCATTTTCCCCACTAATTTATATTGACAGGGAAAATTATATTGTTAGTTCACTTAACTTCAGAATCATATTTTCTTTATTCATTACTTATGCATAGACCACAGATTGGCTACATCAGAGACTAGCCATCAATATTCAGCCGGTGAGTGCACTAGGCCAATGTAAAATCAACCTTTTGATATCTTTATAATTACTTTGTAAACTTCATGGGATATTGTGTAAATTGCAAATTGCGTTTGCTCTTTGTATGTGGCAATTTTGTGTGAGGGTTAATTTTATTCGCTTTGATGGTGTAACTACCGCATCACTCCGCTCATGAAATACCTTAATTTTGATACATCTGCTGTTCTATATCTATACAGGTTCGTGGATAAAATACCTACACATGATAACGAATAACTAATGGAATATAAATTTATTATTTCAATGCTTTTTTTATTGTAAGTGAAAAGGGTTCGCTTTGATATGGAAATGAAATCAAACCTCTTTTTTTCGGATGACGTCACCGCATATTTTATGTCGTATTATTACACTAGATTATGCGCATGACTTCGCTTACTTTTAACAGGTTCATGCGAGAAACAAATACATATAATCTATATAAATAAATGTTTCTTTCTGTCTTTCTATCAATCAATTTTGGTCTTAAAATATTCATAGAATTTCCGGGAAGGAATAAAGATTATGTTATTTTTTTATTTGGACAACTAGTAGTTATTACATTATCACTTATAAACTATAGAAACAACCATAATATGTATTATGTTTAATGCACAACATTTTAAGATGTCACAGCATACATCTTATAACGGAATAAAGAAAAACCTTAAGTAATACTGTTTATACAGACATAATTAGTGTTGTAAATAAAATAAAAAAATAAAAACATTTAATAAATGAAAAATCACATTTCCAGGTAGGCGCTAACAAACAAACCAAAAACACACAAACATTAGATACCAGTTGCAGAAGGTATTTCGTGTCGAAAAGAATAAAATAAAAATAAAACAGAAAATCTATGATTGTTTGGATTACTTTACAATCTGGGCTACTCAACTCATGATCCTCTTAATTAGTCTTTTAAACGTTGGTAACGATTCTGTGAACCAGTCCACCACCCCACAAATACTATTGTACGTTTCGTATGTATCGTACGTTTTTTATTTGAATCGATGCAAATTTCACTGAGACGAAGTAGGCATGTTTTTTCTTACTTTTTTCTTGCCATCCAATATAGATGAAACAAATCTGAGCTTATACCTATTATAATATGTCCCTGCGGTCCCAGGTTCGATTACGGGTCGAATCAAATATTTGTGTGATCCACAAATATTTGTTTCAAAGTTTGGGTGTCTTCTATGTATAATATGTATGTCATCATTCACCGAGCCTTTTCTCAACTCAGTTGGGGTCGGCTTTCCAGTCTAACTGCGATTCAGCTATGTATAATATGTATGTATTTACAAATATATAAGTATATTTATCAGTCGTCTAGATCCCATGGCATAAACTTATATTAGCTTAATTTGGGCAAGATGACGTTGTGTGAGAATTCCAAAAGATATTTAAATATTTTAATAGTTTATCTAACAAACTGTCTTTTCCGTGAAAATGTAGGTACCTATAGATATTATGTAGATTTTATATTACCTACTTTTCAACAACCACTAAAATCTTGGTTGTTATTATTCGTTACAATATGATTTCAGAACCACTTCAAGATACTACTTAATTAGGTTTAAATTTCTACATTTTTACTTCTAATAAATCTAAAATAATTTTCGTAATAGATTTATTTCTCATCATCATCCACCGAGCTTTTCTCCAATGTGGTTGGGGTCGGCTGAACTTCGATATTTTTCCTGAAGCGACTGCCATCTGACCTCCACAGCCCATGAGCGATATCGAAGTTTTGTAGTTAGACCGGTCGGTTTTTGATTTAGGACTCCAACTACCCCTAACGACTGCCATAGATGTTTGTATGACAACCGGGACCGACGCGACGGCTTAACGTGCTCTCCGAGGCACGGAGGGGTCTTAATATCTTAAGAAATGGTCACCTATCCAAAGACCGGCCTGAGTCGACGTTGCTTAACCTTTGCAATGTGTTAACATTGTCCGTTACCAATAGACCACGAGCCCCTTAATAGATTTCTTTCTCATAAAAGAAAATACAAGTTATTGTACGTATGGCAGATATTATGAAAGTACCTACCTCATGTAACAAGCCATCTATGATACAATCGCAAGTATCTACCTAATAAGAACATTTGATGCGGGTTCGATGTAAAATACTTAAGTATGTAGGCCCTTTTATTAACAAAACAATTTGCATTCGCTACACAAAGTAGTAGATTGGCAAGTAAACTCTATTCATCTTATTTAACTAATACAGAACATACAATTAAATATTAGATATTTGCTTTAGATGTAAGATAGTCCGAAACATCTAGGACTTTTTAATTGACTGTGCCATAGCGGCTGGCACGTAAGATTATAATGTCAAAATTTCATTTCGTAAGGCAAGCATTTGGCGGCCATTTTGGACATAACTCATTATATGTGTGCCCGGTGATGGCAATAGGCTTGCTCCCTATTACGTGGGACTAAATATACTGGCAAACTGTGGGTGTGTAATGCACCTCTGCCTACCCCTTCGGGGATATAGGCGTGATATGTGTCAGTGTGTGTGATTAGATATCGAATTAAGAAATAAGTACTTAGGCGTCAATTTCCGTTCTGACGTCAAATCTACAACTACAAACTCCTACAAATAGGCAGGCCTATAACACTCGCCTAACAATCGCAAAAAATACGTGACGTCAGCGACAACTTGAAGTTGTAAGTCAGTAAGGGTTGTCTCTTGTTTGTGATACAGCATTGACTATAGAGTTGATATTGAGGCATTAACGTCATAATTATTGGTCAAATTACTGCTAACTATGTTTTCTGTAAACAAAAAAAATGTGGTTTAATTAACGTCGGAGTGCAAGTTCTGTATGTAAGTACTATTCCCTATTCTGTGAAATAGGTATAATAAGACTTAATCTTAAACAGTTTATTAACAATTATTAAAGGTACCTACTTATATTGTGTATTGGGATAATAACAGTTAAATTGATTGTTGTCCATTTGTGAAATAGGAAAGAGAATTTGTTCAGTAACTTCGCAAATTAGCGTGTACCTATACTTTAAGTACTTACATATTATTCCCTATTCTATGCTATAGATGTAGATATTATAATTATAGACAAATGCGTGAAAAGACCAAGAGTTTTATAGGTATTTTTAACAAACCGACGCGGGATTTTCATTCCAATCAAACCCCCGAAGAGGCCACATGCGAGACCAAAGTCCGCCGGGCGCCACTGGAAATACCTTAGTGTCGCCAGAGACGCCCGCAGCAACGGACATGGGAGTGGCCACGGTCTCGCAGAGTTGAAAAATAAAAGAAAAAAAAGGTATTTTAAACAAAAAAATCACGTTAAACATTGACACACAAACACGACTTCAAATTACCGGAATGGGACCTAATAATTGTCGACATGGGACCAATTTAAAATGGCACCACACGGAAAGCACTAGCTTGCAAAAAAAGAATCAGAATCGGTTGACCCAGTCAAAAGTTATGAGGTAATAAACATACCTATAGTAAAAGTAATGGTAAGTAAGATTATAAACTTAAGACTAACGGGTCTTTTACGCGATTATTGAGATATATACATACCTCTTTATTACCCGACGTTTCGGCCCTGTTACAAGAGCCGTGGTCACGGGGAGAGTCCACCCGTGACGTAAAGAGGTATGTATATATCTCAATAATCGCGTAAGAGACCCGTTAGTCTTAAGTTTATAATGTGTACAAAACGCGAAAGTTTAAAGAGGTAAGTAAAATGTTCAAACTTTTAAAATTACCAGTATTTTCACAAAATTAGAAGACAATAAAACGTCGACAAATGTTTCGCCTCTGCACGAGGCATTCTCAAGACTGTCTCAGAGAGAACAGCCAGGTAACGCCTGATTCTATCCAATATTTGATACCTATAGTACTTACGGTCGAATTGAGAATCTCCTTTTTTGGGAGTCAGTTAAAGAAACTTCAAATTGATCGATTTCTCAGTACGGCACACTGATTGATGATGAAACTGGATCACAAATCTAACGACCGCGACTTGAACCCTTTTAGAGTTTTCGAAACGAAAATCTCTTATACAATAGTAATGTCCGTCCGTGAACAACTTTCAACTCGAGAACGGTAAGAGCTAGTATAAACGCCAATCGACTTAGCATAGTCCAAAACCCCCTAAATTTGCTTGACCTTTGACCTCTGATCTCAAGTTCAAGGTCAAAACGAGGTCAAATCGAGAACGGTTAGAGACTCAAGACCAGCTGCAATCAACTCAGCATGGTCAAAGACCTCTAAAATGAACTTGATCTTTGACATCTGATCTCAGGTCAAGGTCAAAACGAGGTCAAATCGAGAACGGTAATAGTTAGAGACTCAAGACCAGCTGCAATCAACCCAGCATGGTCAAATACCTCTAAAATGATGTTGAACTTCATGTCATGTGACATTTTTTAGATTTTATGAAAAAAACTTTTGAAAACTCTAAAATATATTTGCAATATTTTTAACTTGTACCACAATCTATAGGTATAATATGGTACATACCTATTTACTCTCAACTTAATAATTTTATGGCTCCGTCTTGTCTACCCCTTCGAGTAAACAAACGTGTGATAAAGACGTGAGTATTGTGTGTGTTATGTTTAAACTAATATAGTTACACCGACTACTGAGACAAGTTTTAATCATCTTAATTCAATATATTTTTGTATTTCAAGCTCGCTTAAACTATTCTTAAAATATTAAGAAATACATTATAAAAAGAAAACAAAATCTAATGTCATCGGCAGGGCACTCGAACTCGCGGCCGTTCCTTAAGAGGGGGAATGCTTTAACAATTGAGCTACGATGGCCAATACCGACAAGATCGAATTTTTGCTTCATATCATATTCATTATTTCTAGATTAGATAGATTAAGGTTGGCGTTGGATCCAATCACAACGTTCCAACGTCGTGGGTTCGAGTCCTGCCGATTACATCAGTTTTTGTGATTTGTTTATAATTTCTTTCTTAACATCTTAATTCATTTAAAAGCAATGGAAACCATTACTGCAGTAAACAAAAATTATCGTAGGTAAGAAAAATATTATGTAGAAGTTGTATTTATGAAGTGGTACCTCGATATATTTTATCTTTTAACTCCAAAGAAGGCTTTTAAGTTTCCCTTTAATCACTCAAGGTATTGGATCCATGTTAATTTCAGGAGTACAGGTAATGATTTTTTATATCTTAATATATTAAAATAATAATTGTAAGATTTGTTTATTGGTCGAACAGCACATTAAAACGGGGTGGATCAATTTTGATTAAATTTGTAGTTTGATAAAAGTGTAGAAAAAGTGCTTAGAATATCTTCCACTTTCCATCAAAAAAATCATCAAAATCGATACATAAACGACGTAGTTATTCGCGAACAAACAGAAAAAATATATACGGTCGAATTCAGAAGCCTCTTTTTTGAAGGCGTTTAGTAAAAACCGTTGTTATTTTCTAAGACGAAGGTGCAATAAGTGAACAATATGCGGGCTGTAAACGTTCATTGTTAGCCATATTTACGGGAACGCAGGGAGTTTTCATAACTCGTGAGGTGGGACCGCAAATGTATAATCCTGTTTACAAACCTGCCCGCGAAGATACGGCCCGTACAGACATAAGGCCATAATATGTTAATTTGGCCCACGACTGCTGCGCCAAACCGACCTTATATTGAATATTTTATATTTACTGTATAATTTTACATAATGAAAGTTCTTGAAAATTTTAATTGAAATAACGCTTTTTATATTTATTTAATTAATTATGTTATTTTATAATTAAAAAACAGGATAGTTCGAGACACCCAGAACTTTAATTAACTGTGCAATAGCAGCTGGCACGTACGATTTTGTTGCCTTTAGTCAACATTTCATTTCAAAATTACAATATTATAGCTGTTACTTTTAATTAAATTATTTCGGCCATTTTGAACATAATCTATTATATCTGTGCCTGGTGATGGCAATAGGCTTGCCCTCTATTACGTGGGAAAACACTGACAAATTGTGGGTATGTATTGCTCGTCTGCCTATTCCTTCGGGGATATGTCTGTGTGTATACTAATGGACAGAGTGTTTCTTCAGAAAGGTTTTTGTGTACAATTTGTAGCATGTCCACTAGTAGCATGATAAACTCATCAACATTTGTACGATCTACAAATATTCGTTGCGGAGGTTGAGTGTTTTTCTATGTATATTAGGTTACACTTTGTGCACCTGGGATATATTTACAAGTATGGGCGTTTTCACATTGCACGATATCGTCACGATAATTTACATTCTTATGTTAAAGTTACTGCTGCTACTTACGTTATCGTGTGTCGTTGTCGTGCAATGTGAAATCGCCCTATATAAAGTGTGTTGTATCAGTAATCTAGTTAGCATACCTAGTACAAACTCTGCTTATTAAGAATAAATACAATGGAATAAATAATTTTAGTTTTATTATTTACTGTATGCTGCTGTCAAAAGTACGTCAAAAGTTGGCACCGCAGCGTTAGCGGTAAAGTCTATGGCACCAGATGTTCTGCTGCAGCCTTCATGGTAAGACAGGCACCAGTGTACATATAGAGCTAACCCGCTTACGCTATAGTATACCTACCTAATCCATGTGGATTAGGTATACTATTGTGGGTTGCTAGGCATGTGCCTACTAACCCACTCGCTTCGCTCATATAACCACTGCCTACAGCAACAAATTGTCTCTATTTCTCACGAGTCTCGAATTCTCGAATTTCCCTGAATTTAATTATATACACAGATGAGACGCACACGCACACTGTAGCTAATTTTAAAATACAGTTTTCTTATCACTATTTACTTATTAGTTGTAATCACTGTATAAATGAAGTAGAATCTCTTCATCTGTTATTGTTATACCTATACCCAGTTACATTCGGAGGTTAGCAGTTTCAAAATAATTTTATAAGAAACCCCACTATTTAGCGCGTCCATTGCGGGTGTCAAGTCCATCCACGATGAGCCGACTATTATCAGGTGGGGTTCAAAACCCGGGCACTGTTCACCAAAATCGTATTAAAATAACGCTCAAAACACATATTTTTTCTCGCTCATTAATTTACGGCACATATGCCGCTTTACGTGAATTTTATAGGCAGTGAAACATTAATTTAGATCGTAACCGTCAGGTTATGAGCAAATAGCCGTAACATCGTTAACGTTTAGGCTGAAACGGTCAAATACTTTAGCCCATTTATCAAGCATGAGGTATTTAGAAGTACAGCACTTTTTTTTTTTTAGTTCCGCGGCCCAAGGCCGCGGCCGCTCTTACGTCCGTTGCCGGGCGTCTCTGGTTTCAAGCAGAACTATTTCCAGTGGCGCCCGGAAGTACAGCACTGAACAAAAGTACAAGTCAATCAATACCAAAGAATAATTTGAGAATGCTAGCTATGATCATGGCTGTAATTGGAAATCAGTTTCTCATTTGAGAAAAAGAATAAAAGAAACTTCATTTTGAACTAGCGCACACCCGCGGCTACGCACTCTTGACAAATTACATATTAAAACCTTCCTCAAGAACCACTCTATTAAATGGTGAAATCTGCATCAAAATCCGTTGAATAGTTTTAAAGATCTAAGCTGTTTTATACTGTGTTATGTTGATAAGCGCCATAAGTAAATCGTTTTTAAGACCTTAAACCTAAACCTGGTCAAGCAAAACTTGCGTGAACCATAACCTTCAGATTTGTACATAATCATACCCATGTTTTTGTTATTAATTTAGTCAGTCATTGGATATGTTCGTTAGACCTTAACACTATAGTTATCGAAGAAAGTTCTGCTTGCGTAGAATATTTGTTTAGTTTGCTTACTCTTTGTCTACCAAGCATTCCTGCATTAGATTACTCGTTAACGACCCTGTGTATCGAGAACTTAATAACGGAAGGAGTTTGGACGAGTCGACATATCTTCGATATGAACTAGTCCCTAGTCTGTGAGGATGTACCTATTGATATTTGGTTGTTATTATCAAAAGAAATCTCTTTGTGAATTCTAGATATTCTAGACGTGGGATGTTTTGGTCAAACAAATTCTAGTTCTACAAAATCTTAATTACAGACTTTACTTACTCAGTTAGACGACATTAATATGATGAAATCATCGTCTTCTGTGTTCGAACATTGTACCTAATTGATTTCCGGGTACAAACCAGCCGGGCCCTATCGTTGACGGTAGTAATTACTGAAGATACGCGAGATAAAGCGGTTCATTGTCATCATGGGGGAAGAGATAGATTAAATTTAGTGACACTGCAAGAATATGCGTGTAATATGTCTCTGTCTACCAGCTCTGGAAAATAGGTGTAATTATATATAGGTATTATAGTAATAATGCAAATATTTTTATACCTATGATCTGTCATGTAGTTTCATTCAAAGTGCATGTATCGCATTTACTTTATAAACTTCGCAATGCTTAGAAGAGAACTTACGCAGCGCACGCAACGTATCCCACTTATCATACATATTTTCATAACTGTTTCGATCCTTTTATTACAAGCTTTTATTTACTTTCACCTGTACCGATGTCCGTGTGTAATCAAATCTTGCAAGTTAAATTTAACACACTTCCCGGTTTCCGATTGAGCTGAAACCTCGCCCGCGTATGTAAGTCGCATGACAATGCAATATTATGATGATAAAACCTAGATTAAAAAAATATTATTTAGTGAAGTTATTTTATTGTAGCATAATATAAACTTCTTCGACAGTGGGGCTCTTGGTCTAGTGGTAACCGACTAGATTAACTCAATGCAAAGTTTAAGCAACATCTAGTCAGGCCGGTCTTAGGATGGGTGACCATTTCTTAAGACATTGAGACCACTCCGTGCCTCGGAGAGTACGTTAAGCTGTCGGTCTTGGTTGTTATAGGAACATCTATGGCAGTCGTTAGGGTTGTTGGTAGCCCTAAAACAAAAACCCGATCGGTCTAACTACAGAACTTCGATATCGCCCATGAGTTGGATGGTTGGTCAGATGGCAGTCGCTTCGCGGGAAATATCGAAGTTCAGCCGAATTGCAGTTAGACTGGGAAGACGATTTCAACTGCTTTGGGAAAAGGCTCGGTGGATGATGATTAAGTTCTTCGACAAATGGGTTATCCAACACTGAAGAATTTTTAATTTACACTCAATAATGCTAGGTTAGCATACAAGTCAAATTAGTAACTAAGTATATGAGAGAGTTTTATATTAAAACATTTTGAGATAGATCAAAATCTGGATAGTGCGTGAACGTTGACGATGATAAATATCTTACACGTTTCCGGTGTCAGATTACTGTTTAATGGTTGTCAACGAAACGATTAAAACAGTTACAGCAGATTTGCTAGATACAGATGTATGTAATAAACGAAGGAATAGACAAATATCCAAAGTGCTATTAGTGTTGATTACGTTATGGTTTGGCATGAGCAGCAGCCTGGTATTATAATTAATGATTCCCGTTGAAAACATCTTTATTTACTCCGTCGAGCTTACACCCTTGTATTTTGTAGATGTGTCTAACTAATCTGTCCGTTGAGCAGGGTTGTCAAAAAATTTACGTAGAAATTCACTCCGATATTATTCGAGTAAATACAATCTATTTACTGAGTCTTAAGGTTTTTATATTGGGAGCAGACCACCAGATACTAAAGAAAAAAACTACAGTCGTTGCATTAGTCTTATGGTGATGAATACACTGTAATCTAGGCTTATTAATTCATCCTTCTTCAAAAGCAGACTTGCTCATACAATATTATTCAACCGTTAATGATTGCTAGTATGTGGAATTGTATAAATAGATATCTATCTAAGTTATTTAGTTAAGTTAGTTAGTTTTCGGGAAGACGATTACAAAGGCTAGCAATAATAAAGAAAACACATGTGGGCCATAATATACATTAATCCTACGTTCACTATTATTTAATTTTAAGCATTTAATTACTTCTGTTGCGTTCAGTGAGAGCAGCCCTCAGCCTTACAAGGTAGACGTGTAATTTGTGTGTAAATCATTAAACCTACATGAATATAAACGTATATTGTTATTTATCACAACACATCCAAATATTAATAGGTATTATAAATCCGAAATTCTGAATAGTATTATTAATTTATTTTAGGTCTTTTTAACAAAAACTACTGGGTATTGGATGGATTAGGCTGTAATTTCGTATACAACCAGGTAACTGAAAACTATTGCGAGTCAATGAAACAATTGAGATTGTATTTGGTAATGACTCTACAATATCTGACTGATTGACTATACATGGGTTACCTGGTAAGTCGTGTGAACCCCGTTCAGGGGTGGTAGTTCCCACCATTTCTGACAAATTTCACCTTGGACCCCTGCCCCCCATCCTAACCCTTTTCAAGTTATAAGGCTTTGAAGATTTCTTTGAAAAAAATGCCGATTTCTTGTCTATTGGCTTATCTTTTTCGTTTATTTTTGTTAAAATTTTTATTTTTATACGATTTTTGTGTAGCAGATTAGTTTCTTCATCATTATGAAAAATAAAATTAGAGTTACCTCAACTAAATGGGTCGTAGATAGAAGATTGATAGTTATAGCATCAATAAAAAATCAGTACAAATCAAACTTCAACCAGCGATAGTAAAAAAAAATCTATGACACCTAGGCTGCAGACACGCTTCAAAATATCTACGTTTCATTAGCTATTTAACAACGTATACCAAGGCTGCTATTGGAAGTCTTGGAATAATCTTTGATAAAACTCTTAAAAGTAGTAGTAAAAATTACTGTAAAATTGATCAATTAGGTTACAAAATAAAATAAAACAATTCAAACATGACAGTTGCCCGGCACATTATAGCAGAAGTGTCCGAGAATGGTTGGATAGAAACTATTCCAATAGGTGCATCGGGAGAGGTGGACCTATACCGCCGCCAGCGAGAGGTCCAGACCTGACCCCCATGGATTTTTATGTAGGTATGGGGACACATGAAAAGCATAGTATACGACGAAAACCGCCCAATTGAGTCTGTAGACGTGTTAACGGAAATAATTATAGTGACAGCAAATCAAATAAGAAGCGGTTTAACAACATCTGTGGTGAGTAGGGTGAGTCTCCAGCGGGAGTAGGTGGAACGCGGCCGTGTCAGTGGCGGGATCGCCACCCGTCGTCCTTACAGAAGCAGGCTAGAAGGGTTGCGTGCTGCGGTGCCTTTGCCCCATAGCACAGATTCACTCACTGACGCGGAATAAAACCCTACCCCAATGAAGCGGGATTCTCATCCCGACCTAACCCCCGCAGTGACCAAAGAGGTGGTCAAAGTCAGTCGGGCGCCACTGGAAATACGTTCTGCTTGTACTCAGAGTCGCCCGGCAACGGACTTTAGAGAGGCCACGGCCTCGGGCCGCGGAATAAAATAAAATAAAAAACATCTGTGGTGACAAGTGGACTTAGAAACAGAATGCGAGTGTGTGTGCGAAACAGATAGAGACAGAAACAGATAGATACAGACAGAAACAGATAGATACAGACAGAAACAGGTAGAGTCAGTACTTAGATACGGGGTAATTTTTTGGGGTAACTCAACTGACAACAATATGGTGTTCAAAGTGCCGAAACGGTGTATTCGTGCGATGTTTGGTATACCAAACACTGAAAGCTATAGGCCGTTTTTTCAACAGTACAATATCCTGACGTTACCCTCAATATATATATTAGAAGTTGCTACATTTACTAGACATAACCCACTTTTGTTTCCTCGATTGATGGACCCTGCGTCGAATACTGCTCTCACCTCTGGGACGGCTCCGCGAAGTATTTGCTGGACGCTCTCGACGCTATGCAGCGACGGGCTATCCGTATTATAGATTGTCCGGAGGTAACGGGAAGCCTTGAGCCGCTAGTTCAGCGCCGAACAATAGCTTCCTTGGCCGGATCCCACCCTCTTCCTTCCGATCCCGAACGACTCGTGCCGGGCAGAGATGCCACCCCCACACAGTGGATAGCATGTTCGCGAGAACCGAACGTTTTAAACGTTCGTTTCTCTGCCGAACGATAGTGGCCTGGAACGCCCTGCCTGTGCACGTGTTTCCTCCCACATATAATCCTGGGTTCTTTAAGCGGAGCGTGAAGAGGCACATCAGTAGGTCGTCAAGTTGAGGGCCACTCTCAATAGTAATGTGTGCTGTGAGAGTGGCCCACAATCGTTAGACGTCGTCACGACTTACCACCAGGCAGGCGGCGTCAATTTGGCGAACCAAATATAAAAAAAAAAAAAAAAAGTCGATCGAAATCGGCGTGATAAGGCTAGGTTATGTGTGCATCCCGCTAAGACTACACTTCTACATAAAAGTGTGATATGCATGGCCCCATTAATCTATAATTCTATCTATAAATCTCTATCTATAAACCCAAGAATATTAAATTGCTAAATAATGATAACTTTAAAATAGTGTTAAAAAAATTGCTGATCGAAAAGTCCTACTATAATGTAAAGGATTTTCTTGAGGATCTAACATTGTGAACGCTAAGATGCTAACAATATATTTTTATTTTTTAATTTGACTGCAATAATACAAATTAATGAATAGTAATCGATTGAATATGTAATTAAATCATTTATAAATAAATAATTAATTTAAATATATGTACTAAATTAATAATATTAATAATAATAATTTGTACACCATGATTATGGTACAACATGTTGATACTAACCGTAGCTATAACACCTTATAATAAGATTTAATTTGTACTATTATACACACATGTTCTGCAAAATAAAGATCTTATCTTATCTTATCTTATCAGATGTGAACATATTGAACACGAAAGATAAAATAAAATACATTTGTACCTATTTGAATTGTTTTATTTTATTTTGTAACCTAATTGATCAATTTTACGGTAATTTTTGTTAGTACTTTTAAGAGTTTTATCAAAGATTATTCCAAGACTTCCAATAGCAGCCTAACTTGTTATGCTTTGTTGAATAGCTAATGAAACGTAGATATTTTTAAGTGTGTCTGCAGCCTATGTGTCCTAGATTTTTTTTTTTACTATCGCTGGTTGAAGTTTGATTTGTACTGATTTTTAATTATGCTATAACTATCAATCTTCTATCTACGACCCATTTAGTTGAGGTAACTCTAATTTTATTTTTCATAATGTTGAAGAAACTAATCTGCTACACAAAAATCGTATAAAAATAAAAATTAGAACAAAAATAAACGAAAAAGATAGGCCAATAGACAAGAAATCGGCATTTTTTCAAAAAAAATCTTCAAATCCTTATAACTTGAAAAGGGTTAGGTTGCGGGGCAGGGGTCCAAGGCGAAATTTGTCAGAAATAGTGGGAACTACCACCCCTGAACGGGGTTCGCACGACTTACTTTTTAGGGTTTTATCCCGCGTCAGTGAGTGAATCTGGTTCCCTTCTAGCCTGCTCCTGTAAGGACGGCGGGTGGCGAGCCCGCCGTCCTCAGGCCCCGATCATGGAGGTCGATGGTCTTGGGCGTAGATGAGTTTGCGGCGTCCTCGCCGCTGAATACGGAACTCGGTGGGGAGGGTAGGCTCCTTCTCCCTCTCGGCCGCCTCCTTCGCGAGCATAACTTGCTCGCAGAAGGAAGGAAATTGTACATGAGCTAGGTGGGGTGAACATATGAGGTATGTGTTTATATCTATTTACTTTATTGCACGTACCGAAATAATATTGTAATTTACTGACGTAGCAATGACGGAATATTATACAAGTGAACTCAAACACACTTGACTCAATTGAGCTACAGCATACTTACGAGTACTATTTATCCTTAATAACTTTACCTTCTAATACTTTAATTCGACATCTACAGTGCAAATCCGAATAGGTACAATAGCAATTCATACAATGTTTTCCCTACAGTTCGTAACATAACATAAATTATGTATTTAAGGTGTAATTCAAGGCAAAAGAAAAAGGTTAAAATTCAAGTCACGAAGTTCAAATAGGTTAATAAATTCCAATAATTCTTTCTTCTTGCCAGGTTCTTTCCTCACAGGCTCTACCTATTGCCTTGCGAATCTGGCGGTAAATGTAAATGTAGAAGCATTTTCTTTTTTTGACCTTCATAAGTGTTACTTTGTGACCTACATGAATAAAGATATTTAGATTTTGATTTTGATTGTGATTTTGCCAGTATAATACGACAGCAACCAAAGTGGGGAACCACCACCATCGCGGCGCGGCGGTGAGACCGACCATGGAGGAGTGGTTGCAGAGGCAGCACGGTGACCTCACGTATCGTGCGACACAGATCATCACCGGGCACGGAAACTTCGGTGAGTATCTGTTTCGCACGCATCGTGAGGTCACACCCGCGTGTCAACACTGCAAGGCTTCCAGCGAAGACACGGCATTCCACACGTTGGTTTAATACTCAGCATAGACGAGTCAGCGCCGGGACCTCGTTGTGGGCCTGGGCGTAGATACACTCTCGCTGGAGACCATGCTACGAGCTATGGTCTCTAGCGGGAGCCAGTGGAACGCGGCCGTTTCCTTCTGCGAGCAAGTAATGCTCGTGAAGGAGGCGGCTGGTAGGGTGAGGGAGCGTACCCTCTCCGCTGAGTTCCGAAGTGTGCGGCGAGGGCGCCGCAGACGTGACTACGCCCAGGACCATCGACCTCCGTGATCGGGGCCTGAAGACGATGGATTAGCAACCCACCGTCCTTACAGAAGCAGGCTAGAAGGGCTGCGTGATGTGGGGCTGCACCCCACGCACACCTTCACTCACCGACGCGGGATAAAACCCTACCCCAAAGATGCGGGGTAACACCCGACCACTACGCAGTGGCCACGCAGGTGGCCAAGGTCCGCCGGGTGCCACTGGGAGTTCTCTCAGTATTTACCGGAGGCGCTCGGCAACGGACGTAGGTGCGGCAGCGACCTCGGGACGCGGATTTAAAAAAAAAATAAAAAAAAGAAAAGAAAAAAGTACAATACGATGATGAATTTTCCCCCTAATTATTTAATATAATATATTTTTTATATAAGTACCTACCTATTAGAATACCTATTATACAAAAAATATTTTACTACTAGCTGTTGCCCGCAGCTCCGCCTGCGTGTTACTTTAGATCTACATAACTTTTTTATTTATGAAGCGATTGAAAACCAAACCGCAAGTTCAAATCAAAAAATCAAATCAATTCTGAGATTAGCGTGTTCAAACATTCAGACAAACAGACAAAAGTTCTAAAAACCATTAATAGTGAACTCCACTGCGGGTGAAGTAACCTGTTCTGAAGAGCTCTTCAATCTGATCCCACCCTCTTCCTTCCGATCCCGAACAACGCGTGCCGGTCAGAGATGCCACTCCCACACAGTGGATAAAATGTTCGCGAGAACCGAACGTTTTAAACGTTCGTTTCTCTGCCGAACGATAGTGGCCGGGAACGCCCTGCCTGTGCACGTGTTTCCTCCCACATATAACCCTGGGTTCTTTAAGCGGAGCGTAAAGAGGCACATCAGTAGGTCGTCAAGTTGAGGGCCACTCTCTATCGTATTGTGTGCTGTGAGAGTGGCCCACAATCGCTAGACGTCGTCACGACTTACCACCAGGCGGGCGGCGTCAATTTGGCGAACCCAATATAAAAAAACTTAAAAAACCTACGACAAACTTATTATTTGCGGTTGGTACAGTACTCGGGCTAAGGGATCGAACCGCAAAATTAAGTTTGTTTTTTATTGTATATACTTTTCCGGGATAAAAAGTACCCAGTGTGGTGCCCAGGATATTAAAGAATAATTATACCAAGTTTCATCGTAATCGAACCGGTAGTTTTTGCGTGATGCCTGAACAGACAGACAGACAGACAGACAGACAAAAATTTTTTAATCACATTTTTGAGTTCGGTGTCGGTCTAGTAACACCCCCTGCCATTTTTTTTTATATCTTCAATGTACAGAATTTACACTTCTACAGATTTATTATAAGTATAGATAATTTACTCAAGTTTTAACATTTTGAAACTTGACGTTGACGTATTATTTTAAGAGATGTACTTAATGACTCATATTATACCTAACTACATAAAGTTGCGAAATGTCAAGCTCTAAAATTAAGTAGTAACATAAGATAAGATCTATTCGAATGTTAAGTAAGTGGCCATTAAGTAAAAATTATCGTGTAAATATTTACTTAGAAGTAAATAAATAATAATGTTTAGACCCATTTATGATTCCCCTAGACTTCACCAGAGTAATAAGTAAATGGGTATCTAAGGTCTGGCCTCCACATTTTATTATAGGTATCTAATACCTAGTATCCTATATATCTAGTACCTAGGGATCGTACTTGATAGCCGATGGAACTTCGTACCACATTTCCGAAGTTTGGTCCCCAAAGTGATGGGGGCATCAGTCGCGCTTTCGCGACACATGTCCAACCTAAATGGACAAAACGCCTCCTGCTGGAGACTGTACCTAGGGATCGTGCGGAGTATGGTCTATACGCTATACGGGGCTCCCATATGGGCGGCGAGGTTGAAGGCCTACAACTCAACTCTCCCCAACAGACCGTTGAGGACCTTGGTGGTCAAAACAATAAGGGGGTACCACACGATCTCCGGAGAGGCTGCATGTCTCTTAGTCGGGACCCCTCCATGGTACCTGGAAGCGAGAGCCCTTGCGTCATTGTTTCAATGGCTCAAGGAGGCGCTGGAGCGGGACCACAGGCCTGCGTCTCGAGAAATCGAGGAGCAGCGTTCCCAACTCCGCCAGAATCTCATGGAGACATGGAGGGTGCGACTAGAGCGAAGATTAAATATTATTAAGTATATCGAGTTTATTTAAATTCAACATAATAATATATCGCGCCAATAATTTTCGCACGTTTTTCTACACTTTATAATACTGGCTTTCGAGTTTATATTAATATAAGTGTTTTGTTTATTTTGGTACCTAATCAATAAATACCATGTCTCTTTGCATTCAAAACTTGTCTGTACAAGATTATTTACACCGATGCGTTTGTACATCATATATTTTTGTTTTCAATTATCTCTAAGTTTTTTAATTAATGTACAGTACCTACACTTTTTAATGTAAATTCATCAAATCACTCAACATATCTACACAACTACACAAATACTCATAGCTGACTTCCCGGTAAACATTTCCGATCTAGTTAGTAGGTATCTATGCTTTGGTCAGACGGTAACTCAGCAAACTAAGCTCGACATGCTCCGTGTAGGACAATGGAGAGGCCGAAACGAGGTAATCCAAATACATTTGTACGTACATTGTATTGCATTTGATTTTAGTCTTTATTTGTAAGAGGGTAGAGAGTTGTTGCAATTTATTTTACTGCTTTTTTGGCTTATCATAAAATCTAAATGACCCATCTGTAAAGCTAAGAAGTATCGTAACTATTCATGTCAAATGTTGAGTTTCAAAATGTTGTTTTTGTATTGTAACTCATTCATGTCATTCTTTTTTAAAAATGGTGTCTGACATTTGATGCGCTAATTGATGCTCTCGTTGGGTAGGTATGTATCTATAGTGTGATACAGGTATTGTTATAAATTTAAATATATGTAACAAAATAAAATGAAATAACTAGATATTTTTTCAACAATATAAATTCATATTAATGTGTAGAAATGGCGATCGTATCCCTAATAATAGTGATTTCTTACAGGCAACCTTTAGATGGGTAAAAATTGTTCGGAATAGGTAGGTAAGAAGTAAGTCGGTACCTAAAGCCACTTAAATAAATCAAATAATACCTTAACGGTCTAGCAAAGTCACAAAAAACAAATAGGTAGCCATCGAAAAACTAAAATGACTTCGGTCTAGAACCTTCTCTGACTGACGCAATTCTTGACTTTGGCTTAAAACTTGCTGACAAATTTGTCCCAGATTCCTTTCGATATCCTCTAATTCAAAATCAGAGAGAGAGAGAGAGAAGAGATGACAGACGATCTAGACCTGGAACGTACTTCGCATGTATTTCCTTCCAATAACAACCCAGGAGTCTTGAAGTGGAGCGTGAAGAGGCACATCACTAGGTCGTTATTACGTCAGACGTCGCCACAGCTTACCATCAGGCGGGCGGAGTCAATTTGGCGTTACTAATTAAAAAAAAATTGTGCTCGGAAACACCAACAGGCTTGCAATCTATCACGTTATGGGACCAATAGTGACTGGCCTTATAACATTATATTTAAAACAAAGTCATTTCCGTTCCATATGTTTATCATTAAAACTACGCAACGGATTTTGATGCGGTTTTCACCAATGGATAGAGTGGAGTGGTTCTCGAGGAAGGTTTTTGTATATAATTTTTCAAGCGGGCGTCCGCTTATAAATAATATAAACCTATAACAAAATATATCATATAAAATAGCAGGAATAATATTCTAACTTTTCCTAAAAAACAATATTATGGGGTAAGTTTATTTTCAAATATTATTAGGTATGAGAAAAGTTATTTGTTGTTTGTTATGATTAAAAGAAAATAATATATGTAGGTCCGTGTTTTAGTTTTGCCTTAGTTAGAAAAATAAAATAAATTCGCTAAGTATCGCCATCTAACGTGGCAACACAGCCAGTATACTGGGAACCTTCCCAGTCGGCAATGACGCGGAGGATTTTTGAAACGATATTTTGTAAATATTGTTAGTACCTACTTCATTACCGTACAATAGTACAATTACCGTACAATTGTAATTCTTGCTAACTAAAGATTTTAATTATTAAATACTATTATTTATTTCGTTACCTTTAAATTTCAGGTCGGTGTTGTTAGTAAATAGTAACAAAAATGGTCGGTGTCGTTAAAACACACACACACACATACACACACATACACACACACACATACACACACACACACACACACACACACACACACACACACACACACACACACATACACACACACAACATTCACACACATTACCTACACACGTATAATTTGCCAGTATTTTTAGTCCCACGTAATAATGTGCAAGCATATTGAGGTCATCGGGTAAATTTATGATCGTTTATGTCCAAAATGGTCGAATTAATTAAATTAAAAGTAGCAGCTACATTGTAATTTTGAAAAAAATTTAAACCCGTTGCCTTGCTATGAAATTTTGATGAAAGGTATCAAAATCTTACGTACCAGTCGCTATGGCACAGCCTATTAAAGTAATGGGCGTCTAGGACTAAGTTAATACATACATACATACATAAAATCATGCCTCTTTCCCAGTGGGGTAGGCAGAGACCACGGATTGCCACTTGCTAAGATCCTGGCATACTTCTTTCGCTTCCTCAACTTTCATTAATGTACCCATGCATGCTCGCCGGTTATGGGTGCTTTTAACCTGGCCTTTATTCAAGACCTCTGCGATTTGGTAGCCATAAGTCCGCCTAGGTCGACCCTTACTAGCTTATCCATTCACACTCGCTTCATATATCTGTTTTGTCAGTCTCCTATCATCCATCCTCTCTACATGACCGAACCATCTAAGCATCCCTTTTTAATTTTGGTCACTACATCTTCTGTCACACTTCCACTACATTTATTTTACTCTCATGCTTCTTCTGCCAAACCCAACATTCACTACCATACATTAGCGTAGGGACAAGCACTCCTCGATGTACAGGCATTTGATGGTCAAATCATTCATTCTCAACCCATATGTACTTTCTTTCAGATCCTTCAAACAGTTGTCAATAAATAAATTGAACAGCAAAGGAGAGGCCACACAGCCCTGTCTAACACCTCTCTCGATGTTAAACCAGTCCGTGTAAGCCCTGTTTACTCGGACACAAGCACTGGAATCCACATATAGCGATTTCAGTGCTCGTATCAGATTGCTGTTCACTCCATACATTGACAATGTTGACCACAGTTCACTCCTCACCACTCTATCGTAGGCCTTCTCTAAGTCTACAAAAGCACAGTAGACTTTCTGGCTTTTCGCCAAGAACTTCTCTGTGATGAAGTGTAAAGAGAAGACCTCTTCCTTTCCTAAATTCTGCCTGAACATCCCACATCTTTTATTCAGTCTCATTCATCGCCCGTGAAATCAAAACCCTTGCATACAACCTGCCAACGATGCTGAGCAAACTGATTCCACGGTAGTTTCTGCAATCTCGCTATGACCCTTTCCCTTTGTGTAACGGCACGATGACGGCATTGTACCAATCTCTTGGTACGCTGCCGCTCCTCCAACAAAGATTAAAAAGGCAATACAGCTGATTTACTACCACGCCTTGGCCCGCTTGTAGCATCTCAACAAAAATCCTATCAAACCCTGCTGCCTTTTCTACTTTCATACTTTTCATTGCATTCATAATTTCTGTCACACTGATTTAATTTTTATATTCTCTGTCATCCTTGCCCTCGATAGGTACTTGAATGTTCTCTTTATCAAATAAACTCTCAAAATATTTCTTCCATCTTTTTAGCACACTTTCCTCCCCATTCAAAGAACTTCCATCTTGGTTTCTGAATTTGTCCAGTTGTGAAGACGTATCAGTACCTCTGGCTGTTCGTACATAATTCCAGAAAAGTTTTATATTTTGCTGGAAATTGTCAGATAACCTCCTGTCAAATTCATCTCGCTCTTTCTCAAACTTCTTCTTTCACAACTTCTTCTTTCTCAAAGTTAAAACAACCACAGAATATTATAGTATACCAAAATAGTCTGAAACAAAACCATAATAGATTTCTTTTCCTCGTTGTAACAGATATAAATGGACGATTTTGTAGCACGTTCTAAAACGTAGCGCTACTTGTCAAATTGATGGTACCTGCAACTTACAAAATAAGAAATGGTACAGAAAATTTCTCATAGGAACAAAGCAAAGGCAATAGAGTAATGTTTTCCACCAGATTTTAGGGTTCCGTACCTCAAAACGAAAAAAACGGAACCCTTATAGAATCACGTTGTCCATCTGTCTTTCCATGCCCTTTTTTTCAGAAACGCATAGAGGTATCAAGCTGGAATGCTTATCAAATACTTAGGTCTACTGTACCTTGTAATTGTGAAAAAATCAAACTTAAGCTTACGCAATCAAAAGTTATAGCCGTTTATGCTGCATATTTTCAACACACGCAAGGGTACAATATTATGTTTTAATTGAACATTTCACAAAATAAAGAAAAGTCAATTATCTAACGTCATTGTATCCAAAAGTGATCGATAAAATAATAAGGCTGTAATTTCTTAATATACTCGTATCATTTTAATACTATAATTACGAGTATATTCTACATTTACTGTTACGAGTACTATATCGTGGGATAGTCATAATATGTGTGTTAACATAATAAGTTCGGGCGAGCGCTTAGTGAATATATCGTTCTAATATTTCAGGCGTCAGATGGAACCGTTCCGCTTACGATTTGGCTGTGTCTATATAAATAATGACTAGATGTAATTGCCTATTAATGTTTACCTGAAGCCGGTCTTTTTATATCTTAGTAACTACCAACAAATCGGTCCTGTGGGCACGTAGAACATCGGCAATATTTGAATTTTGTGATACTTTTTGGAATTGAGGTTACCTCTGGATCATCTGGATTAACTTTCTATCAAACTCCATAGGTATCATTGTTTTTGTTCGAAAGCGTAACAAAAAAATACTTACATATTTACGTCCTAAGTGTATAGCATGGATAGTCGTTTTAAGTAGGTAATACTATAGTTTCAATATAATATTTGGTTAAGTCCTATTAGCACAGAATAGGGAAACTGTTATTATCCTAATTTAGGTCAACGAAATTTAAATAAAACCTTAATAGAAACTTAATATCAATAAAGAAAAGGAGCACCGCTGTTGTGTTCGGAAATAAATCCTATCAAATTGGATTCATATAAAATATATTTACATCGTTATTCATTACACAGTAAGGGCACGGAAACCCATCAGAGCATCCTCCGTGCCGCATTAGAAAAAATATATTGAAACTATTCAAAAAAGTTTTAACACAATTCAGAGCTCTTAGACCGTTACATTACCCCGGTAGAGCAACCCTCACCGCGGGTCGTGACCCTGATTGGTATTTATCTGTTTCCACATTTTACTGCATATTCTATACAGAGAAAAGGGATAGTATGGGCGATAGATGTAACAGTTTATTTAGATTCAGTAAAGATATATTCATTCCAGAGCTCGCCAACATTTTTAACATTAAGATGTTTGCCATTTAGGTCACATCGCAGTTTTGTACAATCTTGTTTAATAACTCCCAAGTGCCATACAAATAAAGAGAACTAGCAGCATACTGATGTAACTCGCTAAAAGCAACTTTAGTTATAATTTTCGGAATGTCCCAACTTATTAAGTTGTTATTTGTGTCATTCATTGTATAAACGTATTTTTGTTCTTTATCAGATTGGTTGTTATTGTAAGTATGTTAAGTTACGTTTATTTGGCACAACAAATGAAAATACAAAATAATACATCGGAGTTGCACCAATTAAGAAGAAAATAATATAATAATTAACTTTAGGATTTTTAAACAATACACAAAAGACATAATTGTAAGTACGAATTAGGTACATCATTATGCATTCACGTTACACTTTAAAATATACTATAGGTATAAGCTCGAATACGTAATGCCATCATTATTAATAGCGTTCTACGATCGAACCCACATAATATACGAGTATAGCCATGGATTAGGTCGTCAAGTTGAGGGCCAATCTCTATAGTATTGTGTGCTGTGAGAGTGACCCACAATCGCTAGACATCGTCACGACTTACCATCAGGCGAGCGGGATTTGGCAAATGATTTAAATAAGTTGCGATTTGTCAACTAAGCCAATAAAAATAGTGTTAAAAACAACTACACTGTTTCGGTGGCGTGGTCGGTAATGCATCGGCTTTCGACTCTGGATCTCGGGTTCGATTCCCGGGTCGCATGAACTTTTTATATGATCCACAAATATTTGTTTCGGAGTTTGAGTGTTTTCCATGTATATTATGTATGTATTTAGAAATATATAAGTATGTTTATCAGTTGTCTAGATCCTATAGCACAAGCTTATAGCTTAGTTTGGGCTAGATGACGTCGTGTGAGAATGTTCAAAAATATTTATACACAAAACCAAACTTTTAATGATGTTAGGTCGTCAGTAATCTTTTGTAATTTTTTTTTCACACAGGTTTTACGTACACTAAGAATTAACTTGAATCTGAAATTAAATGCATAGGTACTTCTCACATGTTACAAAATATGGCTAAAAAAATCTCCGTAATACTCGTACAATGTCAGTACAATTACTTTTTCATTACTCGTCATATATTGCACACTCATAATATTTTTTCCTTACCGTACATTATTCAAACTTTTAGTATCTTTTAGGTTATTTTTCTTATATAACGCATGACAGTGCTACCATAATAATATAATAATCACTACATGTATGTATGCTTAGATCTTTAAATCTATGTAACGGATTTTGATTCGGTTTTTACAAATTCTGGTTCTCGAGGATTTTTTTTAGTATATGATTTGTCAAGCGGACGAAGCCACGGGCGTCCCCTAGTTATTATTTTAAACATAAAATCATGTGACATACAGTTCAACTCAAGTACCAAGCCATCTAATACCTAAAAATACCTCTCGAATCACAATCTGCCAACTATTCACGACAACATTATTTTTTCAACTAAGAAATAGGCTTGTATTTAAATTAAAATACAAATTAAAATAGTGTATCTGTAAAAACAAAATTCCTTCTACGAGTATAGCAATAGAGGGTTAATACTTATTCTAAGAATTTCTCAGTCGCTTGTTTAAGCTTCGCTTATACAAATACAAGTCATTTTTATAACTTACTTCGTTACTTATTTAGGTTGACATTTTACCTACCTTACTTTACTTTACGTCATTTGATAATTGTATTTAGGGAACTTAATAATACTGTATTATCCAACAAAATTAAATTATTTTGACATTTCAAGTAGAGCTAGTAGAAATAATATCCTACACATTTTAGTCAGAGTATAATTATTACCGTGATAGTTTACCACCAGTGTGACTGCCTTGGTGGTGCAATGGTGCGAGTATGCGACTGCCGTCCCTGAGGTCCCAGGTTCGATCTTCGATTCGAGGTCGAATCAAATTACGTCTGTGATCCATAAATGTTTGTTTCGGAGTTTGGTTATTTTATATGTTATTATTTGGTTATGATAATCAGGGACACCATGGCCTTTCTTGTAGCAGAAGCGCAGGTCGTATACCTCGGCACGCTATTCTAAACGACATAATTCGTAGGGCTCTTTCCACCGCAGGTCTTCTGGTCGTACGTGAACCAAATGGTTTAGCACGAAGCGATGGAAAGAGATCGGACGGTATGTCGTTGCTACCGTGGAAGATGGGAAGGCCTTTGGTGTGGGACGCTACATGCGTTGACACCTTAGCACCTTCACACCTTTCAAGCACATCCTGATGTGCCGGCGCTGCTGCTGCATCGGTTGAAGGCCTCAAACGGCGTAAATATGCTAACCTAAGCAGGTGATTACATATTTGAACCGTTTGGGGTTGAGGCTATTTTCTGGCCCAAAGAATAAGTATCGCCATCCAACGTGGCAACACAGCCCGCAGTCTGGGAACCTTCCTAGTCGGCAATGACGCGGAGGATTTTTTAAACGATATTTTGTAATGCAAATATTTTTAGTATATAATTATGTATATTGTATTCTTATTGTAAACTAGCGACCCGCCCCGGCTTCGCACGGGTGCAATGTAGACTATGTAGCATGTCAGTCTTAAAATTCAAATATCGCAATGCAAATATTTGTATGCTATTTGCATTGGTATGTGCGTGCCTCAGAGTGCACGTTAATACGTTGGTCCCAGTTGTCATACGAAAATCTATGGCAGTCGTTACGGGTAGTAAACCCGGAAGAAATCTAAAAATACTGGTCTAACTGCAATACTTCGATATCGCCAATTGGTTGTGGAGGTCAAATGGCAGTCTCTTCACAGAAAATGTCGAAGTTTAGCCAAATCCGCAGTTAAGGATAAGACTCCGAGGTACGAAAGCTTCGATTATTTTAAATCTGTAATACCTTCGAAAATATTCATTTAAATTACATGCTGTAAAGGGCCATATTGATCTATATTAAATGCAAAATGTATTTAAGGTACTTAATTGGATAAGGATTTATGTTGTATTTTCTCGTATTTTCGAGATATCTCTTAAGTCATTCGTCTAAATATATGGTTTGAATGGCAATTTTGGTCTACATTAAATGCACAACGTCTGTAAAGTATTCATTTAGATTAGGAATAATACTGCATTGTTAAAAATAGCTTGGCAAATGACACATTATTTTTTTGTCATTTATAAAAGATAAAAATGGTTACTTTGAGTTATCCTTAAGAGATAGACATATGCTATAACGTACTTTTTTGTAGACCTTTCTTTGGTGTACAATACTGTAGTACATTATTTTAATCTGTCTCATAGGGTTTCGTCAGCGTTTGCAATGAAAGCGCAAACAATGTGTTTATTTACGACATTACATTAGAATCCTCTAAAATTATCGGTGTGTACTCTAATATATTATACATGTATTATACATATGAACCTTCCTGTTGAATCACTCTATCTATTAAAAAACCGCATCAAAATCCGTTGCGTAGTTTTAAAGATCTAAGCATACATAGGGACAGACAGACAGCGCAAGCGACATTGTTTTATACTACGTAGTGATAAATCAAATCAGAGACTAATACATTATATATGTATAATATGTATGTATTTAGAAATATACAAGTATGTTTATCAGTCGTCTAGATCCCATAGCACAAGCTTATATTAGCTTAATTAGGGCTCGCTGACGTCGTGTGAAAATGTCCAAAAATATTTATTTATATTTTAGTGTAACTCCGAGTTAAGTCAAATCCGGCCTTGAAGAGCAAAATAAATATACCGTCGAATCTCCTTTTTTTTGTAGTCATATAAAAATACATTAAAATTAAGTTAACCACAGTGTATTTATTAATTAAAATGTAATTTCAAGTAATCGGATCAAGCTATTAATAACGATCACATTGTAATATTGGAGCAATGTGTAACTGACAGTAAAATTATTAATAAACCAAAGGTTCCAATTATACCAAATATATCGTTTATGGCCATAATTTGTGGACAATCAGTTTCCACTATAATTATAGCTTATGATCGGGTCGAATAATTTTCTTGACTCACTTCTTACAGAACCTATCTATAGGCACAGATACAATAATACTATACTATGCTATAGGTTATATCATCGGGATATTTTTCTTTATTGGGACATCTAACAGATACACGTTATGACTTAATATATCTTTATATAATGTTAAATAATTAGGTAAACAATAAGGTAAAAAATTAGGTAAATTAGGTAATAATTAGGTGGCCGAAAAAAAAACAATTGTGAGTGAGAATTATACATAGGTAAGTGCAAGAAATAAGATCAACACTATAATATAATAAAGGTGTATTAATAGAAAAAAAAAAGAAGGTTGAATAAAGTTATTTTATTCTATAGTCATTCGAAATTAAAGCTAGCGGAGTCGAAAGCTTGGACTAAAAATGTAAAAGTTTAATTTGTGGAGATCAATTAATTAGTACCTTTGAATTACTTTGCTATAATCATAACATAGTATAAAACAAAACTGTTCCGTATGTATGCTTAAACTTTTAAAACTGCGCAACAGATTTTGATGCGGTTTTCACCAATGGATAGAGTGTTTCTCAAGGAAGATTTTTTTGCATATTAATTTGTCAAGCGGACCAAGCCGCGGGCGTCTGCTAGTTTAGAATATAACACTCTAACATACAATTCGATATAAATATACTGTAGTCGATGCAGTCCTTTCTTTTATGTTTTGTCTGTCTGTACACTGTCAATATACAGCCTGTACAGCAGGATAATCTGGTTAATGAATTTGTGCCCGCATTAGAGTCAACGTGCTTTGGTACATACCAACAACAAACAATACGTGCAGTAATTGAAATGTATTCAGACATTGTCACGCCACGTTGGGTTTCCAGCTAAACAAAATACCATTACGAATTTTATAATCCTGTGACAATACTCTTGGTTATGACTCAGTTAGCCGCCACTTCCCCTTTTGTTTATACTAGAAGTTTCATTTTAACTTCGAGAGGCTAAACTTTGAAGTACTTTAACCTTTTATAGGTAACAATGTTGAATAAAACTATGTCAGCGACCGTTGGATTTCAAAGCAATGTATTTAGGATGTAGGTAATTTATTGGGATTGGATATCCCCACTTGTATTTAGATAAATGTAATTACCGGCTTTTAAGTCATCTGGCTGAGAAACAATTTTATAATGCTATCGAACTATACTTTTTCCCGCAACGGGACGGAGACAGTATTATGCGTTTGGGGTGAGAGGATGTTTGTGCAAACCAATGTTTTCATTTTCCTCCAAAACAACCCGTCCGATTTGGATGAAGTTTTCAGTTATGGCTTTGAGTTTGATTGGTACATATTCTTAGATAGGTAGGACAACTCACTTTTATCCTTTTTAAATTACATTAAAGCAGTCGTGGGTTTAAAAAAAAAATTAAGTACACCTCGTTCTTGTTTTATTTGTATTTTCTTTACACATAATTATAAACTAACTAAGTACATAGCTTAATAAAAAAAATTAGAAACACCTATCGATTACATAAATATTGCCCAAAACTGGTCTCCTAATAGGCAAGCTAAATGAAAAATGTATATTTTCTCATTTGGAAAAATAGTCAGTTGAAGCTTAAGATCTGATAAGTATTCTGCCGCAGGTTTTTTGAATTCGATCAAAACTCGGCGAGATAAAAAAGTGTTGAATGTGACCAGTTTTGCGCTTTAAAATGGTTGTAACTTCTTTAAAACGCATTTTTTCAAAAAAGTGGTCTATTTTGCCCGTTTTACCCTTAGAAATCTTTTTCCAATATAAAAACCAACTTTTTATCAGTTTACAAATTGATATGTTTATGACAATGAATAGCCCACCGGCACAGATTTTGTTTTCTTACCAATCGACGCCTTTTGGTCCAAGGTTTACAAAAAGTACAAATTTGTATTGGGGAAATCACATTTTCACTGATTGGTCAGTCATTTTCATTTCTAAGCACTTTTTCGGGGGTTTGCTGCTTGCCTATAAACCGTGTTCGACATTTTGTAGAACATACGTACGAAAGTGTTACAATAACTACCTCCGTGATAAAGTTAAGATTACTTATAAAGCTGTCATTGTCACCTGACGAAACGTTAGTTATCGCACAGAATAGAGAATAGTACTATGAGAGTATGGTCAGCAACATGAGTTGTGTTTGTTATAAAACTGTCCAACATTAGAATTGCATGATAAATAAAAAAAATTGCTAACTTTTCTAAAATATTTTACTAAAGTAATCGCAAAAACGGCATATTGTAAAATATCGAAAAGTATTGCTGCTAACTGGAAAGATCAAGCAACTGCAATACTTTTAGACGAGGTTAGCTTTAAGGTCCTGGTGCGAGATCTGCCAGGTCCAATTCTAGAAATATTGATGAAGTCAATAACAACTTTTACTTCGCGCGAATTCTAATGGACATTTGCTTGCGACTGTACATGTCGAATACATTAGAAGATGAGGGTTAATTTTATAATGACTGTAGTTTTATGAAAACCAAAATACTTTCAGATATTTTTGGTTTAACCAATTAACTAGTACGTATACCAGGTTAAGCAAATTTCAAAATATGATTTGACTGAGGTAAAAAAAAATTGGTTGGTACTTAATGCTTTTGTAAAACCCAAAGTAAGTTCATAGTTTGAAATATATTATTTTCAGTTAACTGCAAGTGTTCATCAATATTGCAACAACATATTTGTTGACCGTACAAGGGTAAAGGACGAAAGTAGGCCACAGTAAAAATGCCCGCATACTTACAATTCGTTTTGGAACCGTTTTCACAGTAAGTAATTTCGTTTGGCTAGTCACAATACTGTACGTGAAAATATCCCAAGTGAGCTAACCTATATTTGGAGATTAAAAGTGCGAGACGTGTTAGTGACATGATAGCTTTATTTTTGTAGAACAAAACAACTTTTGTTGACCATAATTTCATGTCTGTTTGAATCATTATTGCAACTGTTCTTACCGCCTGCAAATGAAAATTATATTGTTATATTGTGCCTATATTTTACAGCAAATGGAGACATTACAAATTATTCTATTCCACGCCGATAACCACTTGATGGAATGCTAAGTGTGGGCGAGTCAGCGCTGGGACCTTGTTGTGGGCCTGGGCGTAGATACCCTCCCGCTGGAGACCATGCAATACGTTTGCGACTGCGAGCCATGGTATCCAGCGGGAGCCACTGAAACACGGCCGTCTCCTTCACGTGCATAATCTGCTCACTGAGTTCTAAAGTGTGCGGCGCGGGCACCGCAGACGCGAATAGGTGCAGGACCATCGACCTTCATGATCGAGGCCCGAGGACGACGGACTAGCAACCCATCGTCCTTACAGAAGCAGGCTAGAAGTGCTGCGTGCTGTGGGGCTTCACCCCACGCACGCCTTCACTCACCGACGCGGGATAAAACCCAACCGCAAAGATGAGGGGTAAAACCCGACCAACACGGGTGATCAAGGTCCGGAGGCGCCACGGGAAATTCTCTCTCTTCTCGTAGGCACTCGGAAATGGACGTAGGTGGGGCGGAATAAAAAAAAACGCCGAAAACCACATAGAGTAAAACGGGTTTTATTTCAAAATGTATAAAGAGGGCATTATTAAGTACATAAGACAACTTACGGCTTCCCAAAACTGGGGCAGTCTGTGTGTGGACATGCTAATAATTGAGTACCTATTCGTTTTTCATCGTAATTTCTCGTTGGGAAATCATTTAGAGTACACATAAGTGAAAAAGTAATTTAATAGACACATACCTAATTGAGTAAACTGTACTACATACAGACCAGCAATATCCTTAGTTGTAGCCTTGCAACCGACAATAATTCATTTGCCAACGCAAGCACCACGTTTCCTGACATTGTATTGGGTTTATTTCGAGAAACAGTTATCTAGAAGACAAATGTCATGCCATTACCCTAAAAAGAAAGAGACAGCGAGGCATTTATCGTCCGCATAGCAGTTACTTGGACAAGCTTAGACAGACCTTTAGTCACAGTGCTATTTTAAAGCAAATAAACATTGTAAGTTTGCTGACTAAGTTAATTTGCAAATAGCTGTCGTCGTTTCATTATTGACATCTAATCTGACTCATACATTTAACGTCGTCGATAGATGCTGAATGTAAGTACGTCAGTAGGCACCTACATTTTATTGCTTCCTTCTCTCTTATAAAGTGTCTGAAGATAAAATTACACTTACTGACATTTATTATGAGTCCGTATTGAGAGCCAAGATTAGCACCAGGAAACAAATTTCGGGTAGAATCTCTCGTCTCTGTCTCTGGCAAGAAATCTTAGACTCTTTTTGAAAATTGACAATTAATAATACAACGTAATTATACATAACAATAAAACAGTACAGATAATAGTTGGTTCGCCTTTTGGTTCACCGATAAGTAAACTATCAAAATGATTTAAACGAAATTACGGTATAGTCGGTATATACGGTAAACCTAAGGATTTTTTTTTATATTTCATGTTTTGCCTATCACTCTTAAATCAAATCACATCCCCAATTTTCCTCTGTATACGGACGTCATCCGTAGACTATAAACACAGCACTAGTCCATAAAACTTACAAAAAAGTACCAGAGGACAAATGCCCGTCGTCTGTTTTGTCAAATCTGTGCTGGGATGTACGTGCGCTCTTTGGTGAGGTGAAGAGAGCGGTGCCGCGCGAACTGATTTTATTGCGCCATAAAATCTCGTGAAACGCGCCCTTAAATCACAACGCTGCGTCGTGTTTCATCGTTTTGGTTGTCAATGTTTATTTTATATCATATTTTACAGATCCCTCTAGTATAAATCACGCTCGGATTGATATACATTAAGGTCACGTACTTCTGGCAGATACGCTTAGTTTCGGAGCGCGTCCCCACCCGGTGTGATGCGTTGACAAGTGGTTGCTCTTCGTATTGCCTCCAATATGTTCGCCCTTCGATATATCGTGTGCTTTTACGTGTTTCTCTGATAAGTGGAAAATGTTGCAAACGATGCACTTTAGTTATGTCCTATAAATAGAGGAAAATACTCATATTTATGTTATGGTTTATGGCACCTACGAAACATTTTATAAAATGAATTATTTTGCCCTTTCCGCCAAGAACATAGTCCTGTAATAAAAAAAACAGTGTGTCAAATTTAGCTAAACCTATCCTGTGGTTAGAGCGCGATAGAGCAACAAGAAAAATAAACAAACATCCAAATAAAAAGTAATTTCAAATAATTATTTTAGGTGAATTTTTTCAGTAAAAGTTTGCAGAACTGAAAACCAAGTTGAAAATTGACCATAATTATAATAAAAGGTTGGCTTATAAAAGACGGATGGGACTGATTGGGATTAGAATAGAGATATTGTCTTCAAACAAAAGTTCATAATAATTATAAGGGTACAGTCAGCTTCAGAGAAAAGGAACCCCCCTTGATAATGACATGAAAGCATTAAAGTTTTTTGAATCATTGTGTATATGGCATGTTGGTCTAGTGGTTATGACCGATGCTTTGTGGACACGGCAACCGGGGTTCAAATCCTCGGACACAAGTTCTTTTTTATGCATATATTATTTTTTTACACTCTGTATAATCTTTGAATATAAAAGAATGGTTGAAAAATGAAGTGTTATTTGTTCCTGTGAATCACAAAGAAAGAACCAACATTCTAAACTATAACAGTATAGCAATATACATCTTCCTCTTTGATCACATTTTCTGATAAGTAGGTAACCCTTTTAACACAACATTAGAAAAATATGTGAGGTCAGATGGTGCATCGTTAACACATTAGAAGATTACTAAACTTGTAAACAAAAACTTGTAATGTGATTATGTGTTAGGACTCTTTATACACAGCGTCATCTAGCCTAAAATAAGCACCTTAATGTGATATGGATACTAGACAACGGATATAATACTTATTTTAAATATTTTTTTTAGATTAATTACACCCAGACACATAACAAATAATCGTGTTCAGCACACAAAGATTTGTCCTGGGTAAGAATCGAAAAACTGCATTAATAACGGAGAGGATGGCCCTCACTGTCTATCACTTCTTGAAGACGACTTTTCATCCCCGACACCATATTAAAACATGCGGCACTATTTCGCATTAGTTCCTAAGTTCTGTTTACCTCTTCATCCAATTTTTTTTTTTACTTTATTTCACTTGAGTCCCAGTTTAAAACCATCTGACCCCATAAGTTTTCTATAGGGTTAAGATCCGGGCTTTTAGCCGGCCACTCAAACACCGTTATATCTTCTTGTGCATTTAGCCAGTCTTGCACAATTCGGGACCGATGCACTGAAGAGTTATCCTGAACCAGGTAAATTTGTCCTTCTGGATATGCGACCCGCACTGAAGGCAGCATTACGTCATTCAATACTTCAAGGTATCGCTCGCTGTTCATGCGGCCACCTATTTCCACTAGCTCGCCTGGGCCCATTGAAGACATCCATCCCTAGTAACCTAATATAATCATTTACTTACCTAATGTTAACCGCCCGCTTGTTCTCAAGTCTAATACGTTTTTAGGGTTGAACCGTTGGCCACTTCTTCTCCATAAAATTTTTCGGCCATCCCTATCTGACTTGAAGCATTTTTCGTCGGTAAATATAACAATTTCGTTTTCCCAGTCGAAATTTAAATAACGAGTAGCAAAATTTACTCGGTTGGTGCGATGATCGTCAGTAAGTTGAATCTTTCTGGCTGGCTTATAATTATGGATATTCGCAGCGTGTAGATGTCGTCGAACAGTACTCAGTGACACTCCAAAAGTTTCAGCACTTGAGCGCGTAGTTTTGAAGGGTGCCACTGAGTGAACTTCCACAATATCACGGTGCCGCTCTGATTCATGAGTGTAAGCAACTGGGCGAGGTCCTTGGCGTTCACATTTTATATCACCCATCGCTTGATACCTTCGAATCCATCTACGCACTGTATTTCTCTGTAATGAAAATGATAATAAATAAAAGAAATTCCAAAAAACTAACTTGTAAATGAAAATGTAACATGATTAAGCAATAAATAGGTATATAATATATTTTTATCGTAACTCTTACCGTTATGCCCATATCTCGTGCTATTTTCTTTATGCTTTGTTCTTGCTCCCAGAGAACAATAATTTTAGCTTTCAAAAATGTTGTTAATCGAACCATACTTTCAATTTACTCAAAAAACTGATCAAAAACTTAATAAATTGAATAATATTACGAGGAGGATTAACACCAATGCAAATTACCACGAATTATAAAGTTACCTTCAATCACAGTTTAGTAAATAAGGCAAAGAAGTATTCTAATTGCAACCTTAGCGCGCTGTCGCAGATATTATAATACTATAGCCGCAGCTCATACAGCAGATAAGTTTTTGAAGTAAAACATGACGGTAGTGCAACAAGCTGTATCAATCGTAATCTATTGAACTAAACGAGAAATCTATACTAATTTCAACCTTATCTTTTAGTCTATTGAGCAGTTATTATTATCACATATGGTGGAAGTTGAAATTTAAACCTTAAGGTCTAGAAAATTACACCGTAATCAACTTTGTTCGATAAAAGGAGTGATGCTGTTCATATTTTCGCCATTATTATCAAGTGAACCGATAGCCTAGTGGTATAAGGCACGGCCTAGGTGATCGGCTGGCGCTGGAGATGCGAGTTCGTATCCTCAAACAGCACATAAATTAATGTGGTATTTTTTTGTGAGTAAATTGTATCTTGGTATACAATTGAATAGGAAGACGAAAAATATCAGAAAATTACAAATTAATATGAACATGCAAAAAAAAGACAGATGAAGTTGCTCGCTCGTTCGCAGCTCAGCGAACGATCGCGTCACGTGACGTCATTCGTGAGTCATGTGACGCGGCGATATTCAGTATATTAAGTAAACATTTTATACTTCACTTAGGGTATAGTATTTTGTCTATAAATTTAGGTCAGGTAAAATTTAAAAATAAGTAACCCCAATTTAACTCAGATAGAAAAACTGTATACTTAACCAGGAATGGAAAGAGGAAAGAAAAAACCTAGAAATGTAATTCGAGAAATAAATTAATATTGTTTATGCAATAAGCCTATCTTTTCTTACAAACCTCATACCTACTATAAAATTTGATTCCTTAAATATTAATTAGCAAAAAGTGCTTAAGAAAATAAAAAAATAATTATATGAATAAAAAAAGAACTTGTGTCCGAGGATTTGAACCTCGGTTGCCGTGTCCACAAAGCAGCGGTCATAACCACTAGACCAACATGCCATATACACAATGATTCAAAAAAATTTAATGCTTTCATGTCTTTATCAAGGGGGGTTCCTTTTCTCTGAAGCTGACTGAATGTTTCCCTCTTCCTTCCGATCCCGAACGACTCGTGCCGGGCAGAGATGCCACCCCCACACAGTGGATAGCATGTTCGCGAGAACCGAACGTTTTAAACGTTCGTTTCTCTGCCGAACGATAGTGGCCTGGAACGCCCTGCCTGTGCACGTGTTTCCTCCCACATATAATCCTGGGTTCTTTAAGCGGAGCGTGAAGAGGCACATCAGTAGGTCGTCAAGTTGAGGGCCACTCTCAATAGTAATGTGTGCTGTGAGAGTGGCCCACAATCGCTAGACGTCGTCACGACTTACCACCAGGCGGGCGGCGTCAATTTGGCGAACCAAATATAAAAAAAAAAAAAAAAAAAAAAAAAAAAATGTAGCAGGAATGCTAATTTTTATATATTTTTTTTATATTTTGGACGTTCTTACACAACGTCATCTAGCCCAAAAAAAGCTACAAGCTTGTGCTATGGGATCTAGACAACTGATAAACATACTAATATATTTCTGAATACATACATAATATACCTACTTAAAAACACCCAAACTCCGAAACTAGGTATGCAATGTATGCTGCTAATTGCAAATGTTGAGCGGAGCAAATGTTTTTATTACATATCAGAATCAGAATCGAACACTTAAATTAATTAATCGAATGAAAAAAAAACTATTTTCATTGTTGACACACGTGTTTCCATGGCAACCATTTAATCATCTGGTTTTTCGGTGATTATTCCTCCGTGGTCAGTTCCATTTTCATGATTTCAGATATATGCACTCCCTGGTATGATGTCGACCAGCATGCCAAATTTGGTCAAAATCGGGCGAGCCGTGTCGGAGGAGTAGACGCACAAACGATTTACGTTTGTCGCCTAAGATTGAGCTCCGCTCAACAACCATTTGTGCATCACACAAATATTTGATTCGACCCGGGAACTCGAACCCGAGACTCCGGAGTCGAAAGCCGATGGACTTCCGACCACGCCACCGAAACAGTAGCAGGAAAGCTAACTAGTATGTAGTATCTAGTGTTTGCTAATAATATTTAAAAAAACTGTTTCATTCTGCCTCCTGGTAATAGTTCAACCGACCCTACACTTGTAAGAAAAATGATCTTCTCCCTAATACACGGTTAAGTATTGGTCAATTGTGAGTACCTCATTTGAAAGAGGGGATTGTGAAAAAGACCCTAATGTGACGTAATCTCGCCAGAGATTGGCCTCTTTAGTTCGGCTCCAGCCGCTATTCATTGAATTCCGTTCTCATTCACGAGCCGTCACTTGAAATCAAAAGTAATCTGAGTAACATTTTTTAATTTGTCGTAACAATGCCTTGTCTTTGGTACCGTTGCTTGTGACAGATTATCACTGGTATTTTTTTATTTAAATGTTTCAATTTAACAGTTAATGTAATTTCTTTTTGTTTGCTATGACTGTTTTTTACCCAAAAATTGTACTGATTAGATCGAACATAGATAATTCGATACATTCGCGGTATTGAGTCTCGCCTAAAATATTAATCCCTCCTGCAACTATTGATTTAAAAACAAGTTGTCAGTAATTATAGAATAAAAAGGATATTATTAGTATTTATAGTACTTGTATCATTTATTAAATTTTGACGTCACATTTTACCAGTTATCAACAAAGAAAAAAAAGAAAATAATATTTAGTTTTGAAACCATTTGGAAATAGAACATGAAAAACCTTGGACGGACTTAATTTTGTAGGTTAAGCACATCTTAACAATATACATATATCTGTAAGTGTAACTATCTACAGCATAGAACAACAATGAAGATAAATAAAGATCTTTAGATCTGCCGCTGTACAGATACGTGATGGCTGGCAGCTGTTAGCGATCACCAACAGTGAAACAATTTGAAATTTAATATTAGATATTGCAAACACTTGTTCTCGTTATACGAAAAATAATATGATTATAGCATAGCAAAGTTATTTATTTATCGTGATTTGTTACTATTAAAATCTTTGAAGCTATATAACCAGAAATAAATAGGTATGTTAGGACAATACACACAACGCCAATCTAGTCTCAAATTAACAATAGATAGAGAAATAAATAAAATTATTGTTAGTTTTAAGATTTATTTACTAATAGGTATGTACAGTTTTTGTAATATTTATATGTATTTGTAGATTTAAGGTATACCTATGGGCCGTAGAATAAATAAATAAATAAATAAATATTTTTGGACATTCTCACAGAATAAGTTAATATAACATCTTGTTGTTCTCATGTAGCCTGAAATAAATGATAAATAAAATAAAATAAATAAAACTAAGCAGAGCAACTTGCAAAATGAATACCTACTTTTTTTAAGTTCTCGCAAGCGCGACCGCTCTTACGTTTACTCTTACCATTGGGCGCTTTCACACTGCCACGATATCGTGCATTTTATCGTGGCGATATCGTGACGATATAGGGGAGGTAAGGGTGCATTGGGCATGTGTTGTTAAGCAATTTAAGAAATGTTTAAATTGTCATTATGCAGACGTGGAAAGTGGGATGAGAATTGGGAAGAAAAAATTAGTAGTAAGATGAGATTCAAATACTTACTTAGGGTACTATGGGGTCAGAAAAATGAGGGTGAAACTGACCTGGGATGCTTAGTTTTTGAGATATGGGGTACTGGGAATCTTGGCTATTTTTGGGGGATGAGAACTTGTGATGGGTGGTGGTGCAGGGGGTAGAAAAATATGCCCAGAATTTAGGTGGCAAGCTCGGTTCCCGAGATATAGGGGCTGGGAAGTTAATAAGTAATGTCGGGAGTAACTAAATTAAACTTAACCTAATGTTGTACTCTGCAGTCATTCGGTTTGGGGCCTTTCTCGCGCCATCCTGGCGCGTTGCTTGTTAGTTTAGCAGACTACCGATTTTTTTACCAATTACAGTTGCAACGTAGTAGTATAGCAGTAGCATGTGGTTTTACGTTCATTTACGCGATTTAGGCCCCTAATCTGATGTGGTAGGTTCTGCAGTACCCATCTGCATAATCGCAATTTAAACATTTCTTAAATTGCTTAACAACACGTGCCCAATGTACCCTTACCTCCCCTATATCGTGACAATATCGCCACGATATCGTGGCGTATCGTAAAATGCACGATTTCGTCACGATATCGTGGCAGTGTGAAAGCGCCCATTGTCGGGCGTCTCTGGTACTACCAGGGGGTATTTCCAGTGGCGCCCGGCGGACTTTGGCCACCTGTGTGGCGTCTTCGGCAAAATGAGTATGTACTAAATAAGTATTATTCCTTTTTTTTCAAAATAAAAACAGTCATATTATTTAGACTAACTTAGACAAGTTCTTGCTATCCATATCGATAGGTAATAATTATAAAGATCAACATCGATATAATCGAATAATTAATTAACTAAAGAACAACCTTTAAAGGGTTTTCAATATTGCTTATTCTAATCAATTTGTATAGCGAAACTTATATATTTTTTAACACAAATTAGAATCAAACGCTTACTACTTAATACAGCTGCTAATTCCACTCTCTCAGTCATCAACCAAGAAACATAAACAAATTATACTGTTGAAAGCCAACAGTCGATAAGGGGGCAATTATTGTACTACTCGTAATCATCAAAAGACAAAACAAACCGTTGAAAGGATCAGCGATTACCGACATAAGACGGAAACTATTGAATAAACAAGTGAGCGGCGATCCGTCACTGTGTCTGTCCGCTTTGCTACTTGTCAATGTTTTTACTATAAACAGAACTATCAGAAATGTAAAACTGCGGTGTCTTTTAGTTTATAAATAGCAGTTCTTCGTCTAGGCGTCGTCGCACGACTGTTTTTTTTTTTAAATGATATAAGCCTTGTAATGAATCACTATACTGTAACATTCTAGGTGTGAAAGAATGTATAGATATGGTCAATTATTTTTTATTTAATTTAAAAAAAATATATAAATCTCCTCCTTAAATAATATTATAGTACCTACCTATAGATACAAACCAACAACGGTTGTAAACAGGTAGTTAGTTTTTATTAAAAGAATACACGCATCCATTTTGGAACTAGGTATGTGTTTTATTTATTTACAACAGAGGTATCACCTCAACCCTATATTTACATTGCTGGACGTCTACTGCAGTAAATTTACAAAGAGTTAGATATTCTTAGGTCCGATAACAGTTACCGATAAGTTTTACTCCTTTTCATTGTCGATGACCATTTTCGGAGTGAAACTACTGAGTACCATTTGTATTGCGTCACACCACTGGGCTCAGCGTAATCCACTTAGGATTAGCCATAAACAAGAAGGGCCATTGTCGCGACACGAGCGATCTGTTAGCGTCTAAGTGTAACTGATAAAGGGCGTCGACGTTATTGTTCGCTGAGGTATTAAGGCTTTAATCCTGTGTCGCGAGCGTGCCTCGTTAGCTTGATTGTTCAGTGTCCCCAGCAGATGGCCGCTGTAATCCGACCTCCTTTCCTCCTCCGCGAAAACATAACCTATTTGTGTTTGCATCTGCAGGTAAATTGTGCACCAAAATTGGACTGTTCACAGTGTTCACGTGTACCGTTTTGTATGCAACCGGTATGAATTTTATTATTCTCATGAAAACATATTGTTATCAGAGCAGCTGAATGTGTTGTTTATGAAGAGCATTATGCGTTGAGCCATTTTGTTAACATGCATGCGAAATTATTCTTGTACCTACTTCTTACATGTATTAACCGGTTTAGATGAATATAGGTGTCTACATATCTAAGTATACCTCGATATATCGATAGAACATAAGTTCGAAAACACAATTAGTACCAAACGGCACTGATTACTTTATGAACGCTTGTACATAAGTAATCATAGCCTAATACTCGTATTGAGATTTTCTCGAATAACGCTCTATGAAACAAAGTTTCCGGTTACGCGGTTCCATTACGTGGGATCTAATATGCCTCTACCTAACCTTTCACGGCAACCAGCGTGGTTTTAGTTATGTAATATTGACAAATTCGTACTCGTCGTTAGTGTATTTAACATTGTTTATATTCCTTCTATAACTGTCTATTAAGCAAATTACGATTATTCATCACCTTTAATGTGTACATAGAAACCGTAAAAACAATAATGTAGGTACTAACAGTAATGTGTTACTTCCTTCTATGGAAAGTGTTTAAGCAATCAGAAGTTAGAACATTCAAAACTAACGAGTAAACAGATGAGCGTACAGTCACCGACAAAGCTAACAAGTTTTATTAAATAGATTTATTAAATGTTTTCTATGTATATTATGAATGTATTTAGAAATATATTAGTATGAAATATTGGATAGAAACAGGTGTTACTTGGCGAAAATCCATGACAAAACCAAAATCCATGACAGAACAGCTGTTCTCTCTGAGACAGTCTTGATAATGCCTCGTTTAGAGGCGAAACAATTGTCGACGTTTTGTTGTCCTTTTGATTCTGCGAAAAATTAATACTATTAATTAATGCTAAAAAGTTTTTTCTTAAAAAAATTTTTTACTTACCATTGTTTTATATATTAGTATGTTTATCAGTTTTCTAGATCCCATAGCACAGCATAGCAGAGCTTATAGCTTAGTTTGGGCTAGATAACGTTGTGTAAGTATGTCCAAAATATTTACTTATTTATTTATTTATTCAAACTGATATTATAATCCTAATCATTTATTACGGAATATAGGTTAGTTTAGGTCTTACAATTTGTTATATTCTACCACACTAAGTGATATACAAATGTGTTTGCTGATCCACCCTATGTGTCTAAGAATATTTTATTTATATGTTTACAGCTAAATACTGAACTGATTCCTAAAATTCTTTCAATTTAACGTAGCTGAATTATTCCGGAGTGATAATAATGTCTATGGAGCCAATGCCACAGTCGGCGTAAATAAGCTAACCGAGCAGGTGATTACATATTTGAGCCATTTGGAGTTGAGACACTGGTGTCATGGAGTTCGAACGCTCGCCGCCTTTATAGAGACATTACTAAACGTTGAATCGATGCTTCTCAGGACCAGAGAGCTGGCTATTTTCTGGCCTAAAGTATAAGTATCGCAATCCAACGTGGCAATACAGCCAGCATTCTGGGAACCTTCCCATTCAGCAATGACGCGGAGGATTTTTAAACGATATTTGGTAGTGTAAACATTTTTAGAAAGAAAAAAGAAAGAATTCTTTATTATTCCACGTAACCCTAAGACTAAACAAACACTTACACAGGTTACATAATCAAGAAAAATACAGAACTAAAAAAAATAATGAAAAATTTGGACCAATGGTTTTATTTTGTTAGCATGGATGTACCATAAAAATGATAAGTTATGGGCATGGTGATAAGCATCATGCCCAGGATTATCAATGTTGTTATTGTGATTGTAATTTTTTTTTGACATGACGCTGCGCTCGCTCGATACGGATATTTTGACATCCGTTTTAGTACATAATTATGTAGGATATTGTAATTGTTATTGTAAATTAATGTACTCGTATGATTCACACAATCATTCATAATATACTCGTAAATTACTAGTCCAAAAAAGTCACTTCAAAAAATAACTACCTAATAATATTTAAATTGGTAGATATATAGTCAATGACTGTACATCCATACTTGTGCATGTCTGTTCAAAATCAACCGTGACTGGTAGGTAAATATAACTGCACTATTTAAGTCCATTTAAGACTAAGATTTTATGTCATTATAGTTACGCATTTTGATAGCAGCTGTTATTTATAGTGCGAAATAAGTAATGAACATTTTTACAAACTTTTATTTAGTAATCAATTTTTGCAAGTTCAATTTAACACACTTCACGGTTTCGGCTCGATCTGAAACCGACAAATATTACGATGATAAAAGCTTGATTAAAAAATATATTTATTGTAAGTATTGTTGTATTAATACTCGTATATCTAAAGGTTAAGAAAATAAACGAAGTAGAAAGTGAGAATAGGAGAGAAAAATAATATAATAGAAATGTATACTTTATTACTATCCCAGTATTACAGAAAAATCTAAGGTTATTAATAAAGGAACCCAGTCTCCTAAATCATATTTTGTTCTACCTATAATGATCGTACAATTTTTTAGTTATCGTTCAGGTCTGAACGTATATTTCTTAATCACACGAAATCCCCTGTTCACCTGCGTGACGATATAAGAAAAAAATTTATACAGCCCATGTACATAGCTCTTTTATTAAGGTTGTTACGAGGTATACGTTCCTTAAGCTAAAAATAAAGCTGAGCTTACAGGTAATAATTTTTATGAATTTTCCCTTTTCGTTGTTCACACACTTGGCCCGGATTCCCGATAGAAAAATTAATAACAGCGCTTTGTTACCCGACAAGCAATAACTCACGGAATTATTTGATATTTTGACAATGTTTGTATGCTGATATACTTTGTAACTTCGTTCGCTTCTAATCTAAATCCAATAGCTACACTTTTGGTGTTCCTCAACTCTACCTTTTTGGTATCCTATCGATATGGGTAATATAGTTTGTTAGGTCTACTAATAATTTATAGAAACTTACTCTATGAGCTATTATAATTAAAATGCTTAAAGTGATGCATGTATAATCGTAGCAAGAAAAGCTATAATATAATGGCGTTGTTTTTCTTGTATCAAAAGCTCCTCTTAGTCGAGAAAAGGTTTTATTTAGTTGGGTTACCTTTTTAAATGATGACTTAAAATATAAATCCTTATAATTTCACTTGGTATTTATTGTGTGTTACTACAACAAAAGGTGTTGCTACTAGTGCCGCCGCAGACAACAAGCTTCCCATTAGAATAAACGTCTAAAACAGACTATTGTTATAGAAAGCCCAGTGAAATAATACACTGTATTCAATTATGTTAATATATATGCAAAACTTACAAGATATTTAGATTGTTTATTGACTGAGGGAGTGAAGCGACCGAAGTCTCCGTTTCAACTTGCAGACTGGGGAGAATTTCTTTCGTCTGTACCTACCTCTACATCTCTACATCTACGGGTTCTGTCAGATCATGTTTGCAGCCGTATTTATCAACCAATTTTCATGAAACTTTACACACACACTCCTTGCTTACAATGAATAACATGTGAATGATATTTTTTCGATTGGATGAAAAATGAAAGAGTAATAAAGAAAATGGAAAAATAAATTTTCTAAACAAAGCGCAACAGGGGGTTGCGGGTCAACAGATGGGTCTCAGATATACATAAAAGTGGCCTATTGGGCAGGCCCGTCCGCAACGCGTATGGATGTCAACGTCAAATCAGTTCGATACTAGTCCATTACCATAGCAACCGAACTGCGGGCGGCCCGCGCGACCTGTAACACATTTCATGTCACACGCATTTCCGACAAGATCCTCACCCCGGCGAAAACACGCTTGACAGGAAAGGCGTCTACCAACTGACCAAGATACCTACCACTTGCCCAAGACATCTAATTTTGTGATCACATTGTGTTAATATCGCGGCTTACGGCGTCTTTTGCTTCCTCCACTTTCATTACTATTTCCATGCACGCTCTCCAGTTATGGGTACCTACTCTTGACCTGGCCTTTTGTCAAAACATCTCCGATTTGATCGAAGTACGTTCGCCTAGCTAGGTCGAACCTTAAGTGCCTGTGCATTCACGCCCGCATTATGTATCTGTTTTGTCAATCTTCTTTCATCCATCGTTTCTACGTGCCCAAACCATCTAAGCATCCCTTTTTGTATCTTAGTCACTACGTCTTCTGACACACTGCAACGTTCTCGTGATTTCAGTTAGGTAATGAACAATGAAAAAAATCAAATGCATAATAAGTGCTCCATATTTGGGTTAAATTCCAAACAGCTAAATATAGATACCTAATGTGAAACGAGACTTTAAAAGATAGCAAAATTCTAAAGTTATTTATATATCTAAAATCACTTATTTGCTAGTGACGTACCACGTTTTTTTATGAATTGTCTCTTTGGTTCTGTTTAATATGGACCAATTGTTTATTCAACATCAATAGGAATACATTAATGAATTAAAAGGCATAAAATTAGATCTGTGGTCTGAGATATTTGTTATCATTGACTTAAAATGATAAAATATGCTACGAGTTCATTAAGAACGAATTTATTTAACGTGGACTCATCTAAATACTTAAATGTACCTAATTTAAATTCAGTTCGATAAATAAGTATTTTAAAACAGTGTCAAACTAAGTTTTGCCTCAAATAATGATAATGATGGCTTGTTTCGGTAAGCTTCTTGGACCAGTGTTAACAATTTAGACGTAAGGTTTCCTTAATAAATAAATCAAATACTCAGTATTATACAGAGGTACAAAAATCACGTTTTATGTGACTATACTGGCAACACTGAAGGTATGGAGTAATTACAGACTTAACAAAGGGAATATAGACGAACCACGATGATGTTCTGACATACAGCGCTTTGTGGCTCAGTACAGCACTGTATTCAACCTAGATGTCAAGAACGGATTGACGATGTGACACTGACAAATGGGTGCGGGATGCCTTCATCAGACATACACAAGTTAATTCTATATTAGCTACTCATGTTGCTTTAAAGGCAGAATCAAGACAAGGTGAATTACTGAACATTAAACAAAAACTACTTCGCGGGAAGGCATTGCATGCGGGCAGTTCAAGACTGAATGTTGTGGCATTCGTTGAAGGAGGCGTATGACCAGTAGTGGGCGTTAATTGGCTGATGATGATTATGATGTAACAAAAACCTGTAAATTTTTTTGTTGGATAATATGTAGTAATTTGACTACAGGGAGACCTTAATGAACTTTATAAAAAACTAACGGACGCCCGCAGCTTCGTCCGCCTGAAAAATTATATAGGTACACAAAAACCTTCCTCGAGAACCACTCTATCCATTGATGAAAATCACAACAAAATCTGTTGGATATTTTTAAACATCTACGCATACATACAGAACGGTGAGTATGTTTTATAATATGTAGTCGTGCAAAAATCACTGGCCTTATCCTTTCAAGCCAACGAAAAGTGCATGTAGGTAACGTATAGTCTATTAGAGTAAACCACATTTTAATTACTTATAATTTCTGAAAGCCGAGCTGAAAAATTATAAAAATTAGCCAAAGAACTACGATGTTCATTATCTTTTCATTAACAACATTTCTAGTGAAAAGTATGACCATTAAAACTAATTACACGTAAGGAGTTCTGTAGCGGCACTAAATAAACATATAGGGGTAAACATAAAGTGAATCGTCGGCAGATGGATTACCTCCCTACGCTTCAAATCGAGAGTATAAACAATGGGTTCCTTGAATAGCGCGTAACGAAATACTGCTTCTTATCACATAACAAACTAGTTTCATTATATCTCAACTATTTTTATGCACTAGTATTGATATATTCTTGTATTTCAAAGCAACGAGTTTGCTTAAACTTTTCTTAAAATATTAAGATAGAAATTATAAAGAGATCACAAAACTGATGTCATCGGCATCGACTTGAAATTCCGGCCTTTCCCTTATAGAGGGGAATGCTCTGACCACTGAGCTACGCGAATATAAAAATAAAATGAACTTGTAAGATGTGTCCGGGAACCAGGTAGATAAGTATGTATCCCTGTTTGCATAGTATTATTGAGCGAAGTGAGCGAAGCTCAATCTTAGGCGACTCATGTATTTGTTTGTCCGCATACTCCTAAACGCCTGAACCGATCGCCTTCAAACTTACCACAGTGATAACGTGTGGCGTGAGTGTGGTTTAGAACAAAAAAATAGAAAATCGGACATACCATTGAGGAATAATCACCTAAAAATTGATTTTTATACGTTTTGCTGTTAAAAAATAGTTTGAACATAAAAAAATAAATCGTTGTCGTTCTAAAATTTAACACTGCTCAGTTTTTTGCAACAGCAGCATGCATTGCATACCTAGTACTAATAATGATATAGGTACTCTGTAATAATGAAGTCCCAATTAATAGAGTAGAATTAAGTTCGAATAATTTTAATTCATAAATTACATCGAATCCTCGAATTCAACTATATATATAACTATATATAATATTCGAACCAAATATAACACAGCCATAGAACATAATAATTAGTAAAAGCCACAGCTATAATATAGGTTGATGCCGTATTGTACCGTACCTCGTAAACTTTGTGAAACGTTGCTCAGATTTCAATCATAGTTGTCGGTAACAAACTAGAGAGTAATTATGAAATGAACCGGAAAAGCCATATTTCCCTGTACGTTTTCCTGGCAGGCTCTTTGAAATAATGAAGCGTATGTTTAAAATAATGAGCGATATTTTAAGTAATACCCCATGCCATTCAGATTTTCTGACGTATCTACAATGATGAAGGTTCTCCGTTAACATCTATAAGTAATATACAAACTCAGTTGTTATCTGACGCACCTGCTGAATACGGACCAGAGTAGAGGAGATTCCCCTCTTGTGGAATATTATGCCCATGACAGTATTTACATTCAACAGTATATTATAACAGTAGATAGTATTTATATCCAAGCCAAGAGGAAAAAGTTTTATCCTGTGAATATTTTTGTACCTTCCATTGTAATCTCCAACAAATCAAATAGCAACTTAATATTTGAAACAAAATTCAACAGATCAAAAAATGTAACTAATTTAATCCATTACTAAAATATGCCAATCCATGTTTTCGTATTCGCAGCTCTAAGCACTGATTTTTAAATATTCTGTAGTAAAAATTCAGTGTCAAAAGCTGCAAATAGAACACCAACTAGTTTGATGTAGTTTGACCCCCACTAGTAAAGTTCAAATCAACCAGAATTATACAATTATACAATTCACGACGCGACTGTCTGCAGTACCCAGTCTCTGCAAAGAACAGTAGACAGCATTGTTTATTCAGAAAGCTTGGGCGGTCCGTGTCTTAGCAAACCACTCGAGGAGCCGATGGCCGAACAAATGTGATGAAAACGGGCTCCAATGATCCAGTTAAACGGAACTAGCGCACTCATTACCATCTCATTACCATATACAAACATTAGTCACACATCGGAAAGGCTTAGAGAGCCCGCTGTACCAACAAGGCACGGCTCTCCCACCCAGCCACTTCATGCACAATTATTGTACTTAGCTATTGTCAGCAAACAAACCATGTTTGTGTAACAAACGTAACGGAGTACGGAACCAGATTAATTCTTGTTTATGGTCCAACTTGCAAGTTTCTGACTCACACGCCCCTTTGTTCTGGAAATAAGGAATTCAAACTTCTAGAATATTACCTAATGAATTATCAAGATTGGACAAGACTTGATCAAATAGAAGCCTTACCCTATATGGTAGAAAGGGTACATAAAAGAGAATCATGTTTGCTGGATGCCAGTCAACTTTCAATTTAAGTGGTAAGTTATGTTTAAGTAGCATCCTACTCTTTAGTATTAGCTATGCTTATAGAATCGTTTGGCAAATAATATTGACACTATGACATAGCATAATAAACATTGTATGTTTAGTAAAGTAACGTCGTTGGCTTAAAATGGTAAAAATAAAAAATAACGGTTTGAAACCATCCGGTTTCAAACCGTTATTTTTTATTTAGAAAAAAAAACGAAAAGATTTGAAGCTTCATGTGTCTTTTATTATTGTTTTCTGTTTGTTTTTTAGAAATGTAGTTCCATATAGGTACAAGCAAAGGCTGCATCGATTTTGAGTTGAGAAATTAAGCTTTGGATTGTTGGCAGGTTAATAATAGGAGCGAGGAAACTATTTCAGATACATATTTATAAAGTAGCCCTGAAATTTCAGTGAAGCGTATAGATACCTGATTTTGTACTATAATGAATATTAATTTTGATGAAGGTCCACTTCCGCATCGTTTTAACGATTTATTTATTAGCTGTGGGTATGCCTTCAGTCTTTATTGACACGTAGTATTCAAAGTACAGAAATAATCGTAGATCTAGGACTTAGGTTTTTGTCGAGCGCATGATTGGTAGCTTTTTAGATTACCTCTGGCGCTTGGCAAAAACCGAGGTCTAGACGCTCATTTGCAATACCGAACAACATTTCATATCTCTTTCAAACCCGGAACTTATAGTTCGGACTAACTAATTCTTCTGTGCCGACATTGACATTGGCAAAATCAACGAAGCACGATGGAGCCCTGCACTGATAGAAAAAGAATAGAGGACCTAATAAAAGCACGACTAATGTTACATACAATACAATCTCCAAAATCTTAAATTCCTTGAAAAATTGCTTTTCCCGAGAGCCGAGGTCCTAATTTTGACGTCAATCTCTCATTTCAATCTGTGGCTATGTTACGATAACAGAATCGGTTTCTCTGATATCTATTTGCGTTAGTTATGTGAAACTTAATTGATCTGAGAGTTCAGCTGTGGATTGGAAACAATCAGTCTGTCTGTGGCTAGTATAATTGTTTAACTAAACTGTAATGTAATGGTTCAATTATAAATTAGTGTAGAGTTGTGTAACAAACCAAAACTATACTTTAATCAAAGTCAACACAAACCATAAGTTTTCATTTTGATATTCAAAGTGTAGTCGCGAACTATCTGCCGGTTTCCTGCATAATTTGTGAGATCAAACAATTTTATAGATCACGGCATTTCGTGGTAATAAAATTAATGAATTCAACATAACGTGCAGATGGCGGGTACCACAATAACATTGTTAAACACAACAATTTCGTGTTGATATTTACGGCGCGGCGTAAATAATTCATGATATTATTGAAGTTAGAAAGTACACAATACGAATTTCGGTTATAATTGAAAACGGAGTGAGTTTGCCTTATTCTTTGTAAATTTATCACTTGGACCGAGGTGGCAGTCTGGCAGAGCAACGACGACGCGTTATTCAGAAGTTTATTTTATGACTTAAACGAAAGCATTAATATTCATTACTGGCACAAAATGAACTAACTTTATTATGAAACAAAGGTCAAAGAATGAAAACGCTATGTAGATAGATGTTGTCAAATATCTAATTATCAAATAGATTTTTGCAGAATATTTTATTCATTTGAACCTCATAATCTAAGTTAAAGTATACGTGCGTACAGTTGATGTTTACGCACACATAATAGCCATATTTTATTCAATCCTTTTCTCCCATGAGGAAACCTATCCCGCGTCCATCGCTGGGAGTACCTACATTGTTCGCGATTTAACAAAATTTACCCTTGTAAAACAATACCAACAATTCAATTAAATTTATAACGAAAATTGAAATTCAAAAATCAATTCGCACAACTCGAGTTTGATTTTAATCAAAGTCACCTAAAATTAATTTAGTAAAAGCTCGCCCGAACGTTAAAAGTTTGATAAGTTCATAAATTAACATAACACATTGAATTAAATTATTTTGTTAAAATTACCGTCCTTAATATAGTATTCTAAGAAATTACATGCTATATGAAAAAGTTTCTTTATTAAACTAAAACATAGCTATCTAAAACTGGTACTTGATTCACAAATATTAGTGAAGCCTTTGACACAGTTGAGTAAGTATCAGTGATTTATCAGTGCAAAATATTCTTGCATACATTTTCTATGAACGCGTCCCCACATGTTGGTGTCAAAACCGACTCAGTCATCATCACTGAGACTGACATGTTCATAGAAAATGTATGAAATAATATTATACACTGATACTGAACTGTGCCGGTCGGTACTGAGGCTTGTGTGAATCGGCCTTTAAACTAGTATTGGCACGAAACCTTGATATTCGATATAAGGATCTATTTTGACGCAGGCTCTATATATTATATATTTGTTTAAATCATCATCATCATCATCAGCCCACATTAGTCCACTCCCACATTTGCATAAATAATAAAAATGACGATTCGGTTCCTTTTGCCCAAAGGCGAAATTCTAAGAACCTTATATAACCTTCAAACGCTTGCATGCCCACTCCCTCCTAGAATGAATTACAATATACATAATTATATTATACTAAAAATATTTACATTGCAAAATATCGTTTAAAAAATCCTCCGCGTCATTGCCGACTGCGAAGGTTCCCAGAAAGGTGGCCGTTTGCCACGTTGGATGGCAATACTTATTCTTTGGGCAAGAAGTATGTAGGTGCTGTAGCTTGGGTTACTGTGTCACTCAGAACCTTCATTACGTGAATCTGGAATACACTAAAAACTCTATAAATATCAAAACAAAAAAAAACATTGAAATTGTGAAAATGGGTTTATTACCCTAAAACAATCTTCACGGTTATATTGCGATCAAAATTAAATGGTCTAAAGATTCAAATGGAAGCCACTAACGAGGCGCTTAATCTTTTAAATGCTAAATACTTATAACTTTTTTGCTCTGGATAACTCGAGCAGGCTATTTTTAATGTTTTTAACTTAGATATTTATATCTAATAATTAAAGATTATATTAGTGGAGGTTATTTATTTTTACAAAAGTAAGTATATATAAGTAAAAATAAGTATATTCAAGTGGAAGTAAGTATTGCGATGGTGTAAAAATACAATTTTGAGATTTTAAGTTTTCCAGGATTAAGCTCGTAGACATAACTTTTCCAGGGTTGGATTAGGGAATGAAAAACCACCAGAAAACAGATTTTTTATTTATTTCTCTCTCTCTTTTATCAAAAACGGTTAGAATGATTTTCTTTAAATTTTCATAAATTGGAAAAAAAGGATACCGTATCACCGAGCATAAGCGGCATAACTTATACCTAATTAACTATTAAATACCAGCCAAAATATTTTACCATTTTCAGTTTTATGATTTTCATTATTAACTGATGATATTTAAACGGGACAGAAGTGTACAACCGAAACCACAGAATAGGGAATAGTACTACGTCTAAAATTTGACGTACCTAACCCTTTTGCAGTTAGAGGGATTATTTTTCCCACCCATAAAAACCAATAAAAAAAGACAAAATGTCTATATGCAATTTTATTTTTCGACCTGACAACACTAACGTAACATTATGATGTTGAATGTATGAATGTTTAAAACTGGTGTTTTTTTGTACTGCGAGAGAAATCGGTACATATCTTTGCAATAGAGTGGTGAAAAAAGGTAAGTTCCTCTAGACGTTGTGCTTTTGAATGTTATTTCATAGTTGTAAGACGTATTTTTTATGTATCTGCCACGAATTTTCATTTATGTCGATTTTTGTTGGTGGGAAGAATATTCCCTCTAACAGCTAAAGTATCCGCTTTCTACTAATAAGGTTAGAGAAAATATTCCTTTATTGTAGTTATGGTTACTGTTTTTATTGCTTTGCGACTAAGGAATAAAGTTTTTGGTGTTCTTATTATTGCTTTTCCTCGGGACTTGGTGTGATTTTTGCATGGTTTTTGTTTTTTATTTGCAGATTGATTGAAAATGAAAATACTCGGAGATGACGATATTGAGAAGGAGTTGTACTGTATGTTCAGTTTGTCAGAACCGGAAGAGTCTGCAGATGGCGAAGAATCAGAAGACGATGACGTTCCGTACAACGTCACGAAATTACAGAGAATTTTAGGGGATTTAGATGAACCAGACCTTCGATCTACTGCAACAATACGATCATCGTTATCGCCTCAACCATCTACATCATCTGATGCGGAGGTCCCATGCGGTGAGCCTTTACTTGTAATACCTCCACCTACTGTGACAGAACCTGTTGCGTCTTCATCTGCAGTGCCGGTACCTAATATGCCGCAACCAGCTGTACTACTGCCTGCTGAGCCTCCTATTTCACGTGAGTTACCTGTAAAAGGTAGAGGACGAGGACTAGGACGGAACGTAGATCGGGACGTGGACGAGGCTAGGAAGTGGGGCTGGACATGAAGACGGCGATTCATCCGAAGATAATGGGCCACCAGAATCAGAAGCAACTGATTCTGACAGAGATGAAGAAGCGTGGAAAAAAACCTCGTGGACTGATATTAGGCCACAGCTTGAGTCCTTTGATAGTGTTCCAATGACTCCGACACGCGTGTTACCATATAATGCCAGGCCTATCCGATGTTTTGAAAATTTTCCTAAAACTTTTCGAAAACCCTTTATGAATAACACCATGCTTTTCGAATATTCATAAACAAATGTAATTTTCTTTTATTTTTGTTTCTATTTTCTTATTGGTATTCAATTGTATGATTTTAATAAAGTTATTATGTGAGATTTATGTTGTTTTTTTAGTTTTTGAAAAAACATACAGTCATTTCATTACTCTCAAACAGGTAGAGAGAATATTCTTACCACCAATTAAAAAAAATATATATATCAATTTTTATTTTAGGCATCTTATGTAACACAAATCCGAAAACCAAATCTTTCTATCTCATCTAGATCCTTATACCTTTGAGTCACGATAAGTCCTGTTTAGATATCAGTTATTAAGACACTAACCATCTTGAATTTTTATGATTCAAAGCAGCAATTCCTTTCATCCTCATTTCTACTTTCACAGACTTCGTTTAAAAATATAAATATTTTTTATATTTTTTTTATATTGGATTCGCCAAATTGACGCCGCCCGCCTGGTGGTATGTCGTGACGACGTCTAGCGATTGTGGGACACTCTCACAGCGCACAATACTATAGAGAGTTGTCCTCAACTTGACGACCTACTGATATGCCTCTTCACGCTCGACTTAAAGAACCCAGGATTATATGTGGGAGAAAACACGTGCACAAGTAGGGCGGGGCGTTCTAGGCCACTATCGTTCGGCAGAGAAACGAACGTTTAAAAAATACATGCTATCCACTGTGTGGGGGAAGCATCTCTACCCGGCACGCGTTGTTCGGGTTCGGAAGGAAGAGAGTGGGATCAGGTTGAAGAGCTCTTCAGAACACTCGCTGTGGTAAATACGGTAGAATGCGGCCAAGATTTAGATTTTTACAAGTTTTAACACAATTTTTTATACTTTGTGGCATAAATCCAATGCCTTAATAATAGTTGACATTTTATATTGATGTAGTTTTAAGAATGACATAAGTGATGTTAATGATAGTATAATTATTATTACAATGTATACTATCATTAACATCACTTATGTCATTCTTAAAACTACATCAAAATAAAATGTCAACTATTATTAAGTATTAGTACTGTAGCAAATTAGTCACAAGAAAATGACAGTTTTTACAATTTTTTTTTTCTCACACAACGTCATCTAGCCCAAATTAAGCTAATATAAGCTTGTGTTATGGGATCTAGACGACTGATAAACATACTTACAAACTTCTAAATACATACATATTAAGTATACATAGAAAATACCCAAACTCCGAAACAAACATTTGTGGATCACACAAATAATTTGATTCGACCCGGAATCGAACCTGGGACCTCAGGGACGGCAGTCGCATACTCATACCACTGAGCCACCGAGCAGTATTTAATCTCAGTAGGTGCCATACCAAAGTCTACTTAAACTTTGTTTGAATGTCCAATATTCTTGCATTAAATTAAGTACTTCTACTTACCAATCTACAATATACATGACGTTGTTTCCAACTAAAGAACTTACCTTCACTCAACTCTAAATAACCTCCAACAGTAATAACGCAAAAATGGTTCCCTTCCTTGTCTCAAGTTGAAAGAATACCGTTACTTCCCCTTAAAGACTTCGTGTCGTTTCTAGATCTGCAATTCTTCATGCGCCATATCTAAACGAGCATCGTAACGACATGCTGGTAATCTCACAATGTTATGGCAATTCTCTGTCTGCTTACAATCTAAAGTACTCTTTAAAACCAATGATTTAAGGTACATTTTGACACTTATATTTCTTTGGGAGCATGATATGAATCCTTTTGAATAATAACTGCATTTAAAACTTTAAAATAATTTTTTTGCGGTTTCTAATTTTAGGAATGAGTTTGCATAATATGTATCTTCACTTCATTGAGTTTATAAGTGATTATCTGGTTCATGAAAATGGGTACTAATAATAAAAAAACCGGGGAAGTGCGTGTCGAGCCAATCATAAGATAGGGTTCCGTAGTTACCCATAAAAACCTCTAATCTAAATACCTACTCACGTTTATATAATAAGACAATTTTATTATTATTTATTCTTAGCTTTAAGGTATGTAAGTATATATGGGCTATAGTTAAGTAAATTAAATGCTTCGGTGGCGTAGTCAGTAGTGCATCGTCGGCTTTCGACTCCACTAATATAATCGAGTCTCGGGTTCGATTCCCGGGTCGAATCCAATATTTGTGTGATCCACAAATGTTTGTTTCGGAGTTTGGGTATTTTGTATGTATGTTATAAGTATATTTATCAGTTGTCTAGAGCCCATAGCACAAGCTTATCGTTTAGTTTGGGTTATGGGATCTAGACAACTGATAAACATACTTATATATTTCTAAATACATAAATAACTTATGAGGAATATTTATTTATTATTATTTATAAGTTAGTTACAATCTGTTAAAAAAAAACTCCTGATTTAACAGAGTTATACTATTCGTTATAGTTTTCCTTCAAAGTTTATTACATGGACTACCGTCACGAATTTTTTCAGTTTCTTTACTCTAGCCGTTTAGATTTTAGAGGATAGAGGAACGCCCTGTTTTTGCACAAGACTGCTCTTTAAAGCTAAATATCTCACAAACGGATACTTGAATCAAAAAATTACTTATCAACCTCTCAATGTTTTTAAAAGACCTATCTAACGATACCTCACACGATGAGGTGGACGAGAGAAAAAAATATCATCCCTAAAAAAACCCAAAAATATTTTTTTTCCAAAATTTTATTTTAGCACTTTGTCTGCGTAGTAAATATACATACCTATTTATGCAAAGTTACATATTTCTAGCATCTACCGTTTGGAAGGAAAGCCAAGGATGGGTGGAGAGACGGACGGACTTGACGAAACTATAAGGGTTCCGAGACTTTTACTACGGAACCCTAAAAAGAGTGAAACTGGTGGGTAGGTAAAATTTTCAAGTGATAAACTTAAGACATGTGTGAATAAGGAATGTGCAAAATACTTTTAGATCATAAAAACCTTTAGTCGCTGAGTACCTAAAACGCAGTCTGTCAATTTCGCATTATGCCAAAATGTCATTTAAAAAGGACCGTTTCAACTAAGTACGGCTTTGTATATGTCGCGATAGGTCTAATTCTCATATTGCCCATTTAGCGATACGTCTATGTCGCAATAGGTCTAATTCTCGTATTGCCTATTTAGCGATAGGACTATGTCGACGGGCGACATTTCAGTATTTTAATTTTTTAAAGAGCGTCATCAAAATCAAGAAACCACTCTTTTGTCTCTATAATGATTAAGTTAACCTATAATGTCAAGTCAAAAGATATAAAATATATGAAAGTGCAATTTATGTTTATAAAATAAAGATTAAAAAAACCGACGTAAGGACCTACCTATTATGTTTTACTTTTTAGTTCTGTTATATGAGAAAAAATAAATATTTTCTTTCTTTCTTTCTTTTACAATTAGGTATAAAAGTTAACACTTCCCTCCGACTTCAAATAGGTAAGGAAGGTTATTTTTTCCCTTCTTAGTCGTGGTCAAACTTAGTAGTCATACTGATTTGACCACGGTTATTTCCCTTTTGCTTTTTAGTAAAAAGGAAGTCGGAAGCCTAGAATCGGAAAATTGATGTCATGATTTCTTAAACTTTTCTCTAAGTGAAACACACACCTTCTTTTCTAAGTCCGTTAATAACCATATTTCTGAATGCATATTCTTGGTATCTTTGTATTATTGTATTAAAGTAGAAATCGCCATATGCATTCCTCTAAAATTTCAGGAGTCCCTTCGTGTCCTCTGGGAGAAATCGCGTAGCCAATATACAAAAACAAGTCGAATGTTCCTTTTAGAAGTCGGTTAATAGTGTATATATATATATATAATTAATATATACCTACTTCGCCCCTTAGTTAACACGCAAATATTATAGAAATATGGTTTACAAGATGCGACTATGGGGGAAGATAGCTCAACAACATCATTTAACATCTTGAAGTGTGTTGAGTGTGGCGATCGATACGACACACATAACGCGGTTATAAAGCAGGACCGCCTTCAAACTGCTTTCTGACTGCTCATGTTTCTGGTGTGACATCAACCGCGACGCAACTGACCTGCCCTGCTAAAGAGCTGCGCCTGTCCTGCTTTTGGTTTGCCCAAGCCTTTAAGCTACATCTCAATTCGCTCACCTCGCCTTTGAGCTAATACGCAATAAACCTAAATCTCAATTCACTTACTCCGCTTATGAACGCAATAGGTCTAAATGTCACTATGACGATCTCTTGTTATGTAGGCATAACGCGAAATTGACAGACTGCGTTTTAGGTACTCAGCGACTAAAGGGATAAAAACACGTCAAACATTTACACAAAAACGTCAAATTACCGGAGTGACATCAAATAATTGTCGGAATGGGACCAAATTGAAATAAGACCACACAGGAAACAGTAGTTTTTAAGGGTTATTGCCGTTTGTCCCTGCCGCTTTGTCCCACCAGTGGGACGAACGGGAATTCTATAATTAATTAATTTTTATTCCCGTTCCTCCCACCATCAAGTTCAGTGGGACGAACGGGAATATGAATTAAATATTTAATCAATTTCCCGTTTGTCCCACTCAATGAAATGAAAAACAATTTGGGATGGTATAGTAAGAAATTACACATCATTCAAAATCTATACCTAGTCGAAAGATATGGATCAACAAACCAAAAAAAAACAGTCGAATTGAGTACCTCCTGGATTTGGGTTTTTGCGGAGCGCGTGGCAGGTTGCCTTTTAGGTTACCTCTGGTTCTGGGCAAAAATCCAGGCCCAAACGCTCAATTGCAATACCGAATAACGTTTCCTTATTCAGAGTAACTAGTTCTTCTGTGCGGGAAAAATCAAGCATTACTTTGAAATTGGCGAAATCATCAATGAATATCGATGGAGCCACGTTTTAAAAAAAAGAAGAAGAAGAATAATAATAGAATTCCTTTCCTTTATTGAAGTCGGTTACAAATTTGTGTTAGATAATAAATATTGTCACCGAAAAAACCGATTAAGCAAATCGTATGATAAGTTAGCCTCTGCAACAGGTAGGTAGTTTTCTAAGTTTGTATCTTTTACTGTCTTTCCTTTTCCATATCAAATCCCCAAAGGATCATTTCAATGTCTCCATAAAGCCTTTAAAGCACGGAATATAATGTTTTACTATCAAATCGGAGAATACCGGTGTTAACATTATATCACAATGTTAGCCCTAAATAAATCTTCCTACTGTAGATCATTACTTGCTTATTCTATTTATTTAAGTTTACCTAAGCTTATTTTACATCTACTAGACCTTGTTTTATTATTATTTCCTTTAATACATTTAATAAATACTCACTTAGTATATTTTTAAATAAATCTATACAAAAACAAATATATTTAAAAATATAAAAATTAGTGACCCACCGGCATCAAGTACAAGGACCAAACTACCGGCGGTTAGGGTTTCAGAGACAGGAATTTCCTTACGCCGCGCCGTGTCGAGTAACACTGCCTGCTCAAGGGCCTGATGCAGAAGGCAGTGTTCGAAGACAGAGGCTCTTTGCGATCAGTTCATGCACGGAAACGACTATCGGTACAATAACAGCTGAGCTTACATGCCACATGTCGACAATCTCGTGTGAGTGCATAGGGTTCCCACTTAAATACCCCAGCTAACCTCACATGCAAGTGATACACCTGCTGATCCCCGGACGAAACAATGGAAAACATGAAAGTTCTCAGTAAGCGACAATAACCTCTCTCCAAATTACATGGGACCAACTTTATTGGCAAAAACTGGAAAAAACACAAAAATCTTTTTTTTTCCAGCCTGTACTGTCCCACTGCTGGGCAAAGGGCTCCTCCAACTCCTTTACCTTGACCTTTACATGTTGTCTGCGTTGTGGTGTGAAACACTGAGTTATGTGCACTTTAATATGTGCTTTTCTCCGCTTAATTTCACATAATCCATCTGAGTGTCGCGTATCCTACATAATTGCGGTGCGAAATTTTGCTATGAGTCGTCAGTCGGATTTGTGGCCGAGCGTGGCGGAGAGGCGCGGCGTGATCCCGGTTCAGGTTGCGAATAATTGAGTGGCACCCTCGCCTGCCACCTCTCTAAAGTGTAACACTTAATTAGACCACGTGAGAAGTGCTTAATGCCACTCACTGAAGCTTTGAACACATTGTTGTATTAAGCGTAAACAATCAACGGTAATTACATTGTGTTTATCGTAGGTAAGTAAGTATCGTCGTAGCTCTTCACATTTATTTCACACTTCACTCTTTATCGTACAGCTCTTGCTACAACGTATCGACATAATAGAACACAGAGACAATTGTGTGGTTTTATTAATAACTAATAACTATAGTTCATGCTCACTTCTCCCGCTTAAACAACGATAACTTAAATGTATAAGGTACAAGCTGTCCCGGCGAACTTCGTACCGCATTAATTTTTCTAATGTTTTTTTTTTCTTCCATAAGATCCTTCTCCTGATAATTACGAATACAACAAAAAAAGAATAAGCGAAATCGGTCCAGCCGTTCACGCGTGATGGCGTGACCAAGGGAAATAGGGATTCATTTTTATATATAGAGATATTGACTCGTGGTCTAGTGGTAACCGACAATGTTAACACAATACAAAGGTTAAGCAACATCGACTCAGGCCGGTCTTAGGGTGGGTGACCATTTCTTAAGACATTGAGACCCCTCCGTGCCTCGGAGAGCACGTTAAGCCGTCGGTCCCGGTTGTCATACTAACATCTATGGCAGTCGTTAGGGGTAGTTGGAGCCCTAAATCAAAAATCCGACCGGTCTAACTACAGAACTTCGATATCGCCCATGGGTTGTGAAGGTCAGATGGCAGTCGCTTCACGGAAAATATCGAAGTTCAGCCGAATCGCAGTTAGACTGGAAAGCCGACCCCAACTGAGTTGGGAAAAGGCTCGGTGAATGATGAGAGATATTGACTCAAACTGAGCTTAAGACTATTTTGTGAAAACTGCTAGAACAGCCGTTTAGTAGTTTTGTATCGATACGCACATCCTTTCAATGTAGGTATATATAGCCATGTCAGTGGAAAGTCCCGGCTAAAACCCAAACTGTTTGCTATCAATAATTAAGTTGTTATTCAAGTATGGCAGGAGTAAAGTTTCAAATAATTTTGACATTATCATGGTCAATGAAATAAGGTCGATAATTGGATACATTAGTGATATCACCAGTTTTATTTTTTATAACAGGTACAACTGTTGTTTTCCACATGTTAACAGGTAAACAGTTAGTTCTCATGCATTGGCTGAAAAGAGAGGCAAGTAGATCACAAAGCAGTGGCCCATCATGAAGTATGGCTCAACAGATAAAAACATAAGTCATATACTTTTTAGACCAAAATTAGTAACTGTACACGGCTACGAAAACAACATCGATAAAAAGTTAATTTTCACTGAACAAACGGCCGAGCACTCGCTCAAGTGTATTCCGATCCCCATGTAATTCAATCGGCAGGAAGACCCGCGTGGCACTGGCGGGTTAGTGACGACGGCTTCCCTTGCCGGATTAAGGCATTTTGTCCATTCTTTAATACATAAAATGGCTAAGAACACTTCGCTTTCGGAACTTCAACGAGACAATTTTACTTGTACGACATTTTTATGAGATATTATGAGAACAATTGGAACGTATATCCTAGTATATTAGGAACTTTAGCAATTGTACGGGAACCCCTTATGTTTCGCTGAAGCTATTTCAACACAAAGTTTCGACTTTTACGATAATGTCAGCCATTGCCATTCAAACGCGCTCAAACTTTATCAATGTGTGCAGACGGATAAGCGTTCGGTTCCTATCTTATACAAATGTACGTTTACTGTAACAGGGTGATATAATTATGACTAGTTAACGTCTTCGACATTACCTGCTGCCAAATACGCCACCTTATGCGTACTGCTGCAATCCAAAGGTTTAAGTAATCCTTCAAATGTTAATTCCTAGCGGAACCTTTCTCTTGAATGAATCTACTATAAAACCCGCATCAATATCAGATGCGTAGTTTTAAAGTTCTGAATATATGGGGACAGACAGCGGGAATCGACTATTTACTATACAATTTTAAGATTGTAGTTATTTAGCTACATTTTGTGTACTTATCTTTATGATAATGTTAAAATATAAATGGTTTTAATGTGATTTAGTCAAAAATACCTACAAATATATATTAAAGGACAAGTTGGCTTGTAAACAATTTACATGATTTGAAAATAAAATACCTTTTTTAACCACCTAACATTTTTCTAATATTACACGTTTACAACTAACTATTTCGAAACTAACTAGTAAATCGGTCCAGTTATTATCGAGCTTTAGTGGACCAACAAACGTTATAAGGATATTCTGCTCATAGGTAACGAGTTTTTGTTGTGGTGTGCTTGTCTCGGTTTGTGTACCTACTCGTGCTAAAATGCTGCAATGCAAGTCGATAATACTGCTATCCTGATTTCCCCTGAGAACAATAAGTTTTGTCAAGATGCTAGAGCGTACATGCATGTGAAGCGGATCTTTGGTATCGTTTGAGAAGAACTAAAATTAATAGGTACCTAAATATATTATCCGTTTTAAAATATAATATATAATATAAATATAATAGGCAGTGTTATCCTATGAACGTAGAACAAAGCCTTCTGTATATATATCTAATGAATAGTGTGATTGAAAAGGGTGGAAAACATTGCACTTGTATGTAGGTATTGTATTTAGTTAACACAACTGTGCATTGCTGAACAGTTTTCGGTAGTAAAAATGATTTACCTCTTCGTTACGTAACTAGTTGGAAACTGAAACGGAATGTTGAACACGGCCATTCCCAAAATTAATAGACGAGATTCCACACTGACTTCTATACGCGGTAGTTGTATAATGTTTAATGACATTTTTGCTCTAATTAGTTTAGGATTTGGACTAATATTCAGCATTCTGTCTGTATTCGACCAGACGTTGTGTAGTTGGAATTTTAAGCAATAGTTGAGGGAATTTCCATTTCAAATTAATATTACGATGAATTATTGGAATTATACGAAAATTAGAATTTGGTAAGTGGAAATATAGGAATGCACTTTTTTTTTTTTTTTTTTTTAGTTCCGCGACCAAGGCCGCGGCCGCTTTAACGTCCGTTGCCGGGCGTCTCTGGTTACAAGCAGAACGTATTTCCAGTGGCGCCCGGCGGACTTTGACCACCTCTGTGGTCTCTGCGGGGGGTTGGGTCGGGATGACAATCCCGCGTCGTTGGGGTAGGGTTTTATCCCGCGTCAATGAGTGAATCTGGTTGCGTGCTATGGGGCAAAGGCCCCGCAGCACGCAACCCTTCTAGCCTGCTTCTGTAAGGACGACGGGTGGCGATCCCGCCGTCCTCAGGCCCCGATCATGGAGGTCGATGGTCTTGGGCGTAGATGAGTCTGCGGCGGCCTCGCCGCTGACTACGGAACTCGGCGGGGAGGGCACGCTCCCTCTCCCTCTCGGCCGCCTCCTTCGCGAGCACGACTTGCTCGCAGAAGGACACGGCCGCGTTCCACCTACTCCCGCTGGAGACCATGGCTTGAAGCATGGTCTCCAGCGAGAGGGTATCCACGCCCAGACCCACTACGAGGTCCCGGCGCTGACTCGCCCACGCTGAGCACTCCACCAACGTGTGGAGTGCGGTGTCGTCGTCGGAAACCTCGCAGTGTTGACACCGGGGTGTGACCTCACGATGGATGCGAAACAGATAGCTACCGAAGCATCCATGCCCGGTAACGATCTGCGTCGCACGATACGTGAGGTCACCATGCTGCCTCTGCAGCCAATCGTCCATGATCGGTCTCACCGCCGCGATGATGGTGGCACCCCACTTGGGTTGCTCAAGTCGCACCCTCCATGACTCCATGAGATCCTGGCGGAGTTGGGACCGCCGGTCATCGATTTCTCGAGACGCAGGCCTGTGGTCCCGCTCCAGCGCCTCCTTGCGCCATTGGAACAATAACGCAAGGGCTCTCGCTTCCAGGTCCCATGGAGGGGTCCCGGCTAGGAGACATGCAGCCTCTCCGGAGATCGTGCGGTAGCCCCTTATTGTTTTGACGGCCAAGGTCCTCAACGGTCTGTTAAGGAGCGTTGAGTTGTTGGCCGTCAACCGCGCCGCCCATACGGGAGCCCCGTATAGGGCCATACTCCGCACGATCCCCAGGTACAGTCTCCTGCAGGAAGCGTTGGGTCCCTTTAGGTTGGGCATCAGTCGCGAAAGCGCGACCGATGCCTGTGTCACCTTGGGGACCAAACTTCGGAAATGTGGTCCGAAGTTCCATCGGCTATCAAGTACGATCCCTAGATACTTCATCGAGGGCTTGATGCCGATGCTAACGCCTCCCACATTTATGCTGGAACCTTCAGGTGGACCGTTCCGAGGTCTGTGAAAACACAGAACCTCGGACTTGTGCAAGGCCACCTCCAGTCCCAGCCGCCGTATCCGACCCACGACTTGAGCAACACCCGTCGTGACCTTGAGTGCTGCCTCCTGGTACGTTGCACCCCGCGCCGTGACAAGGGTATCGTCGGCGTAGCACGTTACGCCGACGCCCTCAGGCAACGCACCCCGCAGCACCCAGTCGTAGCCGATGTTCCACAGAAGCGGCCCCAGGACCGACCCCTGCGGAACACCGCACGACACATCTCGCCGAGCTGGCCCGAGCCAGCTGGGGAAAGCTATGGCCCTCTCCGAGAGATAGGCCCCGACAATACGACGGAGGTAGAGAGGCGTTTCGTGATACACGAGCGCCTCCCTAACGCAGCTCCATGGCAAGGTGTTGAACGCGTTGGCGATGTCTAGAGACACCGCCACCACCACCTTGCCCTGTGAGACTGCTTCCTCCGTCAGGCTCTTGACGCGCATGATCGCGCTCACGGTGGAGCGTCCCCGACGGAAACCGTACTGGTTGTCCGCCAGGTCTGGCCCCACCGTCGAGAGATGCTCGACGAGGCGTTCCGCGATAATTCGCTCAAAGAGCTTACACACCTCGTCGAGCAACACGATCGGCCGGTATCCGGACGGTGAGTCCACCGGCCGCCCCGCCTTACGAATCAGGACCAGTTTCCCCGTCCTCCACACCTTGGGAAACTGGCCCCTTTCGAGGCATGCGCTAAAGAGCCCCATCAGTCGAGGCCCGAGTTCTTCGAGGGCCAGGACCCATGCACGGCCAGGAATGCCGTCGGGTCCGGGGGCAGTGATTTTCCGGCGTTTAAGCCGGAGCACTGCCGCACCTAGCTCCCCCACCCTGACTTCGGGTACGTCGTCTTCACTGATGCTATCCGCGTCGGGCAGAGACGGAGCCATGCGCGGAGGGACGTGCTCCTCCGCGCTCGTCGGAAACAGGGAGCCCATGACCCGCTCCAGCTGCTGCGGCTGGAGACTCTGGGTCAGTGGGGGCGCCCTAGGTCGGAGTTTCTCCCTGACCTGTAGGTACGGGCGCCCCCATGGGTTCTGCTGCAGGGTCTCCAGGAGCTCCTCGCGGGCCGCCGTCTTGGCCCGCTTTATTGTCTCCTGGAGATTACCTTTAGCCTCCCTGTAAGCCTGATAAAGCTCCGCCTCTCGGGTTGCCGCGTCGTCTGGGCGGCGATGCCTCCGGCGAAACCTGGTGTACTGGCGGCGGGCGGAGATGCATGCTGCGCGCAGCTGTGCAATCTCTATAGGAATGCACTAAAATAACAAGCGCCGCTTTTGATTTGAAAATTTACCTAGTACTTATCTATAATTCTTAGGTTTTTAAGGGAGTTAATTATATTCCTATTATGTCATATAGAACTATCTGAAAGCCTTCAATTTTAGGAAAGTCGGTTCTAAATAGCCCTGTCGAGTCTTCATTGAATCTTAGTTATTTATTCATACGGCAAAGACAGTGATAGACGCTGATTATTCAGGTACTTAAATGGCTTTATGAAGGGTTTATAATATTTAAATGTACCGGTAATTATGGAAGTTTAGTTAAAGTACCTATCTATGTAATGTAGGTAGATATTTTAATTAATTATGATTATTTAGAAGATTATAATTCTTAAGAAACCAATGCAAACTTATTTCGTGTAATCTTGTGTAGTGGTATTTAATTGTCCTACTTGCTTTCGTTTTGCACTGATGTCTGACAAATGAAACAAAATTACCCTAATTGTCTTCCTCCACAATGTAGATACAAGTAGTTGGGACGCACCCATGATACGCTTCGGCTTCGTAAAGGCTATTTGTTAACTGGTCGTTCTTCATACGAGTAGATGAAGAAGTTGGCTGGTGGTATGGTAAATTAAGGTTGAAAACCCATAAAAAAAAGTTTAAAAACTTGAGGTTTATTTGAACAGAGAATAGGAAACTATTGTAGAATGTTCAGAACAAGTATTTTGGTGAGAAGTTTATAAGAACCAATATCTATCATATTAAAACGTTTCTGTTGGCAAAAGTTCGCAAAGTAGATCGCAACCTCTTTACAAGCTTCTGTTTACTATTTCCTTAAACTCATGGTCTATCTATTACTTCAAATATTTTAGCACAATACCTTTACCAAGCCGTACTTTACAGAATTCTACAGCAATTTTGGACAATCAAAAATAGTAGGTAGTAACATAGATTATTCCGGGTATTCAAGTTCATAATTACGATTATTCCCGTTTACTAGTGAGATTGTAGGTTGCAAAAATTTTAACCTTCTATAGTCACCGGTAGGGAACATTAGAAATGGAACCGTAAATTATCGGGAATAATTGGGAACTTTACGTAAATAACAGTCGCTAGGTAAATAGTCGTAATACGAGTCGTAAGAACGGGGCCTATTTCTTTGTATACTCGGTTTCAGATATAATAAGTCTGAAACTATAAGTCAAACGAAAATTGTTCTTATTAGCCATGTCATTGGTTTTAGTAAAAATAAAAACACCATTTATAGAAAAAAAAGTTTTTTTTTTAATTATATAAACGTCTACAACTATGACAATTGTAAACTGACGGGTGCATGTAACAAGGGTGTGTGATCCTGTTCAAAAAATAACTTCCCTTTTTACAATTTAACGCACAGAAACGAGTTCAACGTTGTATTGAAAAAGAAATGGTAGTACTGTCGAACACCTACTAAAATATATAAAAGATATTAAAACAATGCATTTTTTTAATTTTAGGCATCATTTTCAAAGTAATATTTACTACTTCAGACCTACACACAATCGATATCTAAATAGAAACAAGTTTTTTTTTCATATAGTTCTGGTTCGATTCCCGAGCTTAGTTCAATTTTTTATTGAAAATGTGCATGCAGTTTTTATTTTTAATGATCTCGATGACAGATATTTTATAGTTTTAGACTGCCCCGTACTATAACCCACCAATGTGAATGTTACATCCTGTATATTCTTCTGTCAGTTTGGGTAATAAAGTTGGAAAGAGTTGAACTTTAAAGTAGTATGGTATGTAAACACAATGAATTGGACATTTACAGAGGCATTTACAACTGTTTAATTACACATAAAATGCACAACTGCTTGTTAACTACGCCACGACATTTATCGAGCACTGAACGGGTTCTTTATTGACACATTCACTTGAAAGTAGGGTTGTACCTATAATTTACAGAGCAGGTTACATTATGCAGTAGCGGAATGGGAGGTAATCCTGTTATGGGAGTTGTCAAATGGTCAAAACTATGATAGAGTTAGGTAGTAGAATTCATTCTTATTAACCTTGCCGATAAAAGTATCTATCATAATTGTAGCATATTTTGTAATTAGGTGGCTACAATATTTTTAAATTTTTTTTTGTTATATTATCCATTCTGTTATTGATTTTGACACGTGACCAATGTACATTCGGCCCACTTTTATTCTTAAGAAAATGTGTAATTTCATATCATCTATCAGTGACAGGAAAATAGTAGCCGTGAGTTTTATTGCCAGGTTCTTTCTCAAAATTCTACCTATTGCTTGGCGGTCTCTATGATCTACCATTACATGTAAATATAGAAACAAAACTAATTTTATTTTAAGTTACTGACGTTTGTAAGAGCCATTAAATGACCTACATACTATACAAATAAATAAATTATTATTAAATTTTTTCACGTCAAACATTGACACACAAACTGACTTCAAATTAGCGGAATGGGACCAAATAACTGTCAGAATGGGATTAAATTAAAATGAAGCCACTCGGGAAGCGGCTTCCAATAAAAAAAATTCAAAATGTGAACCTATTTTGAATTTTTGCCGAAAGATGGTAACAAACAAAAAATTCAGTCTAATTGAGAACTTCCTCCTTTTTTTGGAAGTCGGTTAAGTATATACACATTGTGTATAATGAAAAATTCTGCAAACGTTGTTGTTTGTAACACTTTTGTGTGAGAAACTTCCTAACTGATTCCGTAGTTCGTACAACATTTTTAACAAGCAATTTAAATAATTGAGTCGTACGACAGCCCTATCGATATGCCATTTTGAAACAACTCGGACGATACTGTTTGGATCTAACGTTCGTAGATTACGGTATAAGTAGCTAGGTATAAGTGGACATACAACCCAATATTGCATTTGACAACAGTTAAAATTAACGAAAATTAATGGGTTAAAGAATTATCTGCATGAACTGCAGTTTGTCCTGAAATCATGACGTTCCCACGTTCAATGGGAATGATGACTGTAGTTAAAGACCACTAAAATGATGTGTTTATTTAATTATTTTATTTTATTTATTTATTTATGTACACACAAGAATATAACAAAGAGAGAAGAATAATAGTAAGGATAGAGGTATAGTACAAAGGCACCACTTATTTCAAAAGAAATCTCTTCCAGTGGGCCAGGGGAAGGAAATGCTTGGTAGAAAAGGCTTGAAGTGTGCGTAGGTTAAACTGTATAATACAGTAAATACTTACATAAATACATACTCATACTACAAATGCACTTACATATACATTCATATACCTATATAAATAATAGATTATAAATACAATACATACAAACATTCCATATAAAATAAATATACCTACACATATAAAATATATATATAAAATATACATACATACCAATATTTAAGACATAGAGGAGAGGTAGTGTTCTTTCACTTTCCTCTTAAAGGTGAAGATGGTGTTGCAGCGTTGTTCATTCAACGCTCAAGTTTATTTAACAGCTCCTCGGTGGCATCCAGGTAACAGGAATCCGCATAGACCAAGATGACATGAGCATGAGCGTTCCACGACAAATTGCAGTTGATGACGACACCGAGATTTTTTGCGCTATCAGAGTAGGCAATCGGTAAATTATCCAGGACCACCGGCGGAAAAGACGCCATATCCAACGCACCACGGATCTGCCTACCACCAATAATCATCGCCTTGGACTTGCTGGGATTAATGAGAAGACCACACGAACTGGCCCACTCACTAACAGCCCTCAGATCACCGTTTATGGCAGCAATAGCCGTTCTATATATCGTTTAACGCGAAATGCCGATATAGCTGCAAGTCGTCTGCATAGAGATGGAAGTTAGAGGAGATAACTCGAACAGCAGAGTTGATGAATATGGAAAATAGTAAAGGAGAGAGTACGCCGCCTTGAGGGACGCCGGCACTAAGATCGCACCACTCTGAGTACGATTCATTGTGGCAAGACTCCAAGACTTTTGATAAGAAAGGAAGAATGGAGATGGGGCGGAACTGGGATAATAAGGTGGGATTCGAGGTTTTAGGGAGTGGTATAATAATTGCTTGTTTCCAAGCTATGGGAAAGACACTTGATTGAAGAGAGAAATTAAAAATATGGGTGAGGACAGGGATAATGGCTGGGAGGATCGGGGTAAACATCTTAGAGCATAACTGATCGTTACCTACCGCAGAAGAAGTAATAGCAACTAAAGGTTTTCTTACCTCGTCTTCTGAGACGGTGTCCAGCTTAAACGAGGGACAGGGTGACATTGGTAACTGGGAGATATTGACCAGGGTGCGTGCCTTAGTAAGTGGGTCAAGTATCTGGTAGTTGAGAGAAATGTTTGTTAAGGGCACCCAAATCCAGCAATCAACAACAGGAGATTTACCAATGCCGTTAGCCTTCAGAAATTTCCAGATCACGGAGGAATTACGAGTGTCTAAGGACTTATGGAAATGGCGACGCTTTGCATCACGACACAGACGATTGCAGCGATTACGCAAAGCCTTGAAACGCTCGAAGTTGTCTTCCGTCGGACAACGTTTGAGTCTCCGTTTAGCCTTATCTCGGGCTGCCATGGCTTCCCTAATATCAACACCAATCCAGGGCACAGGGACATGCTTATGCCGTATACGACGCTTAGTTGCATGACGATCGTGTAGATCAGTAAGTTCAACCTTGAACTTCAGCACCTTTGCGTCGATAATTTCGCTAGTATATACAGGTGTCCAGTCGATGTCCCCAGCATCACGCCTCAAAGCCTCCAAGTCCATGCCCCCAAAATTCCGAAGCATTGTGAACGGTATCTTGCGCTTGGGAGGGCGAATAAAGAGAGAAAGATAGATTAAGTCAAGCTAGCAGTGAGCTGACCATGAGCTGCAACGAGTTCAGGACAGGAAAGAATAATAAGATCTAGGAGAGAAGGGTTACGATTGGGTACATGATGGGTAGTAGAGAGGGGAAGGATACTAAGGTTTATAAAAGAGAGAAGAGACTGAAGAGCACGTGTGCGGTGATCATTCTTGATCAGGCATGTGTTGAAATCACCCATCAAGACCACGCGGCTGTAATCAGGACACAGCTCATTAAGTAGGGTCTCAAGTCTATCAAAATAGTTAACTCGCAAGTCAGGGCTGTAGAATAAAATTATATAGTTTTGATATTGATATAGAGATTGATATTTTATTTAATATAATAAAACTATAAAATACATAATTCCGTGCGCCGAGCCATCGAGCCATCATCTCCTGATGATGCCCCTGGTTGGGTGCGAAACACGTGTCGAGATTTTTTATTATTTTTTGCACGATAACACAACTCTCATATTTATTCTACTACTAAAATTATTTCGCTATTCTTTCGCCCTAATTTTAAATGGGTTTGGAGGGCGGTCATGTGCATGAATAAATACGAGAGTTGGGTAATTTGCATGTGGCGGAATATTGCAAAGTAGTTAGATTTATTTCATTGATACATAATTCCATCATTAGTTGAACACCAATCAGAGTGCATGACGTCACGAACTCTTAAACGTACAGGTTGCCAAGTATAAGTTGGCGTTCAAATGGTGGCGACATATTTCATTGAAAACGGTCGAAAACGAGATTTCAGAACAATAACTCCATGCGTCAACTTATACTTGGAGGGCTGTACGTCACTTTGCTTATGTATGAAGTTTGATGAATGTACAAAGCCTACAAAATATATAGGCATATTTAAAGCAGAGTCAGTGACGTCACAAACGTACGCCATGACACCGGCGAATGTTTGGAACGTAATTTGAATTTAAAAATAAAATCATTTATTTTATATTTTATTATATAATAAATATCATTTATATTATAATAAAACTTTGTTTCCTGCAGAATTATTATATTTTTTGGTAATAGTAGATACTTAAGAATACTTTAGGACTGTTTTTCAGTCATCACCCCCCGTTGGCATGTCCAATTTTCTTTCTTTTATAGCTCGTATGATGCGCGACATACTATTATCATGCCCTAAACTTAAAACTAATCAATTTTAATCACCATCGATCTACTCAATATAAAAAGACATGCAATTAATCACTAAACCAATCTTTTACCTAACAGTTTGAAGCTCTTTGTAATCAGCCATTCATCTGAACTTAAATAAACAGTATCATATTGTAATCTATCTTATCGGACTACTTAATTTCTTCAATGACTCTCAATCTGTGACCTTAGTGAGCCTAAATAAATAAACTTGTTTATTTCAAGATTTATAAGAGTGGTTCTTGAAGTGGATTTGTTTCTAATTCGTTTTGGAATATGGATTGTTTCTTAAACATTAATTCGTATTGAGAGGTGTTTAAAGATTTTAAGGGTTTACAGTTTCCAATGTTAAGACCGTGATGGGTGATTGTATAACAATCGGAATTGTGATTAAAGGTTAATTCAATCACTGTAGCAAGTAAACTAGAGTTATCAGAGTTTCTGCATAGCTATACCTTAGTTTGATACTTACTTGGGTGCTAAGAGGCTCTATCAACAAATTAACCAACAACGTCAACACAAACGAATGAGGCTCTGGCAAATAATAATATCCTACCCTTGAAACGGCAATAGGCTTTCCACCTACGAGGAGGGTTGACAAATTGGCGAAATGTGGGTGAAATTAGCGCCTCTGGCCACGGTGTCTGTCTGACCTTTGTTAACCCCACGTAATAGGTGGCGATCCTATTGTCGTTTCCGGGGACGATACTAAGTTTGAACCAGCTAATGCCCGTGAAATGGTTTTCATGTTCACATTTACGACAGAAACACATTAAAGAACGCTAAACCCTCTAAACTTTCCTGTTTTATGTAGTTAATAAGATAGTTGAATAAGTTAACCTTTGGCCATCATTCATTCATATCCTAATGGAAAAGAAGCGTGAAGCAAAAAATCCACACTTGTTATTTTAGACATTAATAAGATTTATTCAAAAGTTTGTCGACCCCCATTACCCGTCCACAACTGGCCATCCACATGATGTTATGTATCCACATCGCTTGCGGACACATCCCGCCGGCCAAGTGAACACACCCATCAATGGTAATATTTTGTACAAACTTGTCCACAACTGACCTCAAGCTCATGATGAACTCCGCAAAGTTGAACATCCAACGAACATACTCAACTGATACCAGTTTAAACTCACAACTAGTGTATATCATCCACGAAGTAATATGTCAAGTAATGAAACATTACACTGCAAAGGTATCGGACATGGCTTGAAATAACTAAAAATAAGTCAAACATTGATACAACAACCGACTTCAAATTACCGGAATTGGACCAAATTAAAATGTAGGTACCTTTCGGGTAGCAGTGGTTTTTAACAATTAAAAAATAAACAAAATCGGTACACCCAGTTGAAAGATATGAAGTAACAAACATAAAAAATAAAACATACCTACAGTTGAACAACAAATTGAACTCGAAAATAACTTGTATTTTTCCTAATGTAGATACGAATAAAAGTAAGCCCCCTTAATTATTTTTCTATTGAGCTTGTAGCTTTTGTTTGATAGAATCTATGTTTCGGTCGCAGGTAAGGGTTGAAACAAGGTAGGGTACAATAAAATATGCAAAAAATAAAATAACAAACAAACTGTGGTTATAGAGCCTTTACCGGCAAGAATTTAAATGGAAGTTAAATACCCTCACCGATCGTATAGTGGCCACTTTAGGTTTTTAATAAACTAAAGTGGTTTAATTAAAATGTTTAGCAGTTTCAAAACAGTAGAGGAGAAAGATCTGCAGTAAAATGATTGAAAGCAGTACAACTTATTCTTAACTAGAAGCTTATTATGCAGTACCAGCTGTTACTCTTTGTAAGCTTACTCAAATGTTTCTAGGTATTTAGAACGTGAACTTTAATTCAGTAATAAAATAAAAATGTAGAATATACATATAAAAAATACAATTGAAACTAACTAAATATGTACATTACCATTACCTTAAATAGTTCTACATTTTAACGGGTAGGCAGAGGTGTGCAAACACACATACATCTCGCCAGCTATGTTAGGTCCCATGTAATAGGGGGCGAGCCTATTGCCATTTACCGGGCACAAGTTCCAGACTCTGGGATAATTATCTGGGTAAAATTCTATAGCGAATTATACATTATCCACCAGACCCGGGGATCGAACCCCCCGGGGATAGAAGGCTGGCTATTTTCTGGCCCAAAGAATAAGTATAGCCATCCAACGTGGCAACACAGCCAGCATTCTGGGAACCTTCCCAGTCGGCAATGACGCGGAGGATTTTTTAAACGATATTTTGTAATGTAAATATTTTTAGTCCATAGATAGAAAATAGATATCTAATTAGTACTTATGAAAGTACTAACTAGATATCTATTGCATATAGGCTTGCTAAAATTTCGTGGGACTAATAACATTATTGACTAAAGGGTGTGTACCTAATTCACCTCTGCCTACTCACTCAGCGATATAGGCGTGATTGTCTCTATGTATATAATTGAAGTGTATTATTCTTTGAGGAAGTCAAAGAGAAAATTACGCATCTATTGAATAACTTACTTCAGTTATTTAGCAACGTTGTCTTACGAACATCTATGGCAGTCGTTACGTGTATTTGGAGCACTAAAACACTGACTGATCTAACTACAGAACTTCGATATCGCCCATGGGTTGTGGAGGTCAGATGGCAGTCGCTCCACAGAAAATATTGAACTTAAGCCGTGCGGCTTAAGTTGCGCAGCTAGACTAGAAAGCCGACCCCAACTACGTTGGGAAAAGACTCGGTGGATGAGTTCTTTAACAACGTTCTTGAGTTTCTATTAGGTACAATCAAACTACGAGTACATAAGGAGTCATTGTATGTGTGTAACAGTTTTATATATGCACCTTACAAAATAGTAATCAATGTAAGTGGGTCGTGATTAAAAGGCACTCAATTCGATGCCCATGTGCGAAGTATATCGACGCCGATGAGATCGGTACTTTATCCCGACATAAAGCAGATGCCCATACTAACTCCAGTGCTACTCTTTATTCGAAGAATTCCAATTGAGTAGATATATTTTACTGGGTATATCGATGCTTATGTCGTGATCTGCATTTGTGACTTCTGTGTTATTCAACACATAAATACAGGAGTAAAAGACAAGAAAAACTAAAACATAAATGAGCAAAATTGGGTTCTCAAGGTAGAGTGCCCATAACACAGGCAGTATTTCCGCTCAGGATTGCTAAGGAGAGTATTTGCGCTGGAAAGCTGCCTGCGCGGGGATCACCACTTCTTATTATTTTAATAATGAGCATAGTATAATTCTAGTACACTTAACAGTAGAATTAAGTATGCAAGGTATACTAATGCTACCAAAGAATACCGTTAAAAATCAATAATGCGGAATAAACTTCGAATTGCTAATAGAGCCACGCCTATCCGCTAGTTACACTTAAACATTTTGATCTACCTGTAACTTACACAAACACACGAACTTAAACCTTATCCCAAGTAAATAAATTAATTTATTAATGCAGCTTAACCATAAATTTAAGAAACGCGGCAATCTGACATTATGCTGGGTAGGTACGTAAGTAATAAATGTAATAATAGCCAGAGTTACGAAATCCGTTCCTTTGAAAATGCCATACCTAGAGCGAAACCGGTCACATCAATACAAATAAATAATTTGTGGAATATCTGTACAAGTGAGTTATTTCATACTGTACGAGTATTACTATATGTTCCACCAAGTGCTGACAATCGAAAGCATAAATTATATATTAGTGTATAGGTTATGAAAATAATATAAGCAACCCTGCCTTCAGGCTTGAAATTATTATATTTTCATACCTGCGGCTGTGGGCAGGGAAGGACAAAATAAAAAAATCACGTGTGGCAAAATTCAAAGCATACACAAAATTCTTGTATCTGGTCGGCAATGTAAGCCCTCTTATTATTTCTTACGAAGAATATTCTTGAAAATTGGAGCAGTATCACGTGGAAGCTTGTACCGTGGCAAGGATTGTGTCCATAATTTTAGTGACAGCTGTCAATTCATTAGAACCGGATTATAGCGTGACTAGACCCTGGCGCGTCATGCTGGGGAACAGTAAAGGTTTCCTGCAACGATATACATGTCTTTGCGTCTAATTTTATAAATGTCAGTACATAAGGTAGTATCTACCTAGCAGCGATGCCGTGAGGTAATTATATCTTGTTATATTTTATATTCATGCGAAACCTAAGCAGTTAAGGAATTTATAGGTACCGTTTACATTATGTGACAAATTGGCTTCAATTACTGTGTTTGGGCAGCTTTCTAGAGATCTAGAAACAAACACAAGTCCTTTAGTTTCAAACACATATGGGGAAATCTAGCACTCCTGCAAAGCTTGGACAGTCTGACTATCTTTTTTCATCAATTCCCTATATTATCGTAGACCGATTCCAATAAAAATACTGAGAGGAGGACTTACGAAAAAGGTCACATTTGCGTGTTGTGCACTTCTGCGTTTTGTTTATACCTTTATCTACTTCAATTAAGCTATAGTAGCTTCTATTTCCTATTCTGTGCTTCAGCTAATAAAGTTCACAAAGGTGTTACTTACATAAATAAGTACCTACCTATACCTACACCAATCCTAACTAAAATTAAGGCACAAACCTATGCTTTAATGTGATATCAGCGGAAAATAGACTTTAAGACAGAGGCTTTATCTTAAGGTTTAAAATATTATACTCGCAAAGCCGCAGGCAGCAGCCAATTCAAAATAATGATTTTAGTCTCGTTCATAACAGATACCTTACAACGTTGAAACATAAATTTAATGTCAACGACAAGGGAAGCGAACTCGGTTATACAGACTTCCCAGAAAATAGTGCGCGAAAATTCACAAATCTGTTTTCAGAAATCAATGGAAAGGGCACCAGTACTTCTATAAATCTAAATTTATAATAATAAGGAGTTAGTATATTAGGGTGTCGTACTAAAACGGTAACACAGGAACCCTAATACTAAGACCCCGCTGCCTGTCCGTCTGTCCGTCTGACACCAGGCTGTATTTCGTGAACCGTCATAGTTAGAAAGTAGAAATTTTCACAGATGATATATTTCTGTCTGGCAACAAATACTAAAAAACAGAATATAGTCCATATTAAAGATCCCATACAACAAAATGTAATATTCTTGCCGTTTTGGTACGAAACCCTTTGTATGCGAGTCCGACTCACACTTGACCGGTTTTTTTGTGAACTTAACAAAAACTTTTTTGTGAACTTAACAAAAACGAATTGGTGCTGAAACATTATATCTAGTTGCAAGTGCAAACTGAATGAAATACGATACCTCATGCTTTATTTCTCAAGGAGTCTTCGGGTCTGTTGTTCAGAATTGTACAATGATACCACAGTTTCAGGTTGAATTATTTAATACCTAATGTTATTTACAGCGTGAACAAAATAACTTTGTGCTTCTACACTAGTTCCGCTACGTCCAAGTCAGTTCGATCGAAATCACCTTGCCATCTGTATGTCAATTATCGTTTATTTACCGTCAATAATAATTTTTCTACGGCAATTGACGCTTGTGCTTTCTCTTTAAAAAAATATGCTAAACCACTATCATCCTCATCCTCAACCGACTTCGGATTGAGTGAGCCAATTTTGAATTTTTTTTTTTAAATAAAATCTACTACTTCACAGGTGGTTCCATTTCAATTTGGTCACATTCCAACAGGTATTTAGCCCCATTTCGGTAATTTGAAATTGGTTTTTGAGTCAATTTTGGACGTGTTTTGGTAGTATCATTCAACAAAACTGAAGCTTCAGTACAGTGAGTAGGTAAGTCAGATATATTTAGAATAGATCCAACATCAAATGCCCATTTATACTGTTATTTATATGATCCTGAATTGCATTTACATATTTCACTCAATAATCCGATCGGATGGACCACCAACCCGAATTGCCCAAATACTTTTATCGCCACATTGTCCTATCATTTGTTTATCATAACAATGAAAACCAAAAGCCTCCTTTGTCGATGCATATTTCTCTTCATTTTTATTGCGGCCTTTCACCAACATATATTAAAAAATCTAGTTATAAACGGGTATGTTTTCAAAGAATAAAAACGTATTACTTCGATACAGAAAGTAGTATAATAAAAGATGCAAACCGAGGACGTTTGCGAGCCGTTTTTTTGATCACACATATTGAAACCATACATTACCTCGAAACCTGGTATTGCCGCCACACCTGATGCCAAGATTGCTTGTTAGTATTCAATGTATCGCTTCCATTCTTTTTACTATCGCACGTTTTAGAGATGATTAAATACAAACGGGAGTGTTCGCGATTGATATATGAAAGTAAAAGTTTTATCACTTGTACATGGAGGTTTTATTATTCATCACTGGTTACATAAATAAATAATTATAAAACTGTAAAAAATTACACTTAATAAAAACATTGACAACACTATCTCAGACAAAATAAATAATATTCAGAGTCAGGATTTTGGCTTATGTTTTCTTTGTGTTTCTTTACGCTTTGGATAATTTAGAGCACTTTAGCTTATCTAAGATGATAAGGAGAGGGCTAAGAACTTTTTCATATTTCTATAATAGTATAGAAATTAGAGAAAAATCTACAGTCGAAGTCAACATTGTTATTAAGGTAATAGAATAAACAAAAGCCTTTGTTGACGTCAAAAATATATTTAAGTCGCTCGTACTCTCGCAAAATAGACATTTGGTTTTTAGAAATTATCAACTTGAATGTTGATGAAACGGCACATGAAAACAGAGTATTCATCTAAATCAAGATAACACGGTTATTAGAAATCTCTAAAATAACACATCAGTATCCAATGCGCAATTTGGCACTCTGAATTGTGTATTTACACGATTATGTATAGCTTCAAACAAATGCAAAGTACATATAATATTACAATGTTCACGTAATTGGTTAGCTTTCGGTTTCATTGAATAAACAAACAAATAATGACTTGTTTGCATGCGCTATTGTTTAATTCATACTGTTCAGCAGTTGTTTTGCAATCTATAACAATTTAAATAATTTCTCCATTAACATATTAAAGTAACAGATATATGAGATATATCTCAAAACATATTAGGTCTAGCTCTACGTTAGGCATTATCATTATATTAAAGAATCTGTATAATAAAACTATTAGGTAGGACAACATAGCTCGTAAAATGGTACTACACTAAAAGAAATTCTTGTAACAATACCTATTATTTTTCAGTAGAAATTATTACTCAAAAATTAAGTGAAAATATACAAACTCAAACAGTTGTTGCCCATGGTCAACCTAATGGGCTCTGAGTACTGAAACCTAGTACTCAATAGTACCTACTCAGAGCTAATGGATGATTTTATTTTTTCCTTTGGTTCCCCTGACTGGCTTCTGGAAATTCATTTTCCACATAGTTCACTCAGGTGATCAATTATCTGCGCTACACTGACTTCTTGATTTTTGCGTTTGCAGATTGTCAATGGACACTTTAAAGTTTAACATTAGGCCGGTATAAATCAAAGGAAGTATAAGTTATTTAGTTAGTGGATTATACAACTTCGGTTGTCGATTCAAATAGGGGAACATTCTTATTCATAGATTCAATTTTTTATTTGCATGGCAACAAGCCGAGGAACGTGGTTAGATTTATCGAAGCGGGGTATTGGCCTGTAATTGTTATAGATGCTATAGAAATCGAGACTTGGACGCTCGATGACGACTTGAAACAATGAGAACCCTTACCGCTACTCTGAGGGAACGGCATCATTGCTAACATTTCCAATCAATGCAAATTCCAGGTCATTGAATATAGTGTTTTGGATTTGATTAACTAACAATTTACTTCCAACTTCTCAATTTATAAAACAATAATACACAGTAAAAGTACAGAACATAAATATTTACTCGTAGTTTGCCAGACATTTTGTTGATTGATGACACTTACCGCAGAATTCTTGATGGCATCATAGCATGAGAAGTTTTAATGATTTTAATATCAACTTTGTTCTTGTTAACTAGGATATTTTGTTGTCACATTTGAAAAAGAAACAAATTGTAATAATTTCTCAATACTTTGTTACTTGATAGGAGTAAGTAGGTAAATATCACTGAATAGGGAATAGTATGTAATCTATACTTATAATAAATCTGTAGAGAGGTAAATTCTGTACATGAAATATATTTTCAAAAGAACTGTCAAGGGGCGATTAGTGATCGATACTGATGCCAAAAATGCACTCAGTAAAATTTTTGTCTGTCTGTCTGTATGTTCGTTATAGAAACAAAAACTACTCGACGGATTTTAACGAAACTTGGTACAATTATTCTTCATACTCCTTGGGCAGGTTGTAGTATACTTTTCATCACGCTACAATCAATAGGAGCAGGGCAGGGAAGGGAAAAGTTGGGAAAACGGGAGAAGTTACTCCAATTTTTAAAGTTCCGTCACGTGTGCAGCCTTAATGGTTAAAGCTACACAGAAATCATGTACTACGGAAATGTTTCCCTTAAAATTATATAAAAAATATCCCACTACAGCATATGGCTATCTTTTATGGTTGACTCACAATAACACGTGTAACTCCCGATAGCTTAGCAGTTCGGAGCTTTCTGATTATATTTGTCTACTCTTACGTTTATAACACTGTCACTTATCCCTAATTCAAAACAGTTAATATTATTACTTATTTAATAAAAAAAAAGCATCATAGTTATTTTGGTAGTGTTTAAATATTCGTTCAAATTATTAATAGTTTAAATCTTATTTCTTTTCAGGGTAGGTAGTAGTAGGTACGCATAGATTTTTAGATACCGATAGGTAGGTTTTGCTAATTTATGTTCAGTTTTTTTTATATTAAGTAGGTATAAAGCGTAGGTACTTTTATTAATAGGTAATTATAATAATAATAATAAATAATAAAATAACCTGGCAACCCTTAATATCATCGAACGTCATTTTTCATCTTAAAATTATTTTAATATTTTTATTTAATTTTACAGTCTAAATTTATACTATAATTATATATTGCGTAGCAAGATTTGCAATAAATTTATAAATTACATATACAAACTATATATTATCAAGATCAAGAAAAATTACCAAATTGCAGATGTTTGGCTAATGTCAAAGAAAATATTAATCAAATACAAACAATATCAAGAAATGGATGGATGATGATAAAGGATAAATATGCTCACAAGAGCTAGAGCCAGAGAGAGACAAACTGCACAATTACCAACCCCGGACTCGTCGCATACTGGTGAGGCGTCGAGCTCTAGCAGCGACGAGTATTTCTCTCCACCGACGTCGCCTCCACCTGTACGTTGGCAGGGGAGAGGCCGGCCACCGACCTGCTTGGGACCCCGACGCCGTCCGGCTTCGATTAGGGACCCCGCTGCCGGTGGTAATGTGCACCGCATGCGATGGACTTCTTCCGTGAACGAGAACGTCATGCGGGCATATTATGCGGCTACAGAGGGAGGAATTAATCTCACTGCGTATCGTGTACGAATGCTGTCTCTGTTTCAGGAGCTCGAACCAACTGTTAACGTATCAACGCAACGTCTGTCGGATCAAGTGCGGGTTATACAACGTGGTCATATGTTGGATGATGCCGTGCTTGAGAGGCTTCGCTCAGATTTACAGGGTAATCCTGGTATCACAATACCTACTTCATCAGGTACACATGTTCCTACTGTTTCCACACAACGTCCCACTGATGATGATTTATTGGATACCGGGGTTACAGATGTAAGTACTCATTGCAATGTACAATTAGGGAGCGCTTTGGAATGTGCACTGAGGGAATATCGAAACGTAACACCTACCGAAAGACCTCGTCTACCGCGTTTGCCTACGCATAAGAAAAATATAGCCCTAATGTGTGCTCTGGATTCACTACTGTCAGACTATTTTAACAGTAGTGAAAATCTCGGTGATACACATTCGATTCTGTACTGTGTGGCTGTTGCGGCATGTCGAGTAGCAAATATTAAGCTTTTATCAAATGATAAAGCTACTCGACCGAAATTTGTTACACCAGCCTGGCAGTATAGGATTGAACGTCGTATTGCCGAGACCAGGGCACTCATTGGGAAACTTATTTGCTTCAGGTCGGGCAATACTCGCCCTAGAGTGATGCGCTTTGTGAACCGGGCATTCTTGGGGACTAATATTAGATCCCAAGAATTTGCTTTTCAGGTCACAGAGCGCATTGACTACCTGAAGCAAAAAGTCTATGCGTGGGCAAATCGTATAAAAAGATATAAAAAAGAGTGGACCGGTATTCCCAAAACTGCATGTTCCAAAAAGATGAGAGATGGGTCTACAGAGATTGGGAGCGATCTGATTCAAGTGTGATTGACGAGCGCCGGCCAGATGATGATGCCACCATTGCATTCTGGAGTGGCATCTGGTCGGCTCATGTCAGCCACACAGAGGATGGTTGGATGCGGGATGTTACTCGTCTGTGTGAACCGATACAAACTATGGAACCATTAAAATTCATAGATAGTGATGTCACCAACGCAGTCCGTCTGTTACCGAACTGGAAATCAGCAGGACCAGACGGACTGCACAATTTTTGGATAAAATGGTTCCGTAGTTCACACGGACGGTTGGCAGCTCAATTCCAATCATGTTTGGAATCAGGATCGCTTCCCGATTTTCTAACTACTGGTATGACCCATCTCTTATACAAATCTGGTAGTGCCATAGAGCCTAAAAATTATAGACCAATTACATGCCTACCAACGGTCTATAAGCTTCTCACATCTATTTTGAGACAAAAAATAACGCGCCACATAACTGACAACAACATCCTGTCAATCTCTCAGAATGGATGTAGAAGTGGGGCTCGTGGCACTAAAGAGCTCCTAATTATGGATATGGTTATTAGCCAACAGGTACGCCGTAATCGCAAGGATCTGGCGACATGCTGGATAGATTACAAGAAGGCCTATGACTCTGTGCCTCATTCATGGCTTAGGAGGGTGCTGGAGTTGTATAAGATTGATGCAACTCTATGTACCTTCTTAGGGACATGCATGGGGCAATGGAAGACCGTCTTGTGCTATTCAGGATGCCGACAGACTTGTGGTAATGGTGGACCGATAAAGATCGAGCGTGGTATATTTCAGGGCGATAGTCTGAGTCCTTTATGGTTTTGTCTGGCCCTGAATCCTCTCAGCGCTTTGCTGGAGAATTCAGGTCTAGGGTACCGGTTGCGGAAAGATGGCCAGGTTTTGTCTCACCTTCTTTACATGGATGATTTAAAATTACTTGCCCCAAACAGTCACCAACTGATGGAATTACTAAAGGTAACGGAAACCTTTAGTAATTCTATCAGAATGGAATTTGGCGTAGACAAATGTGCAAGCATGCATGTGAAGAAGGGTGGGATAGTGGATTCCGAAAGAATACAACTTTCAGATTCCACTCAACTTCGGTCCCTTTCGGCAACCGATATTTATAAATATCTGGGTATGTCACAAGCGTTAGGCATATTAGAGACTGACATGAAACAATTATTGAGGGAACGCTTCTTTGGCCGCCTGAAAAAAGTTCTTAAGAGTCTTTTATCGGGCGGTAACAAGGTGCGAGCCTACAATAGTTGGGTCATGCCAGTTTTAGTGTACTCGTTTGGCATACTCAGATGGACTCAGACAGAACTTGACGCCTTGGATAGAAAAGTCCGTACGCTACTCACTACATACCGAATGTATCATCCGCGTTCATCTGTAATGAGGTTGTACATACCACGGAAGTGTGGGGGCCGAGGCTTTATTAATGCTAAGACCCTTTACAACCGTGAGGTGTGCAATCTTAGGGAATACTTCCTGCGGGTGGACGAGGATTTGCATCGTGATGTTGCTGCAGTAGACAACGGATTTACCCCGCTCGGTTTGGCTAAAGAGAACTGGCGCAAACCTATAATACTAAGTACCAATGACCGCATGGATGTATGGAAGGGTAAAGAGTTACATGGACGTTTCTATCAGGCCCTACATGGACCTGATATTGATTTAAAATCATCAGTATCCTGGCTACGATTCGGTAATCTATTTGGAGAAACCGAAGGGTTTGTCTTTGCAATTATGGACGAAGTTGTCATGACTAAAAATTACCGGAGGTATATTCTGAAGGATGGTACGGTTGACATATGTCGGGCGTGCCACCGTCCTGGAGAGTCCCTTAGGCATATTATCTCTGGTTGTTCTAGTTTGGCTAACGGCGAGTATTTGCATAGACATAACCAAGTAGCTAGGATTGTCCATCAACAACTTGCTCTGAAATACAAACTCGTGGATTCAGAAGTACCGTATTACAGGTATGTGCCCGACCCAGTTCTCGAAAATGATCACATCACATTGTACTGGGACCGATCTATTATCACTGACAGGACTATTATTGCAAATAGGCCTGACATAGTGATAGTAGATCGGTTAGAGCGCCGTGCAATAATAGTTGATATTACTATTCCGCATGACGGCAATCTCGTGAAAGCCGAAAAAGACAAACAAGTAAAGTACTTGGATTTGGCCCACGAGATTGTCGACATGTGGCATATAAGCTCAGCTGTTATTGTACCGATAGTCGTTTCCGTGCATGGACTGATCGCCAAGAGTCTCGATCAACATCTCAAGAGACTCTCGTTAGATTGTTGGATCAAGAGTCAGATTCAGAAGGTTGTTATCCTCGACACGTGTCGTATTGTTAGGAGGTTTCTTAGTCTGTAGCCTCGTAAATAATAATAATTGTACAATAAAATTTTACATAGAATCTTAATTTTAATTGTGCGCTATTACATCATAGTTAGTGCATTAGTAGCTTAAGTATGTAGGTATAATAATACCTATTTACATTTATATGTTTCTAGATGTTTTATAAATAGGTAGTCTTATAAACGTAATTTGCACCTGAACTAGGTAGTCCTGTATTTCAGGCGCCAATTGCAGCTAAGTAAATTATATAACATTACACAAAAACAATTACGTAACATTATAAGATTAGGTTATTCATAATATTATATAATAAGAGCTAGTACAATACCAAAGTGGCTCAATATTGATAACTATATTAGATATGTCTTAATTATTCAACTTATCACTATTTATTTTAATACAGATATTAACTCCTCTGTGTCATCGTAGGACATCCCTTGGAGGGCATTCTTTAGTACTTGCTTACAACGAGAATAATTAAGAGGATAAATATTTGCTGTAGCGTTTATCCTATTGTACAGAAGCGGTCCTAAGAACAAGTAAAATTTGCCTGTGTATTCGCGTTTTATCGCAGTTCTTTCAGTGCAAACAATATCTTTCCGTCTTTTGTAGGAAACTTGAGTGCTGTAGGGAAGTGATGCGTGCTGTTTTAGTACTGTACTGAGTATGAATAGCTGACGGACTGTTAATACTTCACAAGATTTGTATAGGAGGTTAGTGGGAAATAGGAAAGGGCGGAACGTTGATACCTTAAGGATTGCCCTCTGAGCTCGCTCGACGGGTAAAAGCAAGGTCTTGCCTGCTCCTCCCCATGACGTTATGCAATATGTTATTATTGATTGACAAAGTGCATAGTAGACTTGTTTAATCACCTTTGAGTCTATATCTTATTTTTTTGAAGACAAATATCAGCTTGCGCATTCGCTTAATTAGTGCTTCGCTATGTTTTTTAAACGAAAGCGTCTCATCTATTATAATACCCAGGTATTTTTAATAGTATCTGTTATGGCTATAACTGGGCAAGTGCACGTGTTATCTTTATTATCAGGTTCCCTACAATAGTGAGCGTACAGTGAGGGGTTGGGCTGGGTTGTATTCGGTCTCTTGCGCATCGAGAATGAAATATATTTGGTTTTATCTGCGTTTAATGTAAGTAAATTGTATTGAAGCCATTTATTTACGATGTTAAATCCTCGCTGCGCACGCCCGTACGCTTCTGACTCTGATTCAGCAGAAAAAAGGAGGGCAGTGTCGTCCGCGTATGATATGACCGTACCGTACTCGAGATTTATGTTACATAGTTCATTTATATAAATTAAGAACAAAGTGCTTCCTAATACGCTTCCCTGGGGAATGCCGAACGAGGTGTTCTCGAGATCTTCACTGATAATATTACAGATCTTTACACATTGAGTACGCTCTTTTAAGTAGCTTTTGAGGAGGTCCAATTGTACGCCTCTTATTCCCATGTTGTCAAGCTTTGTCAACAGCTTAGGAATAAAGACCGTGTCATAAGCTTTGGCAAGATCCAGGAAGATTCCCACTGTGTAGTTACCCTTGTCAAGCTCTTGTGCTATGTAATCCGTTAGTTGATGCACCGCATCGGCTGTTGACCTATTAGGTCTAAAACCAAACTGGGTATTTGATAAAAGCGCATTGTCCTCTAAATATTTCGTCAACCTGTTGTTTATAATTTTCTCAAGTATTTTCGATATTGCAGGGAGTAAGGAAATAGGTCTGTAATTTGTTACCTGGTCTTTTCCTCCAGTCTTGTATACAGGGACAACAACAGCTTTTTTAAGGCACTTAGGGAAAATACCCGACGATAAACATTTTTGGAATATGTTAGTTAACGGTTGCACCAGCGTACGCCTGCATTTTTTAAGGATTTTATTTGATATAAGGTCCCAACCAACAGCACAATCATCTTTTAGATTCATTATTATCCTCTCTACCTCTTCTTCGTCGGTGTCTAATAGCACAAAAGATGACAGGGTAGTTCTACTCTGGAACGGAGGGCTTGCTGGAAAATGTGTATTTGCTTGCGTTTGCTGCGCAAGTCGCCTACCAACTTCTATAAAAAACTTATTGACCATGTTAGATGATGCGACCTGTGATGAATGGATGTTTAATAAACTTGAAGGCGATTCATTTTGTTTCGTAGTGTATGTTATACTTTTAATATGCCGCCAGATAATTTTACTATTTAAACCTGCCTTTTCCAGTTCTTGTTTGTCGTGATGTATTTTAACTTTTCTTAACAGATTATTGCAAAAATTCCTGTATCTTTTGTATGACAACTGTAGCGCTAGATTGTCAGGGTCGCTCTTACATTTCAAGTGGAGTTTATCCCTGTGTTTTATACAACGGATAAGACCAGGTGTAATCCAAGGTTTTAAGTTATTATTTTTGTTACTTGTTCGTATTATACATGTATTTTTATTAATTGCACTTTTTACACATTCAATCAAGTATTGCATACAAAACTGCGGGTCATCAGAATAGTAAACTGGTTCAAAATCGATGTCGCGTAAATCGTCTTCAAGTTTATTCATGTTTAATTTCGAGACTAAGCGAGTTTTTTCTAGTTTAGGTAACTTGCAACTCATTGTTAGTAGGGCAGCGTTATGATCGGTTATAGTGGAATTTATGACGAATGTATGCGCGGGATATTGCGTTTTTAGCATGATATGGTCTAAACAAGACCCACTTGCCTGTCGCGTGACAAAAGAGTGCGTAGGGAATAAGCCATGAAATGAGCAGAGGTTCAGATAATGCTGGGCATCGTCTTTTACGTCCTGTTGTCCTTGTGTAATGTTTATAATTTTTGATGTTAGGATGTCAAAGGATAGAAATAAAGTATTCATTTAAGCCACTATATTTTTATTGTAAGAACCTTCTAAGATAATATAGGGGAACTGAGGGTTCCCCTCTGCAAGGATTTAATGTACTTTTAGCCTAGGATACAATTTAGGTCTATTCTAGGTGCTATGTTATTCAGTAATACAGGGTATATGGTTGGTGCGCTTGGTCGGTAACGTTAGTGTATCTTTATGAAGATACTATGGTAATTAAGGGTAATAGGTTAAGGGATTTTATAAGATACTTTCCCGGTGAAATACGCCACTCCTGCAAGCCGGCAGACACCGTCTCTGTTCCGGTCTCTGCCCACTCCAGGCAGAAGGAAGCTGGGTTCTCACCCAGGTAGTATGGTAGTACCGTAAGCCTCCTAGAACAGGAGTCAAAGACTTATTCCATGCATCATGGCCACAGTTATTATCTAAGTACGCCGTACATATTATGTGTACATACCTTTCGGAGGCGAATATCCAAGCTTCAACCGATTAAATCCGGCTGACACATGCACATGCGTATCGTGCAGGTCGGTCTCTAGCCAATCCTGGTCAAAATCAGGCAGACTCCTGTTTAGATTTGGTGAGACAACTCCAGACACGTGTGCGTTCAAACTCAAACCTGTAAGGAACGAGAACCCACTGTCAAAATATACAGTACATACGCTAACTCACGCTAGCACAACAACATTTTATCTAAAACTTACCAAACTTCGAAATAAATTACAATAAATTAAATTGTAATATAAATATGTGATGCGAGCGTAGCTCGCTTGTATAAAATGGCTGTCACACAAGTCACGTGGTCCAGCGTCCAATCAGGAGAAAGCCAGTGTTGCCGCTTTATTATGCAAATTTCAACCAACTAAAATGGAATACTGCCACTACAAAAATTACAACATTACAACACCCCCCCAACCACGCAAGAATTCACGTAGGGAATTCGATCCGACGCCCACGTCGGTACTTAAATTAAGGACCTAAAACAAGGAGAAAACAACAACAATACAGCACTAAACACTGTAAAACAAAAATTAGGAATAGGAAAATCCTAAGCAGATAAGTAAAGATGAAGGAAATAACTAGGGTGACTTGTCCTTGGCATCATGGTCCCTATAAGGAGCCACGCATCGAGGCCTACGAACTAATTCACACGAACTAACCTAACATGTTAACTTAACCTAATACACAAACAAAAAAAAACATCTGAAGAGAAAAAAAAACCTTGTCAAGGTTGTAATCGGGAATACTAAGTGTGAATACACACAGCACTAATCCTAACATGCAAACAACAATACGTAGAAATTTTAGGTGGAGCCTAACGTAAGGTACACACTGTTTAACAAGGTGTGGGTCGTCCTTGGCATCATGGTCAGTCAAGAGACCACGCATCGGGGCCTACGGACTAATCTACACGATTACTCAACTACGGCTAGATAGCCGTAGTGGCAGATGCCAACACTAGTTCAAATAGTAAATGGCAAGAGAGAGAACAAAAAAAAAATGAATATAAGGAAGCACCGAAGTTAACTGTCTCACGATGTGCTCCGCCTGCCTTCTTTGATGCTCGGAGAGAGAATCAAAATCGCGCAGCTCTCGCACCTCCGAAACATGATCAAACTCTGGTGTCCAAAGTGGTCCCATTGCACATTGATACAATTTCAGGGGCAATATTGAAAGCTCTCCAGAAGTTAATACCCAGTAGTAGGGCCGTAGTAACTCCAGGGATAACGTAAAACTTTACAACCTTGGTATTGTCTCCCACCGTGACCGGTAAAAGTACATAACCGGTGACGGGGGAAGACGAACCATTAGCAGCAGTAATTGTATCCAAATCATAAGATACATGAACCCCAATGTTAGCGAGTTCACTTAAAATAACATTATTAATAATTGAGATTTCAGAGCCTGAATCTAACAGGCCTTCGTAATTAGCTTTATTAATGGTTACGGGTAAAAAGGGACGAGTATCAGAACCGCCAATCACGTGAACCAAGGGCTTGTCCTTAATAGGGAGCCCGCGAGATGTGTTATGCCTTTTGTGGGCAATACACTTATTATTATTATTAAAAAAAAATTTTGTACGATTGGTAAACGTTCTACTGGAAACTGTGGAACGATTTCCCCGGTTCACGCCTACACGTTTTTTTGAATTAGTATTCCTCGGTAGTTGTTGCTTCGTTGAACACTTGGGGCACGTTGAGGCAGTGACGTCTGGTTTACCACATCTATAACAAATCACTATCTTGGGGGCCGTACATTCCTCTAGCGAATGTCCGTTAATACGACAACGAACGCAAAACTTAATTAATGTATTTCTTACCGCTGCACATGTTGCAGACTTATTAGGTTTGTAAGTGTTCGTGTTCGTTGAACACTTAGGGCAAGTTAAGGCAGTGAAGTCTCGTTCCCCACACCTATAACAAATTAATATCTTGGGCGCTTTACATTCCCCAAGCGAATGTCCGTTAATACGACAACGGACGCAAAACTTAATTAATGTATTATTTACTGCCGCACATGTTATAGACTTATTAGGTTTGTAAGCCAAGTCGCGTGCGAGCATTTTGTCGTGTGGCCGCGGTGGTTCGATAAACATACTGGCCCTATACTTTGCATGTTCAAGTAGACGACAATATTTCTTTAGCTCAGACCAAGTACTGACTTGCTGTAGTGCCAGCTTTGTGGAATAGAAAGGCCTAATATTATAAGTAACTATAGTTAACTTCTCAGCTTCGGTAATAGGAGACCGTAGTCTCGAAAAATAATTCTGCATTATGCTTAAATAAATAACAATGTTTTCATCGGGTCCTTGAGTTCGAGAACGGATTTCCTGTAAAAATAGATGGTCGAAGTCGAAGGGTAGGTATTCGTCGAGCATAAAACTCTTTAGCTGAGGCCAGGACGCGACTTCCGTCTTGATGCCTCGGTACCAGAACAATGCCTCCTCTGTAAATAATTCAGCAGCAGATGCCAACAACTTTTGGTCTGATATACCCCGCGACAAACAAAGCTCCTGTACACGCTCAATAAATTCGATGACACAACCCTTGCCATTAAACTTCAACCCTAACGAATGTACATTTGAATATCCATCGCAAGTAATCACTGGGTGTATAGTTGTCTCGGCACCTGTAAGTGTGAGCTCACCCTTATTTATGGTTGAAGGTGTGTGATTACCCTTATTTATGGTTGAAGGTGTGTGATCACCTTTATTTATAGTTGAAGGTGTGTGATCACCTTTATTTATATCCTCCATCCTTCAGTAGGACAAAACTAACGTAGGTAAAGTAAAGTAAGTAAAGTAAATTATAGGTTCAAATACCTAGCGTGACCGACCAACACACAATTCACCATGGGTATCTCTAAGACCTCTTCTAGTTGTACACAAGTTAATAAATGCGCATAAGTAGTACACTCATGTTAAAAGTTATGATAATACACAGTTATCGAAATACACAACAAAAAAAACACATTGTTACAATGATAAAAAGATAAGTAGGGTACAATTAATGTCTTGTATATAGAACATTTGTAAATTGTCAAATGAGACCTGTATATGGTACACCTTTCAATAGAACAAACAAAAAATAAAGATAGTACATAGTAGTAGTATTTAGAAAATAAAAATAGGTTCAACGTTTGGTCATGGTGACACACATCTATGGTTGTGTAATTGTATAGGTACGTTTTCAATGAAAACTTAGATTTAATTGTTAAATTACTATTGACAAAAAGTCAAGTCTTAATTTGGATATGTAGTGAAAACAATACAAAGAAATTTGTATTCATATAGGTAGTTACCCAATCTCCTGTTCAACAACAAAAAAAAATACAAACAGGGTACCAATACTAACAACCAATAATAAGTAGGTACCAATAATAATATTATGTAAAACAACAAAAAAAAGTATGAATGTCACCAAAGTTGTTTTTTTTTTTTTTTTAACTTGTAGGTTAGTTAGGTATAAGCTTATGTCTAGCATTGTTTAGTAACAACTCACCAAGGAGTGTGTATTTGTGTAGTACATCTATTTGAAAAACAAATTAACACTAATAAATACTATGTATTTGTATCGTCACCGACCAACCTTTCAGTAAGCAATGATTACTGACAGGGAAAATATTCGCACATACCAACAAACCAGTTCGAGCGCCATGTAATGTTTATAATTTTTGATGTTAGGATGTCAAAGGATAGAAATAAAGTATTCATTTAAGCCACTATATTTTTATTGTAAGAACCTTCTAAGATAATATAGGGGAACTGAGGGTTCCCCTCTGCAAGGATTTAATGTACTTTTAGCCTAGGATACAATTTAGGTCTATTCTAGGTGCTATGTTATTCAGTAATACAGGGTATATGGTTGGTGCGCTTGGTCGGTAACGTTAGTGTATCTTTATGAAGATACTGTGGTAATTAAGGGTAATAGGTTAAGGGATTTTATAAGATACTTTCCCGGTGAAATACGCCACTCCTGCAAGCCGGCAGACACCGTCTCTGTTCCGGTCTCTGCCCACTCCAGGCAGAAGGAAGCTGGGTTCTCACCCAGGTAGTATGGTAGTACCGTAAGCCTCCTAGAACAGGAGTCAAAGACTTATTCCATGCATCATGGCCACAGTTATTATCTAAGTACGCCGTACATATTATGTGTACATACCTTTCGGAGGCGAATATCCAAGCTTCAACCGATTAAATCCGGCTGACACATGCACATGCGTATCGTGCAGGTCGGTCTCTAGCCAATCCTGGTCAAAATCAGGCAGACTCCTGTTTAGATTTGGTGAGACAACTCCAGACACGTGTGCGTTCAAACTCAAACCTGTAAGGAACGAGAACCCACTGTCAAAATATACAGTACATACGCTAACTCACGCTAGCACAACAACATTTTATCTAAAACTTACCAAACTTCGAAATAAATTACAATAAATTAAATTGTAATATAAATATGTGGCGAGCGTAGCTCGCTTGTATAAAATGGCTGTCACACAAGTCACGTGGTCCAGCGTCCAATCAGGAGAAAGCCAGTGTTGCCGCTTTATTATGCAAATTTCAACCAACTAAAATGGAATACTGCCACTACAAAAATTACAACATTACACTTGCAAGATGTTTATGTTTATGTCTCCAATTAAAATTATGTTTTTAAAGGAAGACAGACTTTGAAGAGTATCATTTAGTGAATCAATAAACGTGTACTTATCGCTAAAGGCGAGAGGCCTATATATTGCTAGTATTGCCAAGTCTGTTCCTATTTTTATTAAAAGACTATTACACTCTTGCATATTCGGTTCCCCGATAGTTGCATTAATTGCACTTTTTATGTAAACTACAACGCCGTCGTTTTGATTGTATAATGTATTACTTCTGTACATATTATATCCCGGCATTAGTGGTATATTATATGGTAATGATAGCCTACATTCCGTCAAGACGATGACGTCAAGATTCATATTTATTCTATGCTGTAAAGTTAGAAAATCATCAAAGTTTTTAAAGACACTGCGTATGTTTTGAGTAATTATGGAAAATGGGTTAGTGCACGAGGTTAGATATTGTTTGCACTCCTCTGCCTCACATGTTCTAGTCTCTGCCACAGAGAAGCTATCTATGTCATTTATTAAATTATAAGTCATTACTATGAACCTAAAGTAAACTAAAACTATAAAGAACAAACAAAGGTAAGTATGAAAACTTGGTTAAGGGCGCTCTTAGGCGCCTTCATAATCTATAGAGTTAATATACCTTTTTTCCGCGAGCTAGAGCTCCTGTAGAATGCTTGTTCGGCTTATTGAAGCGCGAACAAGTAGCGCATTTCCCTTCGTCAGTTTTCTTTCAGCATTCCTTTATTGAGTGGCCTTGCTCTCCACAGTGGCCACAGGTGTGTGAAGCCTCTCGACAAGTCTTCGCCGCATGGCCATACTGTTGGCACTTAAAGCACCGAGTGACCAGAGTAAAATCTCTAACTGGACATGACGACCAGTTCACAAACAATCTTTCCCTAGCAATAAGGTCCTTACGTATCCTTGCAGATACCTCTATTATATAGTTACAGGTCTCGGCATCTCTCTTACCCGACTTGTGGCTCAACTTAGTGGAACTCATGAAAGTCTCAAAGCTGCATTCCTGGTTACCAGCCAGGTTTTGGTTATAGAGGCAGTTAAAAACTTCTTGTTCTTCCATTGAAGAGGGCACTCCGATAATAATTACTCTCGGTCTTTTTTTATGTTCTTCGTTTATGGTGAGGCCTGAGTTTGATAGTTGGGCAGATTGTTTTATTTTTTCAATGTCTCCCTTCGATTCCGTGCTGATTATAACGCCACCGTTTTTTGTTTTACGAAGGCCTCTTACATGAAGTTTCAACTGTTCGGGGCAGATAATCTTTTGGACCAGTGATTTTGTCTCGTCACTTGATTTTCCTTTGTCATTGGGGTAAATGGCCACTGAACTAAGATTCAATGCTGGTATATATTTGTTAGCGCCTTTTTTCACCATGTCAGCAAACGATGCCCCGGGCGTACCTTTTGCCGACTCTTCAATTTTATGTTTTAACTCCGGCAAGTTTTGGGCTAAATCTAGCTGGTCACCAAGCGACTGGACATGTTTACTGGCTTGTACGGCTTTCATTTTTAAAGATTGGTACTCTACTGCTAATTGGGATGTACCATGACCTACTTTCCGGCATAAGGAGCTAATCCTCATTTTTTGTTCTGAGTTTAACTTACTTGTAGCCTCAGATACAATTGTGCACACCTCATTGAGACACTGCTCGATGGTGGTCATCCAATTCTGGATTTCAGGTGTAGAAATAACCTCCATCCTGCTTTCCTCTTGGGCAATGTTAGGGCGTGGTGCGGGTGCAGAAGTCGGTGGAGGTGAGCGGACCGTCCTTGCACTCCTGTTGAAAGGGCTTCCCTCCATTTGTATTTTCAGATAATGCCTACTCTAACTATAGTACATTATCGTCGTAATAATACTCACAATTCACTTTACACAAATTGCACTTATTAGTAATCGAGGTCACTACTCAGCAGATTATCATTTGATATTATTATAATTAATTATACTTAATTATTGATCACACACGTCCATTCATAGCGAGTTCAGCTAGCATGAATTATAGGTAACATTTATTTTTAAGTGAAGTAGGTTTAGGTAGATAGTATTGGACAGGCGTTTTAGCTTTATTTTCATTTATTTTTTTGTTATAAGTGAAGTTAATTTTAGGTAGAAGTGAAAATTCTGTACATTGAAAATATAAAAAAAATAAATGGCAGGGGGTTACTAGACCGACACCGAACCCAAAAATGTGATTAAAAAATTTTTTGCCTGTCTGTCTGTCTGTTTGTTCAGACATCACGCAAAAACTACCGGTTCGATTACGATGAAACTTGGTATGAATATTCTTTAATATCCTGGGCACCACACTGGGTACTTTTTATCCCGGAAAAGTAAATACAATAAAAAAACAAACTTAATTTATCGGTTCGATCCCTAGACCCGATTAGTGTACCAACCGCAAATAATAAGTTTGTCGTAAGTTTTTTTTTATATTGGGTTCGCCTATTTGACGCCGCCCGCCTGGTGGTAAGTCGTGACGACGTTTAGCGATTGTGGGTCACTCTCAAAGCACACAATACTATAGAGAGTGGCCCTCAACTTGACGACCTACTGATGTGCCTCTTCCCGCTCCGCTTAAAGAACCCAGGATTATAATGTGGGAGGAAACACGTGCACACGCAGGGCGTTCCAGGCCACTATCGTTCGGCAGAGAAACGAACGTTTAAAACGCTCGGTTCTCGCGAACATGCTATCCACTGTGTGGGAGTGGCATCTCTGCCCGGCACGCGTTGTACAGGATCGGAAGGAAGAGGGTGGGATCAGATTGAAGAGCTCTTCAGAACAGGTTACGTCACCCGCAGTGGAGTTCACTAAGGGGCGCTGCACACGGCTAAGATACTATAATATTTTAACTTAAGATACAATATCGCTCGCCATACAATTCAATGGACTATCACACACGACGAAGATAATAAATAATATTTCATATTTTCGTACCTTAAGATGAATTTTTATGGTATAATAGAGAATATAATAGAAGATATAATAGAGAAACTGTTGTATTTGCCTGCTTTATGAACGCAATAAAACCCAAAACAATGGTTTTTAGAACTTTTGTCTGTTTGTCTGAATGTTTGAACACGCTAATCTCAGAAACAGTTTAACCGATTTGAAGTTTTGATTTGAATTTGTGGTTTGGTTTTCAATCGCTTCATAAATAAAAAAGTTATGTATATCTAAAGTAACACGCAAGCGGAGCTGCGGGCAACAGCTAGTACATAATATATTAAAAAAACTGTATTTCAGGCACCAAAAATCAATAATAACAAACACCTTAACCTAACAAACACAGTGTCATATATATGATAAGAATAAATATTAAAAAAATAAGTATAATCACACTTGTGAAATATGTGTCAAGCCTTGATTTTTTAGAGAATGTTAATGAACTAATATTACATACTGAATACTTACTAAGTATTACCACAGAATAGGGAATAGTACTTAGTATTAGTATAAAGTCTGAAACTGCTAAACGAACATGTTCGTGCACTATCTATTGTTCGGCCAGTACAGCCGTTGCCAGCTGACACATCACTTAGTGCCGTTTCCGTCTTCACATAAGTGCAATGCCAAGGGAGGTACCCATAGGCCGATACCTCACCGAGACGCCATGGCGACGTGGCCAGCGACGTCGTAACATAGGTAGTGCGGCTGTGGGAATTTAAAGAATTATTAATGTTAATTACGTAAGTACTTAACACAAATTAATAGCTTAGGTAGTTTAAAATGTAAATGTTTAGTATAAAATGCTGATATCCGTGCATTAGGCCGATACCTCACCGAGACGCCATGGCGACGTGGCCAGCGACGTCGCCAACTAGTTCTCATTGAGATATATTTTTTTTTTTTTTTTTTTTTTTTAATTTAATTCCAGATTAGGCATTACATTTTTTACTTATATAATATCTCGCCAAACTGCAGACGCAGTTTGTTGGCAAGCTTGCACTCCTTACCTATTTTTACAATTAATACCTAATATCTATAAATTATACCATCTAAAAACCTATCAAACCTTAATAGTAAATGAAGATGAGAACTATGTAGCATTGTAAGTTTCTAGTAGTGCTATTCTAACCCTTCTTTTCAGCGTATTCTTATATAGTCTCCCTTCTTCCCTTAAAAAATCTCTTTTATTATATAATTTTGGTAACAGGTACTTATTGGTTCGTTGACCATAATAATTTTTTACTTTCGGGCATACATATGTTCTTTTCCTAGCTCTTTTAGTATTATATCTATTGGTAATTAATTTCCTAAAAAAGTCACAGTAGTAGTTTTCTATAATAATTAAATATTCGACCTTAGCCTTCACAGGGAGTATCTTAGTTACAGAAAAAAGCTGGTCATAATCGCCACAGCATTTTCTTTTAACGCTAGGACTAACTAAATATTTAAGAAATCGAACCTGAAGGTTCTTGATATCTTTGAGATATGTATCGAAAGTACGCCCATAACTACTTAGGCAATAGCCGAGTGTCGAATCCACTAACGCAAAGTATACAGTACGTAGCAAACGTTTGTTAAGAATAATCCTAAGGTGATAGAACTTTCCTAATAGCACTCTCAACTTGGAGCATACCTCACCTACGTGGACCTTCCAGCTAAATTTACGGTCTACGTGCAAACCCAAGTACTTAAATGTGTCAACAAAACAAAGCTTCTCGCAGCGGCAATCGCGACCGGCCGAGTGAAAGCATTCATACGTATGACCCACAATACTAAAATCGTCAACATTCAGTCTAGCAGCCGTTCTATTGTATGGCGAGTGTATATGTATGCATTTGGTTTTGGACTGATTAATAATTAACCCGTTGTCGTGGGCCCACTTTGTAACATTATTAAGGTCTGATTGCACAAACAGTATTATTTCATTAATGTCCTTTGCTGAATAAAGTAAGCACATATCATCCGCATACATATACACACGACAGTACTGTACCACGTTCGGCACACTATTTACGTGCATGACGAAGCCCATAGGCCCAAACACAGAGCCATATGACGGCTAACTCACTTGGCGACCGACTGGCAACGTCGCCAGTCGGTCGCCAAGTGAGTTAGCCGTCATATATCTCAATGAGAACTAGTTGGCGACGTCGCTGGCCACGTCGCCATGGCGTCTCGGTGAGGTATCGGCCTTATGTTGCGTACTTAGCCGCGTGACAAAACCGCTCAATACCACGTTTCAGATACATACCATTTTTGCTTATCATTCACACTCTCCTTTATTCATGAATACATTATCTAGTTTCCTTTTGAAAGAAAGGAAAACATCATGATTAACAATTTCTGTACTTTAATTAGACTTTTTGATGCCTTTTTAAAATAAAACGTATACGATTTCCAGCTTCGATCAATCTAAACACGTATTTGTATGTCCGTACGTGGCTTTACTCAAATGGTCTCAGCTCAGCCAATCATCTTCATTTAGGTTGTTTCGTCGCCTGCCGAATTTCGCCCCATGGGTCATTTGAAATGCGTCAGACATGTCGAGCGTAAGTCCTGCTAACAAAGTAGTTCTCTTCTGCAATGATTTCGTACGTTTATTTTCTGAGAACAAACAATTCGATTGCGTATTTAACATTTTCTTTATCATAAGTTGTTTTTTTAATATTACCGTTCACTATAACTGTTTGCTCACTCGTTGTCTTTATTCACCAATTTACTTACATTTGAGCTCCGCCCCGCGGGTCGTAAAGTAATATTATCCACCGCTGGGCGAGGGCAATAGTGCCTCTTTTACGGGCCGCGAGCGAGCGTCACATGGGAAATTATTTGACGTGACGTTTAATGGATTTTTGCCTTCATAACACGCTACCTAGTACCAAATAAAAATACTTATAGGTAGCGTAGCTATCTGCATATTATAGTAAATAAGTAGAGCATGCATTGAGTAGCTAACTTTTGCATATGAATTGAAAATCTAATATCAGAATTCATGAGATACACAAACAAACCCAACGCTTGAAGAACCTGGAGGGTTAAAGCCAAAACCAACTGTGTAGGCTACACTTCGGGGGTTTGGTCGGAATGATAATCCCGCGTCGTTGGGGTTGGGTTTTATCCCGCGTCGTTGGGGTTGGGTTTTATCCCGGAGTGAATCTGGTTGCTTGCTGTGGAGCAAAGGCCCCGAAGCACGCAACCCTTCTAGCCTGCTTCTGTAAGGACCGCTGGTGGCTATCCCGCCGTCCATAGGCCCCGATCATGGAGGTCGATGGTCATGGGCGTAGATGAGTCTGCGGCGCCCTGGCCGCTGACTGCGAAACTCAGGGTACGCTCCCTCTCCCTCTCGGCCGCCTCCTTCGCGAGCATGACTTGCTCGCAGAATGACTTACAAAGGCCTATTAAGTTGCTCGCAGCTTGATATCGAGAAATATATAATCTATAAACTTTATGAATAGTTATTGAAGGGGGATGAATTTATATCGCAAAAGCATTTGTGGTAAAATCTTGAAGGAGTCTCCAAACAACCAAGAGGCTGAAAAGTCTTCTTTTTTTTTCCGTGGCCTTTGGCCGCGACTACCACTACGTCCTTTGTCGAACGCTCCAGGTAGGCACTCGGAAGTATTCTCTGTGGCACCAGAGGTAGAGACATAGGTGTATGTTACTCCTGGAAAGGAAACAGTTGCTGGTTCGAGTCCAGCCCATTAATTGTCTAGTTATTTATAGGCTGTTTAATTTGTAAATATTAATAAAACTTTATTTTTCTCATAGATTATGGTGTCATCAGTCTACAACTGTTGGAACTGCGAGTGCCTGCGCACGTGGCATTGGGACAACGGGCTCAGCTGTCCTGTCGTTGGGAACTTGGTCCTGCCGATGTTTTATACTCTGTGAAGTGGTACAAGGACGGCAAGGAGTTCTTCCGACATGTACCCCGAGACTCCGAGCCACGGAGGAAATTTCCATTACCTGGTGTTGACGTAGAGGTTAGTACACATCTTTTGCTATTAAGAATTCCTTTGAATCTTGCAAGTATTAAATTGGTACGATGTTTGGTTATGGATACCATGAAAATACCAAATTTGGAAGATTGGAAGCTTGCTAACTTTTTATTTCAGAATATAATTATTACAATATGAATCCAAAAACGACAGTCCTTTAGGGTGGACTTGAATCGCCAGCTCTTCCCTTTCGAGGAGAATGCTCAACCCACAGACTAACACACCACGGAGTATGTTACAAAGAAGAAAGGATTCAGAATATTGTAATGTAATTGTAATGAGTGTAATGACTATTGAACTGAATTAGTTAATGGCACGCCGAAGTTTTGATTTGATTTGAAGGGGCAGGCAGAGGACACGCTCACAATTTGCCAGTATTTTTAGTCCCACGTAACAGGGGGGCAATCCTATTGCCGTCACCGGGCATATTTATGATGGGTTACGTCCAATTGGTCGAATGAATGAAAAGTAGCAGCTATATTGTAATTTAAAAAAAAAACAATTTTAAACTAGTTGCCTTGCGATGAAATGTTGATATAAGGCAACAAAATCTTACCTGCCAGCCGCTATGGCACAGCCAATTAAAGTCCTGGATGTCTCGGACTATTAAAACAATTTAATTGTTCGTACCTATATAAAAATGCCCTAGCCGTTAGTCTTCAGAGTTATAGGCGTGATGATTATGTATGTAACTAAGTATGTAAGAATAAAAATAATGTTCGAGAAATATAACTTTAAATGTGACAAAGTACTACCTACTCACTGTTTATACAATAATATATTTTATACTACTTTACACTACTAAAACATATCACTGGTCCCAAAATAATTCGGTGCAGAAAGTAATAAATTCACTTCTCGCATTTCTATCAAAATGTATGTTAGTTGTACTGAACAATTGTGTAAATACAGTGAGCTTGGTAGATAATGTGGATGAACTTTTGGAGTAGATACGTATAATTGGATTAATCCGGTCGTGAGTCGAGTTTGTTTAGGTCTCCCCGAGAGGAAACAATATAAAACTGGACCGGATATTACGTGGTGAAGAGGCGCAGGTGTATACAAACTCACCCGCATGTGGTACTCATTTATATTTTCTTCCATTTCGCTGCCATCACTTATATCATGTACACTCCATTTACAATTTTTTATTACTTTTATATTTATCAAACAAACAAAACGTAATGAAAACAATACACACCAAAATAAATTTTGCGCTTCACAGTTTTTATGGTTCTGTACCCAAAGATTTTCTGTTTAATTAAATTTTTGACTATTATATCTTGTTCAAATGTGTTATTATTGTAATTTATTGAGCGAAGTAAGCGAAGCGGGCGAAGCTCAATCTTTGGCGACTCATATATTTCGTTTGTCCGCTTACTCCTCCTAAACGCCTGTACCGATCTCCTTCAAACTTACCACAGTGATAACCTGTGGCGTGAGGGTGGTTTAGAACAAACAAAATTGAAAATCGGACATACCATCGAGGAATAATCACCGAAAAAAACAATGGTCCCATTGAAAACAATGTAAAATTGGTTGTCGTTCGAAAATTTAACACTTCGCTCAGTTTTTTGCAACAGCAGCATGCAATGCATACCTAGTTGTTATTTGACATTGCTATTAACACCTGTGTAATTTGTGTGTAATTTATTATTATTTAAGTCACAAATTTTATGCATGCCTAAAAAGTAGATCAAAAAGCTCCAAATTATTATTATGTAATACTCCACCACCTTTAATCAGCAAGTAAATGATTTGATTTGATTTAAAAGATTAAAATGGAAACCCTATTACTAAGACTCCGATGCCTCATAACCGTATCTCAAGAACGGTGAGAATAAGAAAGTTGAAATTTTCAACGATGATGTAATTCTGGTGCATCTATAACAACAAATACTAAGAAACAGAATATAATAAATATTTAAGGAGCTCCCATACAATAAACGTGCCTTTTTTACTGTTTTGGTACGGAACCCTTTTTGTGCAAGTTCAACTCGCACTTGGCCGGTTTTAATTTAATGTAGATACGTGTTTCAGGAAATATTACACAACACACCCAAAATCAGGCTTTATCTATTTTACTGAATGGATTCAGGCGTTACCTGGCGAAAGTCCATAATAAAACAATGGAAAATTGATGTCGGAATGCCTCATGAGTAGGCGAACCATATGTCGACGTTTAACATGACCTTCTATTTAGCGAAATCATTGCAATTAAATTTCAACATCTATTTTCCATTGTATTATCTATTTTTTATGAAGGGGTATGCAGAGGCGTTTTGTAGGCAATACTATTGCCCATTCGGACATTTTGGGTATATTTGTCCGAACTTCGTTTGTTTAACAAACTGTCAGTCTTGAAGATGATGAAAATGGGTTAATCGACATAGAATTGTAACTACCTAGGTAGAGATTAATATAGCGGTTGGAAAAAAATTTGACTGATAGATAGGTACTTATTTTTTGGCCGGAACGATAAGTTATCTGAGATTTGAGTTCTAGCAAACCTTTGCGGTGTCCATGGAACTAGTAAGTCACTGCTCTCTAGATAGGTAGGTTTTTACTTCAGCCGAACACATATTACTCTGTACTACTGTATTCCCTTACTGTACTTTTATTAATTGGTATTCTACACCATAATTACTACAGACAGAGATTAAAATACATAGAATTTCATGTTGCCGCCGGGCGCCACTCCGTCGGGCGCCACTGGAAATACCTTCTGCGTGTGAACCAGAGACGCCCGGCAACGGACGTTAGAGCGGAATTAAAAAAAAAACCTCATGTTGAAGGTCTGAACAAGTACTATAATATTTTATTAAATTCAGAAGAAGTCAGGTAACTTTCAAAAAATATGAAACAGTTAACATCTAACTAATGCGTGGCGTGCATTTTTTTTTAATACGTCGGCCCAAGGCCGCTGCTGCTCTCACGTCCGCTGCCGGGCGTCTCTGGCTCGCACACAGAAGGTATCTCCAGTGGCACCCGGCGCAAATTGACTACCTGTGTGGCGTCTTCAGGGGTTTGGTCGGGGTGGGAATCCCGTGTCGTTGGGTATGGTTTTATCCCGTGTCGGTGATAGAACCTGATGCTTGCGTGCTGCGGGGCTTCAGCCCCCCTTCCCCACCCGTCTATCCTGCTTCTATAAGGACGGCGGGTGATTATCCCACCGTCCTCAAGCCTCGATCATGGAGGTCGATGATCTTGGGCGTAGATGAGTCTGCGGCGCCCTCACCACTGACTACGGAACTCGGCGGGGAGGGTACGCTCCCTCTCCCTCTCGGCCGCTTCCTTCGCGAGCATTACACACAAGGACACGGCCGCGTTCCATTCACTACCGCTGGAGACTATGGCTCGAAGCATGGTCTCCAGCGAGTGGGTATCCACGCCCAGACCCACTACGAGGTCCTGGCGCTGACTCGCCCATGCTGAGCACTCCACCAACGTGTGGAGTGCGGTGTAAAGTGAAAAGAATGCGTAGCGTGCATTAGTTTGATGTTATGAAAGTTAATGTTTAAGTTTATGAAAAAAACTCATGATGTCACCAACATAATGATACCTAATGATAATAATGACTTAATGACAATGTAAAAAGGTTTCAATGTACGAGTAAAATGGCATTTATTTATTTAAGTAAATTAATGTTTTATAGTCATAATGTAAAAAAAATGTTTGGCTACTGTACATTAATTATAGAGTATGGGATATTAATATACCATGACAATATTCTGGTATAACGTGGTATAAGATCGACGTTTGCTCTCTAGATAATATTTTAATACGAATTGTAAGGTACATAATTTAGATAAAAAACAGCCTGAGGCTATCTGAAATTTCTGCGCATTTTTTAATTTGAAGTTAATTTAATATTAGATTTAAAAAAATACGAGTCTCGGTGACCGCTGGCGGAGAGATCTAATGACAACATAACAATTAACCAAAGAACCTAATTTCTAAAAATGTTTTGTTAACTTCCATTAGATAGGACGTTGGTAGAATAATTTCTGCTCCTTTCATTATTAGAACCTAGTTGGAGATAATTATATGCTCATAACGTTACAAAATTTTTGTTAAACCTAAACTACATTTTTACGAACTTTTTCTTTATGTGTAAGATGAATTTGACCGAACAAATCGTCTACATTTTGTAGATCAAACTGGACAGTTTTGCTTTGGTCTGTCTATCTGTACCTATGTGTGTTCCGGGCTAGCGGCCACATTTACTATTTCATAATTTTTTAGGACAGTCTATAATCCGAATAGCCCGTCGCTGCATAGCATTGAGTGCGTCTAGCAAGTACTTCGCGGAACCATGCCAAAGGGTAGAGTAGTACTCGACGCAGGGTCTAATCTGCGTTTTGTACAGCAGACTCCTCTGGTGCGGTGTGAAGAATCGTTTTATCTTATTCAGTATTCCTAGTTTCCGCGAAGCTAGCCCAATATACCGCTCTATATATTTTTTAGGGTTCCGTACCCAAAGGGTAAAACGGGAACTGATATATAGACAGAATATAAATATTTAAGAGGGCTCCCATACAAAAAATGTGATTTTGTTGCCGTTTTGGTACTGAACCCTTTGTGCGCGAGTCCGACTCGCACTTGGCCGGTTTTTATTATTATTGAGCTCTTGACGAACGTCTATGCCAAGAATTTCTAGATTGTCCTTCATGGGTAATATTGCATTCTGAAGAGAAGGTAAGGGATGGAAGAGGGATATTTGCGTAAACGCACACGCCTGTGTTTTTTTTTTTATTCCGCAGCCCTAGGCCGCGGCCGCGCCTACGTCCATTGCCGAGCGCCTCCGGTAGACACTGAGAGAATTCCCAGTGGCGCCCGGCACCTGTGTTTTGCTGGCATTAAACTCGACTAAGTTCTCAGAACCTCATCGGGATATGTTGTCGAGGTTTCGGTCGAGATCTGCCACAAGTTGCAGCCTCTATCCTCAATCTCGGTTCTCTTCGTTGCCGGACGAGCAGTGTAGCTACCATGCAGAGTGGTATCATCCGCATAGCAATAAATATTCCCAAATTGAAATATATAAAGTCAGAACAGTACCGATCGAAGACAGCTAACTAACAAAAAACAAAATATATTTTTAGACTTTCTGGAATTGGTTTCGCTCGGTAAGAGCTAAATCTGTTAGGCAGTTTAATTTAATGAACTAGAAACCCGCAAAGACGAAGTGAATGCTATAAATATTCAAAATCAATGGACTACAATTGAAAATTGAAACATATTAAGAGCGCTTTTCCTGTCAAGCTTGTTTTCGCCGGCGTGAGGATTTCGTCCGCAGTGCGTGTGGATGTCAATGTCAAATTTCATACAATAATGAAATGCGTTTTATGGTGCGCGGGCCGCCCGCAGTCCGGTTGCTATAGTAATTAAATAACTATAGTTTTTTGTTGACAGAAATCAAGTCCAAATGGTGCCAATGTAACGTTGTACCCAGCTGTATTAGAAACAGGCGGCAGATATCGATGTGAAGTTTCTGGGGAACGACCACTGTTTCCTACGGTTTCGGAACATTCAGATATGATCATAGTGGGTAAGAATATCTATTGTACTCTTCACTTCACACATCAATAATCATTACATTATAACTTGACAATTTCACTAGAATGAAATACATACATTGGATAGAAACAGGCGTTACTTGGCGAAAATCCATGACAAAACAATGGTAAGTAAAATGTTTTAAAAAAAACTTTTTAAAAAATTATATAATAGCATTAATTTTTCGCAGAATTAAAAGACAATTAAACGTCGACAATTGTTTCGCCTCTAAACGAGGCATTATCAAGACTGTCTCAGAGAGAACAGCAAAATTCGTGGTTGGAACGTGTTTGCTTATAAGTAAACGCGTGCAAATTTCAATATCGCGATGTAGGATTCTTTACAATAACTAATGTGGGTAGAAACCTCAGATCATGCTAACTAAGTTCCAAAAATAGGTATTCACCAATACTTGACCTTATCTGTTTGATTTAATTACTGTCTTTTGATAAGTTGCGTAGAAAACCCAAATGACACACACAAACCAACAACAATTAATGTGTCTGTCTGTTCGTAAACAGATTAAGTAAGGGAGATGTGTGAAAATCTATTTGTTCGTTGAGTAAGGTGTCCGCATCTCTTCTAACTATTTCTAGCCTTTCCCAAACACTTAACTTGGACCCTTTCTCACATAAACGTAAAACTTTAAAAGTGTTACTATTGTTCAAGGAATGACCAGTGTCAAGAAGATGCTTCGCGAAGAGGGATTTCTCAGGACAACCATTGAGGGACGCCGCTCTATGTTCCTTATATCTAATATCGAAGGACCTGCCAGTCTGTCCCACATACTTCAAACCACATTCATCACAACTCAACAAATAAACACCTGATCTGCGTGAGACCGACACCGAATCCTTGCCATTACATAGCTCCCTCAGGGTGTTCTGAGTTCTAAAAGCAACAAATATCCTACTTTCCCTCATGATCTTAGCTATACTCAACGAGACGGGACCCACGAACGGCAAACGAGGCATTATCATGCCTCGTTTAGAGGCGAAACAATTGTCGACGTTTTGTTGTCTTTTAATTCTGCGAAAAATTAATGCTATTATATAATTTTTAAAAAGTTTTTAAAAAGTTTTTTCTTAAAACATTTTACTTACCATTGTTTTGAAATACATACATCAAGTGCAATATTTTCAAATGGACTGATTTTTTTTTAATTTTCATGTACACTTATCCCATTATCTTTAGTTTATTTTTTTACTACCCTACAAAATTATTATTCAATACGTACATAATGATCCGTCTCGACTCTTTCCCGATGGAGTAGACACAGGAGACTTCTCCTGTCGTCGATCCTTATCAGCCGGACCATTCACATTCGCTTTATTATTCAAATGGCCATATCTCCTTCATCTCAAAGAAGAAATTTATTCTTCTTATAAACTGGCGACTTGGTTTTATAATATGTAGTTTCTGTTTTTTTTTGGGCTGCGGCCGCTCTTGCGTCCGTTGCCGGGCGTCTCTGGTATTTCCAGTGGCGCCCGGTGGTATAATATGTAGTAAAGTAAAGTAATATGATGATTGAGCAACTTTTTTCATGTTATTGTCAAATGTGTTTTAAGCTTTAATTAATTTAATACAAGTGATATTGTTCAAGTAAACCCAATTGTTGCGAGTTGTGAGGCAACATGATGGTGTTTCGTACAAACGTGAATTTCAATTTAGAGATGGAGGAAGCATTAGTTTATTGCCTCGGCGCTTCGTTGTATTGTAACACAATTAAGTAATCCCATCCGCCACTATGTTATTTTTGTATGGTTTGCTAAGTTACTTGTTACAAGTCTTAAATACAGTTTTATTGTAAATAACACAAGGATTCGCTTATATTTAAAATAAATCTAATACAATAAGAATTACAATGTACAAAATATACATAATTATATACTAAAAATATTTACATTACAAAATATCGTTTAAAAAATCCTCCGCGTCTTTGCCGACTGGGAAGGTTCCTGTTTGGATGCTGGCTGTGTTGCCACGTTGGATGGCGATACTTATTCTTTGGGCCAGAAAATAGCCAGCCTTCTCTGGTCCTGAGAAGCATCGATTAGGCGTTTAGCATTGTTACATCAATAATATGTACCAATTGCACTAGACTTCTTTTAATACGAAGTAATTATCTCCTTAGTTTAGAATTAGGTACCTACTGCAATGTTATCTAAAATCATTATCTCATCCTTATTACAGCCTTTTTGACACCCTGGGCATAGTACCAGGGCGTCAAAAGGGCCCATACACTCCTCTTTAGGGTTTTGTGTCGGCTAAGGCGACATTTCATCCGCAAAAGATTTTATCCTCTAATGCAACGTCCCTCTTCTTTATTGAATTTTCCTTCTCTGAACATACTTATATATTTCTAAATACATGTATTATGTATATACAAAGAAAAATCCCAAACTCCGAAACAAACATTTGGGACGGCAGTCGCATATACATACTACTGCACCACCGAGGCAGTAATCTAAAGTCCAAATTAAGGTGTAATTTTACTAACGTATATTATATATACAGCGTTACCAGATCATGGGCCCACAATCACCGGATCTCGTCTAAGATACCAGATTGGTGATAGAGTCCAGGTCAACTGCACATCAGGCCGGTCTAGACCTAGGACTCATTTAGCCTGGTATATCAACGGGGAGCCAGCGCCAACAGCAACTTTGCTTCCTGAAACTTATGAAGAGCACGAAGATGGGTTACAAACAACTAGACTAGCCCTAGACTTTAAAGTAAAACCAAAACATTTTAGAAGAGGAGACCTAAAACTTAAGGTAAGTTGTAAATCACTGAAAGCATCTAACACTTATTCCTTTGATTCAACACAGACAGACACAGACACAAGTCACGTCTGTATCCCTTATATTAGCCGATTCGTTAACCCCTCACGTACTGTGGCGAGCCTATTGCCGTTTCGTGCCAGAACCTCATCTCGTGCCAGCAGATCAGCACGCAGTACAGGTTTGGATGACTTGGGCCTTGGATATGTTGGTACGGCCATTTGAGCACCCGATTCAATAGATACTGCGATATATCAATAAAAAATCAGAGCCTAACCCTTTCCCCAGAATTGAGTCAAGGATAAGAGAATAAGCTCAAACGTTATGTTCACTTTAATAAACTGTATATTAGTCATTTTTCTCGAGACTTGTTTCAGGTTTTAACTATATGACGCATAGTTATGCGATGAGTAGAGATGTGACATTATTATTTTATACTTAATAAACAGTAACGTTGGTTACTTGAATAGGTAATAAAATTAAATTCCTTTCATAATAGCCCACTTCAACTTGCCAAAAGTTATGTTTTGTGATCGTCGAGGAATTCATTGTTCCATGTCAAACGATTCTTAGAAGTTAATAAAGTGTGCTCCAATCAAGTGTGAGTAAACTTACTGATGTCGCGCACACGGCCATTTGTGAAGCAGCTGACAAGGCAGGGAAAATATGACAACAAAAAGAATAGACAGTTTTGCAGAGCCCTTTGATGTAAATATAATAACAATATATCTATGAGAATCATATCAAACTCAACTTCTTACGATGAAAAAGATACATACGAGTATCAGGTACTACTTTTATAATAACAATCATAAATTCATCACAAAATGCCAATATCTTCACTAATTTGTACAGTTCTAATGTTTTGAAACAATTTTTTTCAACAGTCTTGAAAAAAGGTTACCTACAATGAAATTTGCAATACAATCAATGATGTTAACTATGTTGTTACAGTGTCTCGCAACAATTGCTACAGTGTATTGGCGTAGTAATGAGGAGAGTGTGCAAGGAGAGAAGTTGAAAGGCTACTCAAGATCGAGAGAGCTAACGGAGGGGTCCCGAGCGGACCGTGTGCAGGCGGCTGGCAAGTCCAGCTCAGCCGTCGTGTCGTTGGCTACGTATCTCCTACTGTCGTGTATCATACTAGATTTGTGCATTACGAAACTTCATTCATAAAAAAAAACTTTATCTAAAACTGTGGCTGAAAGAAACTTAGTCAGTGACAAATTATACGCCAAAAGTGGAACGTGCTAGAACTTTTAAAATAAAACGCTTGATTGAATACGACAACGTGGCTTTTTTGAATGTTAAAATAAATGTTATAATATCTGACGACATTAGTGATTAAGATATACCTATCTAGAGATTTAATATATGTTTTGTGATCAAATTGTGCCATTAAAAGCAGAGTAAAATTTGTGTGTGAATTTCAGGTTGCACCCAAAGATAGTTTCAGTGACCAAAGTAAACCATTCAGCATTAGTATTCTGTTACATTGTCTTGTGTAAATTATTATGTGAACGAAAACAGTACAAAATTATAATCATAACATGCATCCATCGTTCCTCCAACGTTACCCTTTCTAAAAGTCTCTAATCAGATTCTGTTACTTGGTTTTCTTTGGCTTTGATTTTGGTAATAAGCGCTATCCATTCCATCGATACTAGAATACAAATTCAATGACCACCAGCAAACTGCCCTCACTCTGTTTCGCTTTCACACAACAAAACTATTAATGAATTATATCTATTAGACCTTTCTTATAAATCACTCTACGTATCGATGAAACCCTCTAAAAAAGTTTTGAGGAAACCGCACGTTAAGTAAGTACTAAAACATAGGATCCCGAATAAAAAAAAAACTATAGGCTAAATGTTATTGAACGTTAGAGTTCACCTTCTGAAAGTGAGACTTCAATGTAAAATCACTCATTTTGTAATAGTTTGACAAAATATTTAAACTAATCTGAATGCAAATAAATTCATATTGTCATTCCAAAGTATGGTGATAACAACAATTTTATTGTTTAATGTAAATATAGATAACCGTATGTGAAGTAAGACTAACATATCAAGTTTACTAAACATAAGTTTTGACTACATATTATAAAAAATACCTACTATAAATCTATGGTTTAATCGGGTCGACGCTTTGTACTCGTAGTTTATAGTATGTAATATAGTTTTCATGTCAAAAGCAGACCATATAAGCTTAGTTCTTTTAGATTTACATTTTATTGTGTTCTTTGTATGATGATTACAACTGCCAGCACCAGGATTTGTTATTTGTCAACAGAGGCTATTAATTTACGCTTTTCTTCTTCATCAGATATATTATTGTGAACATGAGCTATACAAAGTTATTTTAGTCAACAAATGTATTCGTTTTTGTTAAACAAATATAATTAGAAAGGTTCAACAAATATGTATATTACATTACGCAATTATAGTATCGAGACCCACTGTTTTAATTTGCAACTCTGTTGATGGCATCGATTACTTATTATTTACTGTATGTTTTATTTTATTACAATTTATTGTTAAAGCTTGGCACAGATGGCAGCTGTAATTTATATTAATGTAGATACCTGCATTACGTCCCATGACATATTATAGTTGCCGTGTGTTGTCACCTGACGTTTAATATGGAAATATGTAACGAGATGTAGGTACCGCGCTATAATATAAATTTTTACATTACAGCTGCCTTCTGGGTCAAGCTTAATATGCTCCTAGCTCCTAACTAGCTGACAACCGCGTCTCTACTACCGTGGAATAGTTTTCTCGTCCATGGGAACATACTACTGGGTTAAAGAGTCTAAGTATAGCATTAGGTAATTATATGATGCAGTTACATAATAAATGATTTTTTTTCTCTGTTCAGTAGTTAGGAATACTACTAACTAGACTCTACAATACCTTTATAAAATAACTAGCTGATCGCCGCAGCTCCGCCCGCGTGATTTAGTTTACTCGTTCCCGGGTCCCGTGGGAACACATTACCGGGATAAAAAGTAGCTTATGTTACTCGGGTGAATGTAGCTTTCCAATGGTGAAAGAATTTTTGAAATCGGCACAGTAGTTTTTGAGTTTATTCATTATAAATGAAATATACAAATCTTTCCTCTTTATAATAGTAATATAGATTATTATTTTAGATAAATACATTATACGAGTATAATATTATTATTCTACATATCGAGATTGGACAATTTGGCTTTCGTCTGTCTGTCTGTCTGTCTGAATGTGTGTTCCGGGATAGCAGCGACAGTTTTTATCCAACCTTCAGGAAACTTGGCACAAGTGTTACTTGATTTAGTAAAAAATTTCGTCGTGAGCTTTTGTGGATTGGGGTAAACTGGGGTAAAAAGGTCAAATAACGTTTTAATGTATTTCCGGGCTAGTAGCCCAATTTATTATCAGATCTCTTTGAAACTTGGCACAAGTTGGCCTTTACTAAAATATTTTATTCGTGGTAAGATTTTTTTATTGGGAGGGTGGAGATTGGGGGAAATCTCAAATAAAAACAATTAATGTTCGCGAGGTCTACTGTTCGACCATAGGGCGACCACTGGTAGGTATATAATATTGGTATAGATTTGTCAGTAAATATTCAAAGTAAATCGTGCATTGTGACTGAGTTACCCACTTGTGTCCAATTTGTACGAGTGAAGAGCTCAACTAATATATGTGCAAATATAAACAGGTAATCAAAGCGATCGACAAACACAGCCCATATTAGTTTACAACTATTTACGAATGGTTGTCTGTTTAACATTAGAATATAAACACGACATTACCATGATAATGCTAGTGCTGTGATAGAGAGTGAACCAATGATAATGCATATTTAAAATCATAGGAGGAGTTCCCTCATTCATGATTATATGTGATACGTATGACAACACGAAAGAGAACACATAAGACTCTATACATGTATATAAACAAAAAACAAATTCAATGATTTTAAAATATTCATACATACATATATCACGCCTATTTCCTTATATTATCTATATCCCATAATTTTTTGACAGGCAGACCCATATCACGCCTATATCCCCGCAGGGGTAGGCAGAGAGATACACCCACACTTTGCCAGTATTTTTAGTCCCACGTGCCGCCGGGGCAAGCCTATTGCCGTCACCAAAATCTTACGTGCCAGCCGCTATGGCACAGCCAATTAAAGTCCTGGCCGTCTCGGACTCAATAATTTTGTCATAATGTTTTGGTCCCACGGCAAGCCTATTGCCGTAACCGGTCACTATAAAATGTTTTTTTATGGGTTTCATGTAATAGTTTACGTCCAAAACGGCCGAATGAGTCTAATAACAAAGTAATAATTTTGGAAAAAAATTGAAACCCCGCGATGAAATGTTGATTAAAGGCAACTACATCGTACGTGCCAGCCGCTATGGCACAGCCAATTAAAGTTCTGGTTGTTTCGGAATATTCCATTTCAAAATATTCGTTTTTTAAATCTGTTGAAACTCACAGTCAGTCTTTGTATCATGTTATTCTGTATCACGAGGTCCACCACAGGTTGGATACTTTTAAAACGTGTGTCTTAAAAAGTCCTTAAGGCCTTTCATTTCATTTCCTTTGAAATGAGAAAACTATTCCACATAACTGGGGTAACAATAACAGTTGTATGCATTAATTAGTTCTTAAAACCGCTGTATACCAAAGTAGGGTATAAGTTCATTCACATTGTCCTGCAGTACCTACATCTATAACCATATAAAAGAGTACTATGTGTTATCATTGCTTTGGAATTATATGAGAGAGATTATGGCAGAGATGCCACTCTCATACTATAGAAACCATCTTCGCGAGAACCGAGCGTTTTAAACGTTCGTGTTTCCCACCAAATAATATAACTCTGGGTTCTTTAAGCGGAGCGTGAAGAGGCACATCTAGGTCGTCAAGTTGAGGGCAACACTCTATAGTATTGTGTGCTGTGAGAGTGGCCTACAATCGCTAGACGTCGTCACGACTTACCATCAGGCGGGCGACGTCAATTTGACGTACCTGATATAAAAATAATGAAATATGGAATTGTCTATTACAAGTTTTAATATTGTATAAAAATATTATGTAAATAAGTACTTAGGTACCTACTAAGAAATGTTAAGATATAGGAAGGTAAAGATTAACATTAGAAATCACTTAAAATATTTATCGCTATTGTTTATGGTGCTTTGCAGTTTAACTTGCAATAAGATATCTGTTGACCCATCAATTTAATTGTAACAGTCAAAATTTATTACCTAGTCACTGTATACAAATTAATTAGATTTCTCGCTTGATATTGTGAATAAAAGTGAGTATATTTATATGATTAGCAGACGTCCGCGATTATACACAAAAACCTTCCTCTAGAACCACTCTATCCATTGGTGAAAACTGCATCAAAATCCGTTGCGTTTAGTTTTAAAAATCTTAGCTACTGAATGGAACCGACTTTGTTTTATACTAAGTATGTTATGATACAAAACTAAATAGGTAATGACGATACAGAGGTACAAGAAAATTGTTAAAATAATAACGATTAAAAAAACACTCGGGTTTATTTCTATGTTTAATCAGTTTATTATAATAAAATCAGTTTTATGTTACACTAGTGATCGCCCGCGACTTCGTTCGCGTGGTAATTTGGATTTTTTCCCGTTCCCGTCGCGTCATATTTTGAACAATTCACACAATATCTTTATAAATTGTAGCCTATGTGTTATTCTGATATTTATATTTATATATTATTGTAAAGTTTCATTAAAATCCATTCAGTATATTTTACGTGAAAGAGTAACAATCATCCATCCATCCATACATACATACTCACAAACTTTCGCGTTTATAATATTAGTAGAATTGTCTGATGGATCATTGATTGAAGAATAATGGTCCTTCAGACTTCAATAAATGGCAGTTTGAAGTCTGAAGGACCATTATTCTTCAAATATGTATGCACGTATGTATTTGTAATGCCCAAATAATAGGTGTAAGTATTTTTTTGCTAAATATATTGCTTTGGTATAATTTTTCATCGTCTTAAACTTGAAGTATGAAAATACATAGGAAGCAAACAAAATGGCAGATTATGTAAATGGCCTGTGAAAACCCGTTTCACTACATTATACTCGTTTTATCTCGTTTTAACGTGCTGCGACTAAAATTTCGAGATCTTTCATTTATCCAACTCATTTTCACATGTAACGTTATACCTATCACAAAAGAAACCCGCTTCACTGTTTACAGTGCCTGGTATAACATACCTGATAACTAACACAGTAAAATTACGCTACATATTTCAGTAACCACTGTTTGAACTTTGTTAACGGGTTTAACTAATTATGGCTTAAAAGTTGGCCTACCTACTGCAGGCTTTTTTGTATTGAACTTAATTTAAACAATATACACAGTCCTTTATGATGAAAATTTAAGTGTTTTTATGAAAGTTTTATGTACACGAACATAAAAAATATTCTTTATTCCATATTATTAGTAGTTTTAATTCGTTATTTTTCACTGTGACCTCTATTTGATATTAAAATAATAACTGGACTAATATAATAATTGGCAAGTATCTTATTATATATAGAAATCTATGTGCACATTCACATGAGTTAAGCTGGGTGTATTAATTAGTTACCTATCATTAAATGGGCCAACTTGCTTTAAATTTTGGCATGCCTATGTCACTCGCCCAACAATCGTAAAAAATACGTGACGTCAGCGATAACCTGAAGTTGTAAGTCAGTAAGGGTTGTCTCTTGTTTGTGATACGGCATTGACCATAGAGTTGATATTGAGGCACTAACGTCATAATTATTGGTCAAATTATGCTGGCATTTTCCTGCAACCCTAACGTTCGAATAATGTTCTCTGTAAACAAAAGAATGTGCTTTTTTTTAACGTGGAGTGCAAGTTCTGTATGTAAGTACTATTCCCTATTCTGTGCTACTGGTTGGTCGTATTTGTAATGTCAATTAACTGTAAAATTTAATTAAGTATATCACTATAATAAATATGTTATGTCAAATAATTATGTACCAAAGGCCGTTGATGGAGAATTCGGATGAATTTCAGTTATTTACTAGTGTGAACCTTGAAGTCACGAGGGCTTTAGAGAAAAGTGTAAAAATTCAAAGTAAGGTTCCATAATTTATTTCAGGGAGGTATAATAGAGATTTATGTTATTTAAGTAGGTATAGTTCGCGAGGTCTAAGCTGAGCTTTACATTTGTGTGAGTGATCACGGAAAGTAAAGTAAAAAGGCTGTGTGTAGCTGTGTGTACAATACATGTGTGTAAAACAGGTTACATATACGTTCACCTACGTGCACTCACACAAATGCAAAGCTCAGCTTACGCATCGCGAACTATACCTACCTAGACTTATGTGCTTTTTCAATAGGTAATTAGTTAAGATAATGTATAAATTCCATCAGTGCATTTTGTTTTTTTAATCTATTCTTCTATCTTACTTCGAGAATGTTGGATATAATATAAAATGTGTATTATACAATTGTATTATACAAAATACACAGTTATTGTTGCTTATTGTTACTAAGTATTTAAAGCGTATAAATACCATTTGTACATAATGAATATATTATCTTGTAGCTCAAATTAATTGAATATAAATAAATCATGTGATCTGATATGCAAATCTTATTTCTTTAAACCCCATTAACATGGCTTACCATGGCGTACCTTGGCTTATGGAGATTAAAAAACCCGCCAAGTGCGTGTCGAGCCACACATAAGATAGAGTTCCGTAGTTACCTATACCTACTATTTTTGGGTGCAAAGGGGCTCTATCAACATCTTTAGGGCCCCAGCGACCTCTCCTGCTAGTGGCGCACCTGCTGATAAACGGACGAGGCTCGTTAATTTACGGTACCTATGGAGTGGCTTCGGCCCCTACGTGGGTACCAGGTAGTACAACAGTGTTGGTCCAGGGGGGTACCACCGTGCAGCTGTGCTAAAGCCCCCCAAGTTACCCAGCCCAGGCTGGGTTGCGTTAGGGGTTCAGCAGCTGCACCGCCGGGCCCGGGGCGATGTATGGTGTAGCAGGCATGGGACCAGTGGGGGCGAAACGGAGTCTAGTGTGGGTGGTGTGGGTCGATTCGCCGGCCAGGGAGACCCTTAGCAACGGCGTTGCCGCGGCCGCCCGCAACACAGTCATGGGGCCCGCCTGGGACCAACCGCCCCAGGAGGCTGCCCCACATGTTGCGCATAATCTTGATGTGGGATCGCCGCTCCGAGTGGTAACCGGTGTGGGGTAGCGGCGGCCTTGCATCAGGGGGGTTTGGGAGCCCTTCCGTCCGGCGAGTCGGCTCCGACCTAACCACACGGTTCTAGACAAAGCTAGCCCCTGCGCTTTGTCACTTACTGCTGCACCAAATGTCGCCTTGTCTTCACGCTTCTTCTTCTTCAAAATCTACAATGGCAGTGCAACAAAAAAAAATAAACGTTACACAGCGGCCCTAGGAAACCCCACAACTTCACTTTTCGAGGTGGAGTTCACTAACGTCCGTGGACTCCATGCGAACCTCGATGCCGTCCACCATCACCTTGAGACGGCACGGCCCGCTGTGATGTTCCTCACGGAGACACAAATCCGCCGCCCTGACGACACGTCTTACCTCTGTTACCCCGGCTATGTCGTCGAGGAACAATTTCGAGACAAAGCCGGGGTGTGCGTGTTCGTTAGGGCGGATGTTTGCTGCCGCCGGTTGCGCTGCCTAGAGAACCCCTCCAATTCCGTCCTTTGGCTGCACGTAGACCATGGCTCTATGAGCCAGATCTACGTGTGCGTCTACCGATCCCACACAGGGGATTCTGAGACAACAAAGCTCTTCCAGTACCTCAGCGAGACGGCTGATGAAGCGCAGGTGCGGTTCCCGAACGCTGACCTAGTATTTCTGGGGGACTTCAATGGCCATCACATTGAATGGCTGGGGTCCCTCAAGACTGATCATGCGGGTAGAGCAGCCCATACGTTCGCTCTCTCCTACGGTCTGACCCAGATGGTATGCGGGATCACCTGGATACCAGACAGGTCAGATCACGCGCCCGCTCTGCTGGATCTACTGCTGACGAGTCGCCCAGCCCAGTACAGTGTTTCGGTAGGAGCCCCACTGGGTAGTTCCAACCACTGTGTTGTTCACGCTGGCATGAAGGTGTCACCTCCTGCACGTCCTGTACAAACGTCACGACGACTATGGCACTACTCGTCAGCGGATTGGGACGGTCTACGCGATTATTATGCATCCGTCCCCTGGAGCCAGCGCTGCTTTGTAGGAAAGGCTCCTTCGGATAGTGCTTCTGCGATTGCTGGCGAGATCAGTTTAGGGATGGATTATTACATCCCTTTCACTGATGTCGCCAGTATCCGCAGAGCCCGTCCCTGGTTCGGGCGAGATTGTGCCAAAGCTGTTCTACAAAAACAGTCGGCATATCGCGCCTGGATCAGGGCCCGGGCTGTGCGCGACCCAAACGTGGGCCACCTCAAAGCAGCGTACAACCGGGCCACAAAATCGAGTAAGAGGGCCTTTAAGAGAGCGGATGCCCAGCGCGTCGCGCGGCTTGGTCAGGAGCTCACTTCCCATCCCACGGGCAGCCGTGGATTCTGGCAACTGGCCAAAGCCGTGCAATCTAACTTTTGTCAGCCCTCGCTGCCACCGCTGCGTTACCCAGATGGAACACTGGCTCACAAAGCCCAAGAGAAAGCGGATATGCTCGCAGACCTCTTTGCGGCTAATTCCCGGGTCGACGACCGTGGCCTGCAGCCCCCCGCCATCGCCAACTGTGGCCACACAATGCCTGATATTGTTATCAGGCAATGTGATGTACGGGCAGTGCTGCGGTCACTCGACACGCGGAAAGCCAGTGGCCCTGACGGCATTCCGGCGGTGGTGCTACTTAAATGTGCAGCTGAGTTGTCTCCAGTATTAACGCGTCTGTACCGCCTGTCATACTCTTCAGGGCTCGTGCTGGAGGTCTGGAAGGAGGCGAACGTACAACCGATCCCCAAGAAAGGGGATCGATCCGATCCAGGCAATTATCGACCCATAGCTGTCACCTCAGTCATTTCAAGGTGCTTGAGCTCCTTATAAATAAGCAGCTCATGCAATACCTAGAGGATCACACGCTAATCAATGATCGACAATACGGCTTCAGGCCAAAACGATCAACGGGTGATCTTCTGGCATTCGTAACGCATGTCTGTGGTGGGGCTATGGAAAGGCACGGCGAGTCCTTGGCTATTAGCCCGGACATCGCCAAAGCCTTCGATAGGGTCTGGCATGCTTCGCTCCTTTCCAAGCTTCCGGCATATGGTCTACCTCCTCAACTGCCAGCTTTTTAAACGAGCGCCGAGTGCGGGTCCTCTGCGATGGCCAGGCTTCTCGCTTCTTGCATGTGAATGCCGGGGTACCGCAGGGGTCCGTACTATCACCAACTCTCTTTCTTCTGCATATCAATGATATGCTATCCCTCGGGAACATTCATTGCTATGCAGATGACAGCACACTGCACGGGAGTTACTCGGTTCGTCCGACGGCGGGGCGATCTGAGATTGAGGAGGAGAGACGACGACTCGTGGCTGATCTCGACCGTAACCTCGACAGTATCTCTCAATGGGGTACCGAGAACCTGGTCAAGTTCAATGCCCGCAAAACACAGGCGTGTGCATTTACTGCGAAGAAATCCCCTTTCCTTCCCCTATCCTCTCCTCAGAATGCATTATTACCAATGAAGGACAACCTTGATATCCTTGGCATAGACGTTCGTCGAGAGCTCAATAATAAAAACTACATCGAAAGATGTATAGGGCTAGCTTCGCGGAAACTAGGAATACTGAATAAAGTAAAGAGATTCTTTACACCGGACCAGAGGTGTCTGCTGTACAAGACGCAGATTAGACCCTGCGTCGAATACTGCTCTCACCTCTGGGACGGCTCCGCGAAGTATCTGCTGGACGCTCTCGACGCTATGCAGCGACGGGCTATCCGTATTATAGATTGTCCGGAGGTAACGGGAAGCCTTGAGCCGCTAGTTCAGCGCCGAACAATAGCTTCCTTGGCCGCATTCTACCGTATTTACCACGGCGAGTGTTCTGAAGAGCTCTTCAATCTGATCCCACCCTCTTCCTTCCGATCCCGAACGACTCGTGCCGGGCAGAGATGCCACTCCCACACAGTGGATAGCATGTTCGCGAGAACCGAACGTTTTAAACGTTCGTTTCTCTGCCGAACGATAGTGGCCTGGAATGCCCTGCCTGTGCACGTGTTTCCTCCCACATATTATTATAATCCTGGGTTCTTTAAGTGGAGCGTGAAGAGGCACATCAGTAGGTCGTCAAGTTGAGGGCCACTCTCTACAGTATTACGTGCTGTGAGAGTGGCCCACATTCACTAGACGTCGTCACGACTTACCACCAGGCGGGCGGCGTCAAATTGGCGGACTAAAAAAAAAATTAAAAAAAAAAAAAAAAAAAGGTTTTATAACTCCTGAACTAACAGAGTTATACCATCCGTTTAGATTTTAGAGGAGGGGGACGCCCTGTTTTCTCAAAAACATTATTTCCAAAGCTAAATAGCTGTCAAACAGATACTTAAATCAAAATATCATCTTTGCAACCTCTCAATGTTTTTAAAAGACCTATGTAATGATACCCCACACAATGGAGTAGACGCGAGGGAAAAATAAGTTTCATGTTTCTAGCACTGACCGTTTGGGCGGAAAGGATGGACGGACGGACGGAGATAACGAAATTATAGGTAAGGGTTCCGAGCCTTTTACCACTGAACCCAAAAATGTGTGATAATGAAACATGACAACGATAGTTGACAATACTGGAAGAGGCAATGATTTTCTATACTTAAAATATCATAGGCTTTTGCCTAGAAGAGCGATAAAAAAATAAGTTGCTTAGTTATTGTTTCGAGTCCGAGACGACACGATCCCTGTTTAATATTCATAGAGATATCTCCTCTAAATATAAATGAATTATCCCCATTTCGGATGTCGGACATTACTAAAAAGACTATTCTACGCACAGTCCTCTCTCAGTTAAATAAATCAGGAATGTAGAACTTTAAAGAAACTTATAAATAACGAGAAAGTAGAGTAAAAGGTTTGTGATTTTACTTACACACTCTTGGTTATTTATAGCCGTAATTTTAAAAGTAATTTTACAAGCCGATATGTATTCTACACAACACAACACGTCACTTCAGGTTTTTTATTATTGCAGGAGGACTTTGTTCCTTGGGAAGTTAGGTAGGTATTAAGGTATGGGCAAACTCATCCTTCACATACGACATATAACACGCATTATGACATCTGAACAGGATCTGGCCTCATGGCCTATACAATTTGTACGGTAACGAACACACTGGTCATCACCTCGCTGTCTTACGCGTCACCGCGCCTGATTCGCGTGTTCCCATACTATCCCACGCGTACGACACTGTCACATACGTTTAAAATGTCATAGCGCGTAGATAATGTTAACGTCAGACGTGGTAGGACGTAGGACCAGTGTGTCGCTGTTTCCGACGTCGCGTGGCATACGTCGTATGTGAAGATCAAGTGTGTTTCAAGCTAAGTCTTTAGTCCTGGTATTGTGCCACTCTATAATCAACTCCCTAGGAATATAGTAGGTAACTTACCTACTATATGTATGCTTACATGGCAAATATGATTCTTTTATGATATTTACGCCCGGTTCCTGAATTGAAAATTTCAAGTTGAGCATCGTAATGGTAAGAACAGCCGCTCTCTTTGAGACAGTCTTGATAATGCCTCGTTTTATATAGAGGTGAAACAATTGTCGACGTTTTATTGTCTTTTATTTTTGCGAAAATAATGCTATTATATTTTGAAAAGTTTTAACATCTTACTTACCATTATTTTGTCATGGATTTTCGCCAGGTACCTAACGCCTGTTTCCATCCAAAAGTTAGCATCCTCTTAGTACGCCAAATCACAGAATAAGGTATAGTATTTAAGTACTTGCATAGCCAAATGTCAAAATTTAGGAACAAATTTGGACATATATGACGTGCTCAACTGATACTTAACTTCAAGTTCTCAATTCAAAAACCGGCCGTTAATGTTGTTGGATGTAACCAAGACTAACTAAAAGCAATACGTGCCGGATCCTTAACATTGGGGATTAAGTCTTCCCTTACCTATCTCGCTAAGTTCTTAATAGCATGAAATTATAAAATATATAAATGGGTAATTTTTAGAGTAAAAATTCTTTCAATTCGCACAAGACTTATAAAAACCGGCTAAGTGCGTGTCGGGCGATAATACAGGGTTCCGTAGTTAATCATCATAATATAAGAAAGTTATATGGTCCGTTATAATTTTCCTTCAAAGTTTTCAGATTCTTCAATCCAGCCATTTAGATTTTAGAGGGGGGGGGACTCTTATGTTTTAACAAAAAAATGAGCTTTAAATTTGAACATCTCGCAAACGGAAACTCTGAATGTTTTAAAATGACCTATTTTTTTAGTATAAGTAATATTAGATATTCTTAGTGTCGATTCCCATGAAAATTTATTATCGGAATAAGTGAAATTTAGTACTACTACAGGAGGATTTTTGAAACGATATTTTATAGTGTAAATAGTTTTAATATGTACATTGTAATTCTTAATGTATTTTTTTTATCGAACTACTAATAGTTCTAAATTTCATCAAAGTCGTTCCAGCAGTTTATAAAAAAAGATCGAACTAACAAACTTTATTATTAGGTAATATATGTATCGAGAAGAGAATACTTACAAATTGATAATAGCAAATGGATATTTCAAAATCAACATCAAATTAAACTTCTCCCTAATTGTATTTACTTTTAATCCCACATTGAAATGCTAATGTTAACTTCAGTATCGGCCGGGCTAATATATTTAAGGAAGTTTATCCAATTTATTTTAGTGAATGAACAGGGGTAATTTGCGTACTGCTATTGTGATTTCCGGACCAATACATCAGTGTTCGTCTTTGTGCGTGACCCTTCGGTTTTCCCCTTGAGTGCTTGAGTTTATTGTGATCAAGACTGAGTTGGAGCCTACTTATACAACGTGTTTCATATTAGTGTGGTCATATTTGACCCTCGTTACACATGCGCGTTGAATTAACTATACGCAAGGACAAAATTGCAAATACAAGTTTAGTTAAAACTTTTAAGGTGTCATGTAAATTTAATTGATTTGTACATTTAATCGATATTTTATAAACCCAACACTACCTAGGGTCAAATTTATTCGTAAGGTTCAGTCCCCTTCGATGAATCGTAAACAACTCTTATTTCATATGCTCCTGGTACAGAATACTATTTTGTAGTAATGATAGGTTGTGGACTTTAAACAACAAAAACTTACCGATTTCATTGTGCATGTCATCCTGGTAGATAGGTAGGTACTGTGTTCCACAATAAACATAACTAACTCACTCATATCACGATACTTAGATAAACATTATTGAATTTAATAAAAAATACACTTCCTACCTAAGATACTAATAAACACAAAACTAAAAAGTAGGTACTAAAGTAACGGCTCGAAATGTTCACCGCCTTGATCAATGCACAGTTGGGTCCGTCGCATCATGCTGGCAGTTACATTACACAGCATGTCTGGAGTTACACTGCTAAATGCATCAAATATTTTAGACTCCATATCTTCACGCGTGAGACATACCGCACTGTACACTTTGTTTTTGACATAGCCCCACAAAAAAAAGTCAAGTGGTGTGAGATCCGGTGACCTCGGAGGCCAAGGTATGGGACCACCACGTCCGATCCACTGGTTAAACCGCTCATCTAAATACGCCCGTACATCTCTCGCATAATGTGCTGGCGCCCCGTCTTGCTGGTACATCATATTTGTGTACAATGTTACAGGCAAGTTTTCAAGTTCGGATTCTAAGACATTTCTAAGGAACGCGAGGTAATTTTCACCGTTTAGCGAACTCGGTAGCACGAAAGGACCAATTAAAATATCTCCGATTATTCCCGCCCAAATGTTAACACGCCACTGATGCTGAAAGTTGTTTTCTGCAGATGCGTGTGGGTTCTGATGAGTCCATACATGTTCGTTATGCTGGTTACTGATACCAGCACGAGTAAAAGAGGCTTCATAGGTCCATAAAATACGGTTCGCGAAACTAGGGGATCGTTGTGCTTCCTCTCGGTACCACTGGCAAAAGTTGAGACGTGGTACGAAATCAGCCGGTGTCAGTTCTTGGGTGTGCCTGAAGTGGTACGGATGTTGACCATCTGCTTTTAGCACGCGCCATACTCTCAAATGATTCATTCCCAGAACAATCCCAGCGCGGCGAGTACTTGTTCTGGGATTGGATTGAAAATGCTCGACAATACTTCTTGCTCTGGTGGTACAACAGATGGTCTGCCTTCTGAGCGGGAACCACGGAAAGAACCAGTGTCATGTAAACGGTTCACCATTTTTCGGAAGCACTCCACAGATGGTAACCGCCGCCGTTCACCTTCGAGTCTATTGTCCACAAATCTTTCTCGATAAAGGCGACGAGCTTCACGCAGACTGCCATCGGCTGCCCCGACGCAAAGTATCATTTCATAATATTCACTATTACTTAAATACGCCATGATCGATTAACACAGATTACTACGTACGCCTAATATCAAAGTTTACTTGCAACTGAAAAGAAATTAGATAGTTGTAAGTGTTGCCCAAGTCCAATGTCTTATTTCCTTGAATTACGTCGTAATTTTGGTAAAAATCTAATAAAAGTACCAAGTAGGTACTTAGTTTTTTTTATGAAAAAAAGCTAGTAGGTACCTAGTATAAAATAATTTAAGAGATAAATAATAACATAATTATTATTTACCATAAACACAGGATATTTCCCTAAGACCTATGAAATAAAATAAAATTGTTGAATGCCAGCGCGGCGTCGCTCGCATGATAGTATGCATGTAAATACATTTCGAAACCTGCTTAAACCCATTTAAAAAAAACCGCTTCAAGATCCGTTGCGTAGTTTTCAAGAACTAAACATACATTCAGAACAGACAGACGGAAAAAGCGACTTTCTTTATCCATGTAGTCTAAGATTAGTAATTTATTACCAATTGCTAAAATGAACAAATATCCAGCATAAAAAAAGCTAATAAAGTCCCCGTTTATGAAGAACATTGCGTTAACTTGCAACACCGGAATAATATGGTTTTTGCGGTAAAATTTACACGTGTTGTGACGTGTACGTCTTTGATATATGCCGACATCGCTATTGATACCTAGTTTCTTTAAAGCGGCTCCAATCAAAAAAGTGGGCGGTTCTCTTTGTAATTTTTAGGGGTCCTTAAGATACATATTAGTGAAACTGACACCAACACCTCCTACTTTTTCTGATATCCTCGTTCAACCATACAAGTTGCCACTTTTAGCGATAATGTTTTATGAACTTTTATGCATCACATTATCATGACGAATCGAGAACCTAAGTACCTACTCTTTTTTAAAGTCGGTCAAAAATAACCAAACACCTTTCAGATCATTTACTTCATGGTAAATGAGTCGAAAGAGAGTTCACGATATGGTAGTGCAGTGACTGGCATCCACGATCTCTCTATCCCGAAACTGAATACCTACATACTACTATACCCACCAGGCGTTCTCAACAGCTACATAAACTTCTACACAAACAGCAGTTGTATTTTAAATATCTGTGCGGAACCAATTTATAAAAAGTGTAAATTTAAGGAAGACAAGAACATAAATGTTTCTTCTCTTTTCTTCGACAGCAAATGCGTTGCTCCTGGTATTTGAGTAGGTTGACAACAAATTACGTGTGAGTTGTGACATTCACGACAATCACGTGATACATAAATTCATAGAAAAACTTCAAAAATAACTTTGAGTAGGCACTCTTTATTTTGACCCCAAGTTGTGATTCCGAAACTATTTTGTATGATAACTATTGATAAAGTAACTTTATCTGTTGGTTAAAATTTTGAGTAACAACGAGACTGTCCGAATCTATTTCACTGTTTGGCAAACCTACTTGAGGTCAAATCTAGAGTTCATTCTAATCATATGTTTATTTTGTAGTGCAGTCTTAGGGCTTCATTTCAATGAGCTATCGATAAAAAGGAAAATTTATCGACTACGTCATTATAAGTCAATATTTTATTAAATTAATTAAAGACCCCGCGCAATATATTATTTGGGCCCTACCCAATGCAACCTTGAGATATGACCACACTAATATGAAACACGTTGTATAAACCACTACTTTAAGAGCCTTTTATTAGTCCTATAGTCATTACAGGGGTATCCAGTCATTTGATAAAAAACAAATGACATTTTTTTATTTGAAAAACAACGTTTGAAAAATTTATACTTGATAAATATATCATTTTACAAACTATAAGTTAATAAACTACTCATTTGACAAATTATTTATCAGACAAAATTCCATTATGCCAAAAAAACATTTCACAAATGGATTATTTTGTAAACAGGTTAGTTGGCATAATAACGTAAAGCTTAAATAACATTTGACAAGTTCTTTACTTGGTAAATATTTTATTTACCAACATTTACTTTAATACAAAAATAAATTTAAGCACGAAATCATATAAAATATGTAGGTCAATAGGTTAAGTGAAATGAAATGGCTAGGTTAGGTTAGGTTAGAACATGATAAAACAACGCACGAGCCGAGCGAGCGAAGCGAACGTGCCGCGGCAGCGGCCTTCGAGTGCCAGAAACGAAGACTAATATGCACACTTTTGGTTTGACATCAATATTATTTTCATTTGACATTTTGTAAAAACAATAATTTGGCAAACGAATTATTAAGTCATATGAAAATTTAAAAAATTATATTTTAACAGTTGAAATATTTACTGGATAAAGCACTTGCGAATTATTAAAGTATTTTGTCGAATGATTGTTTTTAAAGTGGTACGTTTGCGAAATGAAAGTTTGTCAAATGATTAGTTTTTCTAACGTTGTTTTTAAAATGATCATTTGTCATACGTTATTTTTAAAACGATAGTATATCCGTTACAGGCTGTTTATAAAAATCTACAATCCCCAAGACGTTCTTATGTTAAAAACTACGTAGAAACACCGAGGTTTGCCGTAAAAAGTAAGGCCAAAGAATCATTTTCAAATGGTTATTTATGTACTTAATTTAGTATTTTTCTAAAATTGCTTGACATGAAATTGTAAAATTTTGACTTTCATATGTGCTTTTGATGTGCCTAAACTGAATAAACGAAATTGATTCTTTGATTGATTCTTCTTTGGCTTTAGGCCAGCAGCAGTGATGAGGCTTATTGCTGCAATGTTAAGTTCAGAGATAGACTACCTAACTATGTAACCTAATCATATACCTAATTATGTTGATATTTTACCATTGTAAAATATCCGAGACGCCCAGGACTTCCATTCAAGTAAGATTTTGTTGCCTTTCATCAACATATCATCGCAAGACAACGGGTTTAAAAAAAAAACAAAATTACAATATAGCTGCTACTTTTTATTAAATTCATTCGGCCATTTTGGATATAACCCATTATAAATGTGCCCAGTGACGGTAATAGGCTTGACCCCTATTACGTGGGGCTAAAAATACTGGTAAATTGCGGATTTGTAATACACCTCTGCCTACCTCTTCGGGGATATAGGCGTGATGTGTGTGCGGGTGTGTGTGTGTGTGCGTGTGTGTGTGTACAATAACAAAATACCTAAAGTATTTGTATTATGTATTTGTGTTATGTATTAACATTAAACTTTCATGAATACAAACCATAGCAGTGTAGATTAGTAAGGTAGGTATTTAATATCTCTACAAAAAATCTAATATTAAATATAAATAATAAAAAATTTATATTTGATGACAAACTACGAGAAGCAACTAAACAAACTTTGGAAATTATAAAATGATAAATAAATCTTGTCAATGAACAACATTTTATGAATAATATCTTCAAACTGAATTAATTGAACTATTTATAACAGTAAAGTATCAGTTTTAGTAAATATGTATATACACAATTGAAATTTTCTCAAAACAATCAAACTTAGTAGAACGATGTCACAAACAAATTGTAGTGTAAAGTTTAAACTTGTTTAAACTAATAATGTAGGTAGTTTAATTCACTTTATAGTTAGTTGCTGTTCTGTTTCGTATTTACAAACCTACTATAAATTAACTATTAATATACTTTAGTTATTCATTAAAATTTGCAGAAAAAAAGGGTTACTGTGCCCACATCGCGTGATCTAGTGCCATTTAGACTATAATAATATAGTTAGTGTAATAATAACGACAGCAGAGTTGCAGCACAATGAATGTCCCAACGCATCGCAGCTCTTTCATCCCACGATCTGATTATAATACCATAACGCACACGCCGTTTAATCATACTACCGCAAATAAAGCAATGAAATTCATTATTCTTAATTGTATGCCGTACATTTTACAGAAAATTGTTCAACATTTTGTGTAATAATATTTTACGATGAAGCGCAACAATGACGGCATTTCGTCCGATATTTAATTATCTATCGTTGTTATACTGGTGTGGAACAATAAATAATCAATGTTCGTAGTTGCTAATGAATATTAATAGATCAGTTAGTAAAAGCATGTGTGTGTTACAGCAGAGTTGGCGGAAAAGTTTTCGGAGCGACGACTTTCATAACCTACATCATCAACATCCACCAAGCCAATCCCTACCCAGTTGGGGTCGTCGGCTTTCCAGCCTGACTGCGATTCGGCTGAACTTCGATATTTTCCTTGAAGCGACTGCCATCTGACCTTCTTAACCTATAGACAATATCTTAATTCTCTAGACAGACCGTTCAGATTTTTGTTTTAGGGTTCCAACTACCAATATTTATAACGACTGCCATACCTAGTTTGACAACCAGGACCGCGTGCATGGAGTGGTTTCAAGCACTCAATGTCGTAAAAATTGGTCACGTACCCTAAGACCGACTTGGCTAGATGTTGCTTAACCTTTGCAATGTTTTAACCTGGTCACCACTAGGCCACGAGCCCCTCTTAATCTACATCTAATATCTAATAATTTTATTTAAGTCAAAGCATGTTTGTGGAATATTTGCATAATGCGAAATACAGTCCTCTTTCAGTGTTTATAAAATATTTAGAATTTTTTTTTTTGACAAAATGCCTTAATAAGAAGTTTATTTTTCCACAGCAACGGCTGGCCATTACAAAATAAATAAATAACTCTTAAGTATCAAGTAGAGTGGGAAGAATAAAATGCTTTAATGAATTCATGAGACATACGTGTCTGAGCAGTTTATTATAGCTGTAAGTATTCGCCAGTGGGGAAGTAGGTACCTATGTGTAAGTACTCGTATTAAACATTGTAACCACGATTAATATGTATAGCATACTTGGAAATTATAGCATTATTTAATATTCGCTATGAGTCATACAGGAAATTTTATAATTAAGATGCCCAAGGGGTCGAGAGAACATGTATTGTTAAGTTTTTTATGCAAACTATCGTGACACAGCTTTTTAGAACTGGTGGATTACTTAGTTACTACCTGACCTTTTCAATAAGTACTTACGGTACATTTTTTTAATGTCCTTCGTATCGTATGCATATGCTTTGGCTTTTGCCTTTATCATTGTTGTCTCAGAATCCCCTGTGTGGGAGCGGTAGACGCACACGTAGATCTGGCTCATAGAGACATGGTCTACATGTAGGCAAAGGACGGAGTTGGAGGGGTTCTCTTGGCAGCGCAACCGGCGGCAGCAAACATCCGCCCTAACGAACACGCACACCCCGGCTTTATCTCGAAATTGTTCCTCGGTGACATGGCCGGGGTAACACAGGTAAGACCTGTCTTCAGGGAGGCGTATTTGTGTCTCCGTGAGGAACATCACAGCGGGCCGTGCCGTCTCAAAGTAATGGTGGACGGCATCGAGGTTCGCATGGAGTCCACGGATGTTAGTGAACTCCACCTCGAAAAGTGAAGTTGTGGGGTTCCCTAGAGCCGCTGTGGAACGTTTACGTTTTTTATGTTGCACTGCCAAAATGTATATGAAGAAGAAGTGTGAAGACAGGGCGACATTTTGTGCAGCAGTAAGTGACAAAGCGCAAGGGCTAGTTGTCTAGAACCGTGTGGTTAGGTCGGAGCCGGCTCGCCGGATGGAAGGGCTCCAAACCCCCCTGATGCAAGGCCGCCGCTACCCCACACCGGTTACCACCCGCAGCGGCGATCCCACATCAGGATTATGCGCAACATGTGGGGCAGCCTCCTGGGGTGGTTGGTCCCGCGGGCCCCATGACTGTGTTGTGGGCGGCCGCGGCAACGCCATTGCTAAGATCTCCCTGGCCGGCGAATCGACCCACACCACCTACACTAGACTCCACTTTGCCCCCACTGGTCCCATGCCTGCTGCACCATACATCGCCCCGGGCCCGGCAGTGCAGCTGCTGAACCCCTAACGCAACCCAGCCTGGGCTGGGTTACTTGGGGGGCTTAGCACAGCTGCACGGTGGTACCCCCCGGACCAACACTGTTGTACCACCTGGTAAAAAAACTAAGCAGAGCTTATGCTATTATATGAGAGCCACTGATTTTAAAGTATTGAACCTATCTTAAAATATTAGGATTTTATGAGCCATCTACGTCTGCGGCTACCGTTCCCACGCAGGGGATTCTGAGACAACAAAGCTCTTCCAGTACCTCAGCGAGACGGCTGATGAAGCGCAGGTGCGGTTCCCGAACGCTGACCTAGTGTTTCTGGGGGACTTCAATGGCCATCACATTGAATGGCTGGGGTCCCTCAGGACTGATCATGCGGGTAGGGCCGTCCACGCGTTCGCTCTCTCCCACGGTCTGACCCAGATGGTATGCGGGATCACCCGGATACCAGACAGGTCAGATCACGCGCCCGCTCTGCTGGATCTACTGCTGACGAGTCGCCCAGCCCAGTACAGTGTTTCGGTAGGAGCCCCATTGTCCGGTGTCCATGAGCCCGGTGTCACCTCCTGCACGTGCTGTAGAAATGGCACGACGAAATGGGCGAGATTGTGCCAAAGCTGTTCGACAAAAACAGTCCGCATATCGCGCCTGGATCAGGGCCCGGGCTGTGCGCGAAATCCAGCAAGAGGGCCTTTAAGAGAGCGGCGCGCCCAGCGCGTCGCGCGGTTGGTCGGGAGCTCACTTCCCATCCCACGGGCAGCCGTGGATACTGGCAACTGGCCACAGCCGAGCAATCTAACTTTTGTTAGCCCTCGCTGCCACCGCTGCGTTACCCAGATGGAACACTGGCTCACAAAGCCCAAAAGAAAGCGGATATGCTCGCAGACCTCTTTGCGGCTAATTCCTGGGTCGACGACCGTGGCCTGCAGCCTCCCGCCATCGCCAACTGTGGCCACACTATGCCTGACATTGTACTCAGACAATGCGATGTACGGGCAGTGCTGCGATCACTCGACACGCGGAAAGCCAGTGGTCCTGACGGCATTCCGGCGGTGGTACTACGGAAATGCGCAGCTGAGTTGTCTCCTGTACTAACTCGTCTGTACCACCTGTCTTACTCCACAGGAATCGTGCCGAAGGTCTGGAAGGAGGCGAACGTACAACCGATCCCCAAGAAAGGGGATCGGTCTGATCCAGGCAATTATCGACCCATAGCTGTCACCTCAGTCATCTGCAAGGTGTTTGAGCTCATCATCAATAAGCAGCTCATGCGATACCTCGAAGATCACTCGCTAATAAATGATCGGCAATACGGCTTCAGGCCAAAGCGATCAACGGGTGATC